>CM036943.2:6567104-6613104 GCA_020352615.2 Yoshiicerus persimilis
GGAACAACGACGGTTTGCATTTTTATATATCCAGTCTAGTCTTCGTAATGGAATTCCTGTTGAAACATTAGTAGAAAATGAAGCAAAAGAACTAATTGGCAATTTAAAGTCGTTCGGAAAACGCCCAATTTCAACTAAAAACACGTTTAACACTTCTGTTATAAACTCATTATGGAGTAGCATTGCTGGTGAGAGATATTCCTGCAATGATGAAAAATATTTACAATTAACACACCACGCAGAAAAGTGAGAGACTTTATCTTCAAATAATTCTAATGTGAATTAAACTTACCAACTTACCATTTTACGACTTTATTAACATATCATTGAAATGCAAAATGTTCGTCATAAGAATTTGTAATGTAAGTAATTTGTGTTTATATTTATTGGAAATATTTTGTTTCTACATTTATTGATAATCGTTTGTCTTTATATTTATTGGAAATAATTTGATTTTTTAATTAGTAAAGGTTTACAATTACAGACAATATTTTGTTTTTATATTTATTGGAAATAATTTGTTTATAATTACTGGTAATAATTTGGATTTATAATTATTGGATTTATTTGTTGCAGACTTATATCAGATGTGGCTGTACCAGGCATCCCTGTGTTTTTCCCATTTTTAACCAAAATAATGCCAAGGCTAACAGGCTACGAAAGACTGATAACTCATATAAAGCCGCTGTTCAAATTCTGTCAAGAGATAATTGATGTTCATGAACAATCTTTTCTGGAAGATGTAGAGAGAGACTTTGTTGACCGCTATTTACGCAAAATTAAAAGCACTACTGATCCTGAGTCGTCGTTTTTTAAGGAGAAAGGATGTACTAGCAATATAAACATTTGTTGATTTCTTTAAAATGATATGTGACAAAGGAATATCATTACTAATATTTATTTGTAGACGAAAACCTCTGTCAATCGCTATTACATATTTTCATGGCTGGATCTGACACGGTTTCTACAACCCTAAGAGTGTTTTTTCCCATTCCTCGTCTGTTTTCAATAAATTTCTAGCTTTGGCAGCTTCTTTAAATGTTTTATAAGTTGTTCCATCCACAGTTCGAATATCAGAAAATGAAGTTGCACCTTTTACGTAAAGCAATAACATTCTTAAATAATATCTTTCACAGTCAAGTGGTGATACTGTATACATTCGGCTAATTATTCTCCGCTTAACTTTTCTTGGCTTCCATTCATATTTGCTGAATACGTAGTGGTGTGGAATTTCGGAGTAGTTATATTTCCTTGCAGCTTGACTTTTAGTATTTAACTTAAACCAAGCCATTAAGGTTGTGTCTTTTCTTTCTGCAAGTTCTAATGCATTAGATTCGTTGCCTTCTTTAAAATATACTAACTGTTGGTGTTCCAAGTGTACAGCAAGTCTGATGATGGAATGAGATTGGTGATGCATTTTGTTTTGATGCAATCGCCAAATCGCTTCAGGAGCCGAAACATATCTTGCATTGACATACGTTTCAACTTCGTTATAATCAAGAACGCCTATTTCAGAATTGACGGTTTCACGAATTTTTATATTTGCACAATCATGACCTTTATAAACGTATTTAAATAAGTACTTAATTGCTTTAACGGATGAACAAATTTCAACGTTAATATGTGCGTTGTACTTTTCCGGAAGATAAGGGTTATATGGCACTATCCATGTATTATCAATTTCTTCACCTTTTTTATTGACAAATATTTTCTTGTCGTCTCTTCTGCGATAGTGCGGGTAGCCATTAACGTTTTCCAAAGTCACTTCTAAAAAGGTTTTAGGGTAATCCTTGGTACAAATACCATTTTCCAAGCAAGGCGATATTATACTATTTCCATTTTTTTTGGATTTACATGGACCGTGTACCATAGATGTTGTAACTATTCGATACAGCTCAGGATTTTTGTTTTTATCAGGTATTTCAGCGCAAACGACTTTGTCAATTTGTTCCCGGTCTCTAATTTTGCTATCCTCGTCCAAAATTAAAAGCATATGACAGTGTGGAAGTCCCCGTTTTTGAAATTCAATAACGTGAACTTTAGCTACAACTTGACCAAAAATATGCCTTTCTGTAATGTCATACAGCATTTGACGCAATTTCATTTGAAAAACACGTGCAACAATGTCTGGACGATCAGATGCAGATTGCCAAGACTCAAGGCAATTTTGTATTTCAATCCATTTTGGATTGCAGGTAAATGTAATGAATAAATCTGGCTTGCCATATTCCCTAACTATACTCATAGCATCTTGGAAATTTTGCTGCATATTTCTTGGAGAGCCATTGAAACTGGAGGGCAAAATAATCACTTTTCCAGGCTTAGCTCCCTGGTCTGCTGCCCTACTTGCAACATAATCCATTAACCCGCTATACATTTCTGCACGCAATATTTTTTGATTTTGGGAAATAAAATTTAGTTTGTTAGCCTCCACTTTTAAATATGCATCAACAATGTACTGTTGCGTTAGTTTTCCGCAATTCAATACCGTGCTAAAAACACTACGAATGGCCAACATGTAGGTATAAAATTGCAAATGAGTTACAGTTGTTCTTTTATGTGTTTCGGTTTCATAGTCAAGCTCTTCAGGGTTAGATTCATTATTAATTTCACTTTGGTTGCTGTAAGGAATATTCATTTTCCACCCTTGTTCACCGTAAGGAAACATAACTGGGTACACCATTGGATCGCAATTCGGACTTAAAATTGATAAGCGTTTTAAATGATCCCCAATTGGATAAATACAGATATCGCGATTAATAGGCGGTTCCCCATTTTTTCCTGTGAACACTATTGCAACTTCATTAGTGGTTGGCGCATTGTATCTTCGTTTGTCAGTATTTCTGTCGTTTACTAACCACATATGTATGGCATTAACTTGACGGTTTTCCTTCAAAGCTCTTTCGTTTTCTTCACTTTCGATTTCTTTCATCATTTTAAATGCCCCTGCGTAAGGATTATTATCTCGCAAAAACAAATCTAAAGTTTGCAATATTTTTTCATTTAAATGGCTGTTTTCGGGTCTACTTTGTCTATGCTTTATTGCTTCATTGGAATCCAATACATACAATTGTGCATAGCTTGGCTTACGACCATCAGTGGATGTCAAATCAGAAATTCTATGATAAGTTTGCCCATGAATTCGAAAGCAGTAAGGTCCCTTTGTTGGATTTTCTAATTGTGCTCCCAAAGAGGCAAACGCTAAAGATGAATTATATTCTCTAATAGAATCACGGAACTTTGAGCATTCTGAATTTTTGTTAGTTAGCAGCCAATGTAAATAAGCTGGTACCTTTATACGGGGCAAATTAACTTTTCCTTGATCACAACAATTTCTAAAATGGCACCCGTTACCGTTTCGTACAATTTCCTCCGCAAAATTTAATGACTTGCAATGATCAAATGGGCAGACTAAGTGCAATTTACCACAGTTGTGTTCTTTTATTGTGTCTTCGACAAAATCAGATACTACTGCGTCTAATTTTTTTGCTTGCAATTTTGATTTTTGTAAACTATAGTTTTTGTAGGTCTTTAATAGTTCAATTTTACTATTTGATTCTGATGGCAACGCGTCTAGTCTTTGCTGCAAAGTAGAAACTCGAATAGATTTTAGTACTGATTGGTTCGCATCAGTTAGCACATGTGCAACACTGTCTATGCACGACCCCAGATTTGTAACATTTTTTGTTAGCTTTAGTTGCTTGTTTTTATGCAATCTGTTCTCTTTTTCATTTTCAGTCTCTTTATCTCGATGAGATTTAAGTCGCTTTGCATCTTTCTTTCCAAGTAAATTAGACTTGCGTCTTTTAGGCATCTTTAACTTATTGTTAAAGTTGGCTGTACTGATTTTGCTAATAATATAGCTGCAAAGTGCCAATTGAATGCTGACTAAAAGCCTAATCGACTAAAGTCACGTACAGCGTATTTTGATTTACAATTTTTAAATCATAGCATGCAATGCAATGTATTTTGTTTTCAAAACAAAAATTTGTGATGCATTTAGCTCACTGTGCACTCTGCTTAAAGTAGAATGAAAGTAGCACTGCAAGAGTCTTTTCGGAAGTCTATTGCATGTACTAATTCAATGATACATGTAACTAATGGTAATATTGTATGTGACAACTGTATTACTTACCGATATGCACTCTGTATTACATTGGAATTGCAATCACTTATTTGAGGCAGTGATAGACTACGCTATAATGCAATTCAAATTAATCCTACATTTAGGAATTTAGATACATGCGACCTACTCTTAATTTATTCGTCTTGGTACTCCTCATACTACATGTAGGCATTAATCATAAATGCGTGTGTATATAAGATGCTTACGTTTACTATACATAGTGTGTCTCAGTTTCTCAGTTGCATAAAGTATGCATTATGCTTCATTCTTACGATATTTAGAAAAGATAAATCACTGGTTAGAAATGTTAATTAAAACAATTAGCATTTCTAACCAATGGTTTACATTATTATCTAAATATCGCAAGAATGAAGCTTAATGCATACTCTATGCAACTGAGAAACTGAGACACTTTATGTATAGTCAGCATAGTAAACGTACTCTGTATAGCTTATACATTTATGTATAAATATACATTTATGATTAATACCTACATGTAGTATAATGAGGAGTACCAAGAAGTATAAATAAAGCAAAAAAATAAAGTAATGAATGGTGCACACATTGCACATGATGAGCGAGACAGGCAGGGATAGGGATCTCTTTCAACTAAACCTGCATGCACTTAAAAGTACCCTTCGGCGCCCTCTCTGCACGCGGTGATGTACATGGCAGTCCTACTCTTTTACACGGGGACGTCTTTTTTCATTTTTTTAAAATAGTTACAATAATATTTTTTGTATTATAACCCCCCAGTTAACGACATTAGCACTATACTAATCTACAAAAAAAATTTGAAAGTCGTAGCTCTTATGGTTTAGGAGGAGATAGTGTACATCCGAATCGTGGTTCCACAATATTTATAAGATTTTAGTTATTGACAGGAAATTGCTCAATAGTTCTTATAAAGCATTATATTTTATACAACGCTTTCCTCTCCCATGAAGTTACTGTAAACGAAAACGTCTCAGCGTCAACAGCAAATAAAACCGCAATATTGCTATTTCTACTGAAAAATAAAGTAAATAAATTTAAAAAACAGCACAAGGCTTAATGCAAACATGTTTACAGATTTTCTATATTTCTCGATGAATTTATATTTCAAGACATTTAATTTCTGTGGACTCATTCCATTTGGGATAGAAAATCGTCGAGTCTACGTCTCTCCTCAAAAATGGAGGATCCTGACATGGGCAACGGGGGCGATTATTAATTGCACTACTGGTGTTCTTCTGATTCTTTTGGGAGTCTATGGTATCACTGATCCCAGATGGCGAATTCAAGATTACCTGATGGTTCTCTGCTGTATCACATTAACGGCGATCTCTACTGGAGCCAATGTGACATTCATCTTCATTGGACTGAATGCAATTCCAGAAGCCATCAATCTATGTTTACAACTGGATGATAAATTGACTAGGTATGACCCAAACGAAAAAAATTCTCTATTTGGACTATTATTAATTTTAAAAACATTAAACGCAAATTTTGCCCCATATTCCCGGAACATAAAAAGAAAGAATATGTATTGGGTGTATTATTATTACAAATGTGGCTCTGTAGAAATTATTAATTTATTTAACGCATTGCTGACTTGTTTAATTTACAGCAATGGAAATTGCAAATGGAAATATCAGAGAAGAGAAGGGGGAGTTAGCAAAGACCAATGTGCACCAGATGAGCCAATCAGATGATTCCCAAATGGAGAAAGTCCGCGTACCGAATAGTTTGGTGACAAATATTGGTAATTCCTAATTCAAATATTTATAGAATGCACACGCTTACATTCCCCCGGTAAAAGAAAACGGTAACTTTCAACTTATCGGGGCCCCTGTAAAACTTACTGGGATCCTTGTAAAACTTGCGGGAGCAAGGTAAAACCTTACTGGGACCCCGGTAAGTACTTTTTTCCCAGTAAAAGCTCAAACTACTAGAATACAGTAATATTTTACCAGGATCCCGGTAAAATTGACCTGGATCCTGGTAAAATGTACTTTGAGAATTTGAGAGTGTAGTTCCGAAGAGATGAATCAAAAAACTTATAGTTTCTATTGTGTTTCTGCTTTAGCCCATGGAGGAATTAAAGTCTCAGAATGGATGCAGAAGGTCAGGGCATTAAAATTGTACTCCCTTGAAATATTCATGACTGCACTTGTGCCAGTGGAAATACTACTTGCGTTTTTCGTGTCCTTTTATGCCTCAATCACCCTAACACGGCTCACCGTGAACCGACGATTTGCGTTGAAAGAAATCACTGCGGTGGAAATGAAACTAATTCTCATTTACGGAGTCGCTGCATTCTTCGTGGCGATGACATTAGTTGCTTCTGCCACACTATACTTGACGCTCGGTTGCGCTTACAATCAATTCACCAAACACTGGATTCGCTGCCTCTCCAAATTAAATGGGATAGAAAAACAACTGAAAATCTACTCTTGGTTGTATCTGCATAACAAATACATCAACCGAATTATTGCCCCTATTATGTCTCCAATTCTCGCTTCCGGAGAACTGGTCATCGGCATCATTCTCATCTACGGTACCATGAAATTGGCAGATAAAATGGATTTCTTGGCTTACCTTTTCTTCCCTGTCGGCTCTTTCGCTGATTTCATTGCACTTGTCTTTCTTTTGCAACAAGCATCCGAAATGCACAGCTTGTCCTTCTATTTTACAAGGAAAACCCAAAGTCATCACAATCCACTGGTTCGCAGAAAAGCAAAGTTAATGAAACCAATCTGCCTGCAGATAGGAAAGTTTGGCTACGTTGACAAAGGTTTTATTCTAACATTCTGTGCTTTCCTTGCAGAAAAACTTGTCAATATCCTTGTAGCGGAGCATGCAGCAGACATGTTATAAAAACGTAATTTTCACAACAAGTACTAAAATTTCCAAAAGTTCTTTACACAATGTCGTTGCAAATTAAATGTTCAAAAAGTCACTTTAAAAACACACAGTTGAATGTCTAAAATTTTGCACAAATGCCTTATTGACGGTATTTATTAACTGTAATGATATATATTAGTTTAATTACTTCTCAATTTTAATTAGAGAAATAATGTCATTTTGAATTAAATAGAAAAGAATTCTGTGATTCATGTGCAATTGCTATATGTTATAATAATAAGATAATGAAAAATACAATTTATTTAAAATTATATATAATTTAATGCAATTTGGTAGTTGTCTGCTGTCTGTTTATTCAAGTAAATCATTTCACTAATGGCAAATGGTAGCATGATGCAATACACACTGTAATCTTGCATTTTATGCTAAAATGCAATTTAATATTCGTCAAATTAAAAGATATCAAAGGAAATTCCACGACCGCGTTTTCTAAAGATTTATTTAATTACCTAAGACTCATCCGAAGCATCTGAAAACGCAACTGTGCAATAAATAAATAAATAAATCGCTTTTTTTGCAGCAATGCGAAAAGTGTGAAGTTTTTTCGTTAAAGGCAGAGAAGAATCTACCTTAAGCTCTCCTTTAATAATAACTAATTATGAAATTTCATTATTATATAAACGGTTGCGATTATTTTTGAGGTACACTTAAATACAAGCCATTACTTTATTTATATTTCATTTAGTATACAGCAGTTATGTAGTCAAATTATCATAGATATACAGAAATTAAGAACTTATACGAAATTCAGATTACTGCCCAAATGAATCAAGTATTTCGAGACATTATTTCTGCAGACCATATACATCGTTTATGAAATCAGCAAGTCTAAATTGGTCGGAAAACCTTATTCTCCTATGTGGGTATGTATGTTATAAGTGGGGAACACCATTCTTATTGGAAGAAGGTGTTCCGGGCTCAGGCCACAGACGGGCTCATTGCCAACTCCACTAGAACACAACTTTTCTGTATAGTGGGTATTTGCAGACAGGGGTCGAGTGAGATAAACACTGTGCAGTGTCCCTCACAAACCTCAATCCCAACCGTAGACCGAAGTTGAGAGAGTACATGTGAAGTATCCGTGCACAGTGTACTCCCTCTTCCCGCTACCTGCCGTATCATCCGTACTGGGAATATAGGACTTAGGAATCGCCTTCTTCCACACACAGAGCCGATGACACATACCAACATCTACAAGGTAGTTCGACAGTAAGGCATATTAGAGTTTCAAGACCAGACCCTCATAAGCGCCTTTACCATCTTGTTTACCTAGGGGCTCCCAGGAATTGAACCTGGGACCTGTCTGGGACTAGTAGTGGCCGAAACCACTAACCCAACTGTACCCCCTCCTATGTGGGTGCTCCAGGAACCAAAAGATCTACCCTGCAAATAATTTGTATAGCCTATATAAGTCTTAGCAAATGATTTCAGCTTTCATAATAGTCCAGTTGATATCACGTAGTTAAAAATTTGTAATTAGACAAGTTACTTTACTTACAAACCACCTTATCAAACCATCATTTGCTTTTATTTATAACATTTTGGTTGTTCAAGAAACAAGCACTTAAAACGATCCATAAAAGCTTGCTGCAGATACTGGACTTTCATTATGACAATAAATTTTAATCAGAGGAATTGAATATGGAATTGTAAACAATGCGATCTTTTGCCTTTATGTTAGATTAGTTAAGGAAAAGCAATAGTACGCCACAAAGGTTATGTTGCTTTGTGATAGGAGTTAGCAATCAATAATTATTTAGTCATAATAAAAAACAGTCGTATCATTAAACCTTTAAACTTATGGTCCAGCACGAGTTGGCCTTCACAATATTACGCAAAGAGTTAGTGTGCTCTGATATGAGAGTTTCTCCTGCAGCGAAATAAAAGCTTTATGGAAGATTCTGTACATCTTTAAAAAAGATTTTTATTAACGTACGTAGCAATAACTTAAAGTTCTTCATATTATAATAAAAACTCTCAATCTAAGTCATTTACATACTCCTCGCGATTATTTTCCTCCAGTTCGAAAACAGGTGTTGATAAGCAGATACACTTATTAGGTCAATGAAGTTATCTGTTCTTAGATAGAATAACTAACTACTAATTCAGAAATTGCAATTACTAATACAAAATTTTTACATTGGCGATTATTATAAGTTTCACAGCAACATTTACTATAATTTTAGTTTTATGCGAATAATAGAAACGTTAAACTATTGTTTATCGTTGCAGTCCGTTCGACTATTTGAAAAATTATTTTAGTATTAAAGTGCTAAATTCCATCTTCTTAAATGTTGCTAAATTTAATCTTTGTTTTTATATTTCTCTTGTGCCTTATATCCTGGAGAAAGAGACCACGGCGATTTCCCCCAGGTAAATTATTTTCAATCTGAAATACAATTTTGTAAATCCATTTTACCACAAATCAGATATAATTATAATTAAGCACTTAATTGAATTATGTTGATTGAAAGGTCCTTTCAGTTGGCCTGTTTTGGGAAACTTGGTACAAGTTGGTATGGAGCCTTACAAAAGTGTAATGAAAATGAGAAAGAAATACGGCAAAATAATCGGGATTGATTTAGGTTCTAGAAGGTACACTATTTTTTATCCGAATCATAGCATACGAATATCGTTCATGACGAACTGAAAATTCAATGTAATGGATTGCAGAACGATTTTTATTAACGATTACAAACTGTTGAAAGAGGCATTGAATATGCCTGTTTTTTCCGGGAGGATTGCACTTAAACACTTTAATAATCCCTTCACTGGAAAAGCTGGAGGTTTGGTTTATCTTTTAACTTATCTTGCTTTCTCTATTTCATTTTATGATAATTGTATGCAATACAGGATTATTTTGGTAAAGAAAGAATAATTGATTGTGTTATGAAGGAATAATACCTACTTCTGGGAAAACTTGGATGGAACAACGACGATTTGCTTTTTTGTATATCCAGTCTAGTCTTCGTAATGGCACTCCTGTTGAAACATTGGTAGAAAATGAAGCAAAAGAATTAATCGACAATTTAAAGACGTTCGGAAAACGGCCAATTTCAACCAAAAACACGTTTAACATTTCTGTTATAAACTCATTATGGAGTAGCATTGCTGGGGAGAGATATTGCTGTAAGGATGAAAAATATTTGCAGTTAACACATCACTCAGAAAAGTGAGAGAATTTATCTTTAAATATTTCTACCATTTCAAGACTTGGTTATATTAATAACAATATTCGATATTTACTTGTTTATATTGTTGAAATGGAAAAAGATCTACATAATAATAATATTTGCATTTGTAATTATTGGAAATAATGCGGGTTTGTAGTTGTTTTAATTAGCGATTGTAATTAATGGAAATAATTTGTTTTTATATTTATTGGATATAATTTGTTTACAATTACTGGTAATAATTTGTGATTATAATTATTGGAAATAATTTGTTTCAGAGCAATGTCAGATGTGGCTGGACAAGGCATCCTCGTGTTTTTTCCTTTTTTAGGCAAAATTATGCCAAGGCTAACAGGCTATGAAAGACTGCTGAGTCATATAAAACCGCTTTTTAAATTCTGTCAAGAGATAATTGATGTTCATGAACAAACTTTTTTGGAAGATGTAGAGAGGGATTTTGTTGACTGCTATTTACGCAAAATTAAAAGCACTACTGACCCTGAGTCGTCATTTTTTAAGGAGAAAGGATGTAATACTAAAGATTATTATAATAAGATTATAATATTTTGTGACCAAAGTTTATCATTATTTATTTGCAGACGAAAACCTCTGCCAATCACTAATACATCTTTTCATGGCTGGATCTGAAACGGTTTCTACAACTCTAAGATGGGTGGTCTTTCTATTAGCCCACAATCAAGATGTTCAAGAGAAACTAATTAATTCTGTAGACCAATTTCGCAAGTCCGGAATACAGAAAATATCGTTGAAAGATCGACCAATGTGAGTAATTTTCTGAATAGTGTATATTCTGGCCTTTATACATTTGGGTTACAAGATGTTTCCCATCAGAGACTTTTCCCATCATTGACTGTTCCCATCGCAACTTTTCCTATGACAGACTTTTCCCATAGCGACTTTTCCCATTATAGACTTGTCCCATTGCGACGTTTCCTAAGACAGACTTTTCTCGTCGTTTTCTTATGTTTTCTATCGAAATTATAAATTTAGGTTACCATACGTTGAAGCCGTCATTTTTGAGACATTGCGATTTTCTTCTATTGTACCAGTGGGTATATTCCACGAGGTAACTGAAGACGTTGAATTTCATGGATACTTAATTCCGAAGGGCACTGTAGTAACTCCCAACCTATACGGAATCCACCATGACCCAGAGGTTTGGGGTGACCCAGAAAACTTCCGACCTGAAAGATTTTTAACGGAAAACGGAACTGAAGTGATAAAGCATCCAGCTCTTGTTCCATTTTCAACTGGAAGGCGTATTTGTCCTGGAGAATCCTTAGCCAGGGATGAATTATTCATTTTTACTGTGAATCTTGTAGAATCTTTCAAAGTGGAATTCGATCCCAATTCACCAATTCCACCATTGGATCACATTATCGGTACAACTTTACTACCCGTTGAACACAAAATAATATTTCACAGTCGTTTTTAACAATTCATTTATAAAAGCTACAATTTATCTACAGATATTTTAAAGACGTGATCCAAATTTTAAACCGTTTTTATGTTAATCTTTATCAATTTGGTTTATATACGTTTTACGTTGGATTCCGTAAAAATAATTGTATCCCATTAAACTTTTAAAGCTTTTAAAACAAACCAGAACCATATTTAATTTAATAATTCATTATCTGACGGAAATGTTCACAAACAATAATTAAGGTAATAGTACTGTAATCTTATTTTCTATTTTGCAACGAAATATGATATAAATAATGCACAATACCACCATATTATTTAGCATTTTCACTAAACGTTTGTCTATAGTAAAAGTCTATTTAGACCCAAGGTAAACCGCTTAGCAACGGATATGGTATACAGGTAAGCACATAGTGTCTCCAAAACAACAATTCATTCACTTTTCTTCACTTTTGTAGTTCCTGAGCGATTTTATTTTAGCTTAAGCTTTGGGTACAAAGATTTAACCCTCAGTTCTGAGAATTCATGACGTAATTTTTTCATTCCTTTGCTTTCACTATCAGCCTACCTGTAATATAGGGTTTCCTGCTTCTAGGCGATTTATCTTGAGTCAGGACATTATATTCATAACGAAAAATTCAATAGTTTGGAAAAACAGCAAATAAACCATTGCAACGCATATTAGACAGTAGCGAAAACAAAATAATAGTTGTTAGTAATAATTGTTATTAAACATAATATTTTATGCATCATAACATTATTATTTTTTGGTTTCCTGTTGCACGAAGTTACTATAAACAAAATTGCCTCACCGTCAACAGCAAACCAAACTGTTACACTGCTATGTACTCTAAAAAATGAATTAAATAATTTTCAAAAATATCACATAGCTTGATGCAGTCATGTTTACAGATTTTCTATATTTCTCAGTAAATTTATACTTCAAGACATTTAGTTTCTGTGGACTCATCCCATTTGGGATACAAAATCGTCGAGTCTACGCAACTTCTCGGAAATGGAGGATACTCACATGGGCAACGGGGGCGACTGTTAATTGCACTACTTGTGCTCTACTGATTCTTTTGGTAATCTATGGAATTAGTGATCCCAGGTGGCGTATTCAAGATTACCTTA
Organism: Yoshiicerus persimilis; assembly: GCA_020352615.2. Lineage (NCBI taxonomy): Eukaryota > Metazoa > Arthropoda > Collembola > Entomobryomorpha > Tomoceridae > Yoshiicerus > Yoshiicerus persimilis. Next base: position 6,579,888 of record CM036943.2, read on the forward strand.
TGGTTCTCTGTCTCATCACTTTAACGGCTGTGTCCACTGGAGCTAATGTGACATTCATCTTCAAGGGACTGCAAGCAATTCCAGAAATCATCAATGAATGTTTTCAACTAGATGAGAAATTGACAGGTATGACTCAAATGAACAAATTCTCCATTTGGATTATTATTAGTTTTAGAAACTTAAAACGCCATTTTGTCCCATATCCCCAGTATGTAGTAAGACAGAATATATTAGGTATATATTATTACAAATGTGGCTGCGTAGGAATTTTTAATTTATTTAACCATTGCTGGCTTAATTAATTCACAGCAATAGAAAAAGCAAATGGAAATATTGGAAAAGGGAAAGGGGAGTTGGCAAAGACCAATGTTCAACAGATGGGCCAATCAGATGATTTCCAAATGGAAATAGTCAGCGCACCAAATAGTCCGGCGACAAATGTCGGTAATGGTAATTCCTAATTCAAATATTCACAGAATGTAGTTCCGAAGACATGAGTCATGATCATGGGTCGGACATTTATTTTTTTAAACTTCGAAAATATTTATTTTTTATTTTCTTAAAAAGGGGCGAAATATTTACTAAACATTTGCTTAAAATATCGAAAATATTGATTTAAAAGTTAAAATATTTTTTTATAGAGCCAAAAAAATTGCTTTAAGGAGTCAAAAAAAATTTTTAAGTGGCCAAAATTTTTTTTTAAACTGCCAAAAATATCCTTTAGATGAAAAAAATTTTTGATAAATAATTTTCCACTTGAAAAAGATTTTTTACAGGAAAATTTGGTCAATTTTTCAAAAAAATTCCATTTTTTTCTCTAAAACAAGCAAAATATTGAAAAAAATTTTCTTATAGCCGAAATATTTTGGTAAATATTTTTTTAAATAAAAAATATTTACTAAAATATATATATTTCCTTAAAAGGTGAAATATTGAAAATATTTTTTTTATGTTGCTTCTAAAAGACTCCTACGGGTACCAAACGTGTAGATACGAAAGCTAGCAGCGCTACGAATAACCACCGAAAATATTTTTTTACATAAATGTCCGACCCCTGGTCATGATACTTGATAATTTTATAGTTTCTATTATGTTTCTGCTTTAGACCATGGAGGAACTAAATTCTCAGAATGGATGCAGAAGGCCAGAAAATTAAAATTCGACTACCTTGGAACATTTATGACTGGGATTGTGCCAGTAGAAATCTTCATTGCCTTTTCCGTGTCGTTTTATGCCTCAATCACTCTGACACGGCTCACCATGAACCGAAGATTTGCCCAGCAAGAAATAACTGCTGTGGAAATGAAAATGATGCTGATGTACGGAATCGCTGTATTCTACGTGGCGATGACACATGTCGCTTCTGTCACTCTCTCCTTGATTCTCGGTTGCGCTTACAATCAATTCACCAAATACTGGATTCGTTACCTCCACAAATTAAACGAGGTGGAAAATCAACTGGAAATCTACTCGTGGCTCTATCTGCATAACAAATACCTCAACAGAATGAATGCTCCTATTGTGGTTCCATTCCTAATTTCTGGAGGAATAATCCTGGATTGTATTGCCATCTACGGTACCATTACTTTGCAAGACAAAATGGAATTTGTGGCTTATCTTTTCTTGCCTATGCTGTGTGTAATCTTGTTTCTCTTAAGTGTATTTCTTTTGCAACAAGCATCGGAAATGCATACATTGTCCACCAATTTCAGAAAGAAAAGGCAAAGCCACCAGGATCCATGGGTGAGACGAAAGGCAAGGTTAATGAAGCCAATGTGCGTCCAGGTTGGAAAGTTTGGGTACGTTGACAAAGGTTTTGTCCTAACTTTCTTTGCTTTCCTTACAGAAAAACTTGTAAATATCCTAGTAGCGGAGAATGCAATAGAATTATTGTAAAAGATCCCTTTTCACAAAATGTAATAGCATTTCCATTAGTTCTTTAGAAAAAATTTGTGACGAAAAAGGAGTCACTGTAAAATGTAGTTTTGGCTTTAATATATTGTGTAAAGAATGAGGAAAAAGGTCGGTAAAGCAATTTCAAAAACAAGAATTTTGAAATTTTTTAAAAATTGCTCCTGTGGTCCTGTTTGTTGTATCCTGTGTTATTTCACATTTTCCAAATAATTGTATAGGGAAAAAACTCTTGCTCTGTCTACTGTATAAATTGTCATACTGTATTTATATTAAAATTATATATAATTTAATGTAATGCGGTAAATTGCATGTTGACTAAATTTATTTTCCAGAAATCAATAAATTATATATTTCTTTTTCTACACAAATTTCCCTAATGGGAAATATATAGTAATATTTATACTACGCCCAATAACGTTACATTTGATATGTTAAAATATTTGTGAATAGTCACAAATATTTTACCTCTATGAATAGTTGGCTTAAAAATACGGAAGAAAAATATCCACCGAATAGAGAATTACTAATGAAATACACGACGACTTTTTCTAATTAGTTACCTAACATTGCAAAAGCATCTGAAAATAGTCAAATTTGCATTTGGGAGGGAATCCTTGGGATCTACTCCATTGCTAAACGTTACTTATTCACTTTCTTTGTAATTATAAAGAGGAGCATCAGCGAACTCTTTATAAGAATGAATGATCTGTCTGTCTGTCTGTATTTCGCGTTTTCGTGTTCGCGTTAAAGCTGGGCATCGAAAAGTTCGGCAGACCCGCCAATGCAATACATGTGCATTGCGGGATGTGTGCGATGCGTCATACGCCCGTCTCCAAACATACAACACAATACGTGTGCAGCATGTACATACAACAATGAAGTTCGACGTGAGCTTTACCCAATCTACATACTTCAACTCTTCTTCAACGTCCACAAATCCAACACAGTACATGGTGCAGCATGTACATACAACAATGAAGTTCGACGTGAGCTTTACCCAATCTACTTCAACTCTTCTTCAACGTCCACAAATCCAACACAGTACGTGTGCAGCATGTACATACAACAATGAAGTTCGACGTGAGCTTTACCCAATCTACTTCAACTCTTCTTCAACGTCCACAAATCCAAGCAATGCGTTCTACTACACAGCTTGCTCTAGCCTGTGCATTCTGTGTGCTCTAAGTTGATGCAATGCAAATACATGGCTTAATCTTTGAGACAAGCATAAACCCTGCATGTTTCTGTCTTGTTCATACATGTGCCCATTTCATCTCCATAACATCGCTTACTTTATAATGATGTCTCATCTGTCTGTCTGTCTGTCCGTCTGTATGTTCATATGTCGTCTCATTGTCAACATTCCTGCTGTTTTTCTCGGTTTTCATGATGTTTTTCTGTTTCGGTTTTCCCAATGTCTATGCTCCTCTTCATTATGTGCTGTTTTAACGGGTTTATTTATTTTTGTTATTTATTGAATGCAATGAAATTCTGTATTCTGGTATTTTGATAGCTAGCGTTGCAGAACTCTGCATATTATGTTTATATATGTAACAATGAGTGGACATTCTGGACATGGACATCCACGAACGAAAGCACGAATATTACTGGTTTTATTGCATACAAGTAGTATTGCATTATACTATTAAGTAAATAATAAAAGATGACTCGCTTCCCTCCTCTTAATAATTGCTTAAAGATGCTACAGTACTAACATTACCTAGTATCTAATATTAGCCACTAAATAGGAATTTTTCTCAAGTAGTACTCAGCGATATGCAAAAGACATAGTCTAGTGATATCTGATGTCTACAGCGCATTCTTAAGGTTATCTAAATGAACCCAAGCGAACCTTCTAGCAAGGATGCAAAAACCCATGGGTTTTTGTGGGTTTTTGAGGTTTTTAGGTCTATTTGTAGTGTCCCCTTCTAAACTATGACTCAAACAGGTTATTATGTAATATTTGGTGAATTTTAGTTTCTCTTGCGTTTAAAAAATGCTGTGTATACATTAGGTGGGGCCTTTCTCTTATGTTTTATATGGAAAAGAACTACGACCATTTCCACCCGGTAAATAATTTTTGATTGTTAACAATAATAATAATAATAATGTTGTTCAGAACAATACTTTTGTCCAAAGTAGTTAACTTGTTATCTGAAATTATCATTCCACAAGAAATTTTTTAATAATTTTAAACTTTAACATTGTCAACTTGTTCAATGCTAGGAACCAAAAAGATTTACACTATAAATAATTTGAATAGCATATTTAAGTCTTAGAAAATTATTTCAGTTTTCATAATAGTCGAGTTGGTATCATATCTTCAAAAATTTGCAATTAGACAAATTACTCACAAACTTCTTTTTCCGATCATCATTTATATTTATTTACAAGGCTTTGGTTGATCAAAAAATAAGAACTATAAAACGATCCATAAAAACTTGCGGCAACCGGCAGATATTGGACTTTCATTACGACAATAAATTTTAATCAGAGAAATTAAATATGAAATTGCAGAAAATTGGATTTTTTGTACTATAATAAAATATATTAGATAAGTCAAGGAAAAACAATAGTACACCACATAGGTTATGTTGCCTTTGACACGAGTTTGCAATGAAAAATTATTTATTCATGATATTAAAAAACAATCGTACCATTAAGCCTGAAGAGCAACAGTCAAATAAGAGTTTGCCTTCACAATATTACGCAAAAGGTTAGTGTGCTTTGATATAAGGAGAATTTCTCCTGCAGCGAAATAAAAACTTCATGGAAGATTTTACACATCTTTAGAAGAGTTAACTTTTTAATAGTGTGCATAGCAATAACTTTGGCAATATAATAAAAACTTTCAATCAACATCATTTACATACTCCTCGCGATTATTTTCCTTCAGTTAGAAAACAGGTGTTGGAAAGTACACTTTATAATTACATTTCAGTAAGTTACCTGCAGATAAGATAATTAACTATTCAGAAACTGCACCTGCTAATACATAATTTTAACATTTATAGATTATTATCAGTTTCACTGCTACATTTACAACAACTTTAGTTTAGGAACATTACAATATTCGTTTACCATTGCAGTCTGCTGACGAATCCTTGTCTCTAGTGTTACACAATTCGGAAGAAAGTGCTAAAATTCCACCTTTTTAAATGCTGCTAAATGTGGTCTTTGTTTTTCTATTTTTCTTGTGCTTCATATTCTGGAGAAAGAGACCACGGCGATTTCCCCCGGGTAAATTATTTTCAATTCCTAAATACAATTTTGTAAATCGGTTTCCTCAAAATCCGGATATAAGTAAGAAGTGAATTATGTTTATTTAAAGGTCCTTTTAGTTGGCCTGTTTTGGGAAACTTGGTACAAGTTGGTATGGAACCTTACAAAAGTGTAATGAAAATGAAAAAGAAATACGGAAATATAATCGGGATCGATTTAGGTTCTAGGAGGTACACCATTTTCTTATATAAATCATAACATACGAATATCGCTCATGACGAACTGAAAATTCAATATAATGGATTGCAGAACAATTTTTATTAGCGATCACAAACTATTGAAAGAGGCATTGAATATGCCTGTTTTCTCCGGGAGGATTGCACTTAAACATTTTAATAATCCCTTCACTGGAAAAACTGGAGGTTTGGTTTATCATTAGCTTATCTTGCTTTCTATTTCATTTTATGATTATTGTACCTGTACGTAATGCAGAATTATGAGAGAATAATTGATTGTGCTGTGAAGGAATAATATCTACTTCTGGAAAAGTTTGGATGGAACAACGACGTTTTGCTTTTTTATATATCCAATCTAGTCTTCGTAATGGAATTCCTGTTGAAACATTGGTAGAAAATGAAGCAAAAGAATTAATCGGCAATATAAAGACGTTCGGGAAACGCCCAATTTCAACAAAAAACACGTTTAACATTTCTGTTATCAACTCACTATGGAGTACCATTGCTGGGGAGAGATATTGCTCCAATGATGAAAAATATTTGCAGTTAACACATCACACAGAAAAGTGAGAGAATTTATCTTCAAATATTTCTAATTTGAATTAAACTTACCATTTAATAACTTTATGATTATATTCTTAATAATATGTTAATAATATATAATAATATAAAATATAATAATAATAATTGTAATTAATGTAAATAATTTGTGGTTTATGATTATCGGAATAATTTATGCTTATAATCATTAGAAATAATTTCTTGCAGAGCTACATCAGATGTTGCTGGGCAAGGCATCCTTGTCTTTTTTCCATTTTTAAGCAAAATAATGCCAAGGCTAACAGGCTATGAAAGACTGCTGACTCATCTGAAACCGATTTATAAATTCTGTCAAGAGATAATTGACGTTCATGAACAATCTTTTCTGGAAAATGTAGAGAGAGATTTTGTTGATTGCTATTTACGCAAAATTAAAAGCACTACCGATCCTGAGTCATCGTTTTTTAAGGAGAAAGGATGTACTAACGATAAAAACAAATGTTGATTTCAGTAAAATGATAATATTTTGTGACCAATGAGCATAATTATTTATTTGCAGACGAAAACCTCTGTCAATCCCTATTACATATTTTCATGGCTGGAGCTGAAACGGTTTCTACAACTCTAAGATGGATTGTCTTCCTATTAGCACACAATCAAGATGTTCAAGACAAACTATTCTGTTGTATAGACCAATTTCACGAATCCGGAACACAGAAAATATCATTGAAAGATCCACCAATGTGAGCTATTTTCTGAATAAAGCATTTTTTGGCATTTTTATATTTAATAACTTTATATACTGTTTTGTTAGGTTTTCTAAAATTTCGAAATTATAATTTTAGGTTACCGTACGTTGAGGCCGTAATTTTTGAGACATTGAGATTTTCTTCAATTGCACCAGTAGGTGTATTTCACGAGGTCACTGACGACGTTGAATTTCATGGATACTTAATTCCGAAGGGCACTGTAGTAACTCCTAACCTATACGGAATCCACCATGACCAAGAGGTTTGGGGTGACCCAGAAAACTTCCGGCCTGAAAGATTTTTAACGGAAAACGGAACTGAAGTGATAAAGAACCCTGCTCTTGTTCCATTTTCAACCGGAAGGCGTATTTGTCCTGGAGAGTCCTTAGCCAGGGATGAATTATTCATTTTTACTGTGAATCTTGTAGAATCTTTCAAAGTGGAATTCGATCCCAGTTCTCCAATTCCACCATTGGATCACATAATCGGCACAACTTTACAGCCTGTTGAACACAAAATAATATTTCACAGTCGTTTGTAAGAATTCTATTTTAAAAACAACTGTATTCATTCACATTAAAAGCTTTTAAAAGAAACCGAATTAAAAACATCCTTAACAACTCATTGGTTTGGTTTCTGGAAAGTAGGAAGTAGAAGTAGTTCTCGGAAAAGTAAATGGAATCCAGGATCATCTGAAAATATATTCTTGATTATATCTCAATAATAAATATGTCAACACAATAACTGCATCACTTGAATGTCAATTTAATTTTGCTGGCAATTAATTTGGGCGAGAATTATAGGAAAGAGTCTTCTCGCCCTTTTTTCTCCTAATTAAAGTGCAGTACTTTTTGAAGAATGAGCGCAAAAGCGCTTGCAAAAGGAAATTGTATTTGAAATGAAATGCGGTAAAATTTTTGTTTGTGTTTGTTGGTCAGCGGAGGTATATTACTAAAAAAAAGGTACTAATGTGTATGCACAAGTGTAACCAAATGTATGTAACCAAACCAAACTAACAAGCTGCGTTTCTAAATCCACATCACCTAATGAATTGAAAATTATGAATGGGACAAATAAATACAAATCGGAATTTTGTAAAATGCATTGGACAAATGCAAAAATTAATTGAGCTTTCGAGCCATAAATTATTATGTCTAGTTCAAATTAACAAATCCAAACTGTTGAACACAAAATAACATTTCACAATAGTTTATCAAGGTTAAGTAGAACTACAATGTAACTTCAAATATTTTTGCCGGCGCGTGCCTGCAGAAGACATTATTTCTGGAGACCTATTACTTCATTTCTTAAGTCACCATCTCCAAATTGGTCAGAAAAGTTTATTCTCCTATCTGGGTGCTCCAGGAACCAAAAAGAATTACCCTGTAAATAATTGTAATAGCCTATTTAGGACTTAGGAAATTGTATTAGACAAATTACTTACAAACTCCTTTTTCCAACCCTATTTATTTTTATTTATAATGCTTTGGTTGTTCAATAAATAAGCACTATCAAACGATCCATAAAACCTTGCGGCAGATTATTGGATTTTTATCGTGACAATAAATTTTAATCAGAGAAATTAAATATACAATTGTAGAAAATAGGATTTTTTGTACCATAATATATTAGATATATTAAGGAAAACCGATTGTAAACCACATAGGTTACACCACATTGGCACCTGATTAAGCCTGAAGAGCAAAGGTCAAATAAGAGTTGGTCTTCACAATATTACTCAAAAGGTAAGCGTGCTTTGATATGAGAACTTGCAGTGATATAAAAGCTTCAAGAAAGATTTTACACATCTTTAGAAGAGTTAGCTTTTTAATAGTGTACATAGCAATAACTTCGGCAATTAAATAGTAAAAACTCTCCACCTAAATCATTTACATCCTCCTCGCGATAATTTTCCTCCACTTTGAAAATAGGTGTTGGAAAGTAGATACACTTTATAATAACAATCCTGTAAGTTACCTGTATAGATAAAATAATTAACTATTCAGAAACTGCAATTGCTAATATGTAATTTTAACATATGCAGATTATTATAAGTTTCACTGCTACATTTACAACAATTTTAGTTTAGGAACGTTACACTATTTGTTTACCATTGCAGGCGATTTGACTACTGATGAATCCTTGTCTTAGTGTTACAAAATTCGGAATAAAGTGCTAAAATTCTATCCTTTTAAATGCTACTAAATGTGTTCTTTGTTTTTATATTTTTCTTGTGCTTCATATTCTGGAGAAAGAGACCACGGCGATTTCCCCCGGGTAAATTATTTTCAATTCCTAAATATAATTTTGTAAATCGGGTTTCTCAAAAATCGGATATAAGTAAGAAGTGAATTATGTTGATTTAAAGGTCCTTTTAGTTTGCCTTTTGTGGGAAACTTGGTACAAGTTGGTATGGAGCCTTACAAAAGTGTAATGAAAATGAAAAAGAAGTACGGCAATATAATCGGGATCGATTTAGGTTCCAGAAGGTACGCTACATTTTCATTTCCAAATCATAACATACGAATTCCGTTCATGACAAACTGAAAATTCGATATAATGGATTGCAGAACCATTTTTATTAACGAATACAAATTGTTGAAAGAGGCATTGAATATGCCTGTTTTTTCCGGGAGGATTGCACTAAAACACTTTAATAATCCATTCACTGGAAAAACTGGAGGTTTGGTTTATCATTAACTAATCTTGCTTTTTATTTCATTTTATGATTATTGTACGTAGTGCAGAATTACTTTGGTAATGAAGCAATAATTGATTGTGCTGTGAAGGAATAATATCTACGTCTGGAAAAACTTGGATGGAACAACGACGTTTTGCTTTTTTATATATCCAGTCTAGTCTTCGTAATGGAATTCCTGTTGAAACATTGGTAGAAAATGAAGCGAAAGAATTAATTGACAATATAAAGAAACTCGGAAAACGACCAACTTCAACCAAAAACACGTTTAACATTTCTGTTATAAACTCATTATGGAGTAGCATTGCTGGTGAGAGGTATTGCTGCAATGATGAAAACTATTTGCAATTAACACATCACTCAGAAAAGTGAGGGAATTTATGTTAAAATATTTTTCATTTGAATTAAACTTTTAAACTTACCATTTAATAACTTTTAATTTTTTTAATAATAATATGTTAGCGTATATAACACATTATATAATAATTAGTCATATAATATTAAATAATATATTAATAATAATTAACACTTGTAGTTAATGTAAATAATCTGTGTTTATAATCTTTGGAAATAATTTGTTGCAGAGCTAGTTCAGATGTTGCAGGGCAAGGCATCCTTGTGTTTTTCCCATTTTTAAGCAAAATAATGCCTAGGCTAACAGGCTATGAAAGACTGATGACAAATCTGAAACCGATTTATAAATTCTGTCAAGAGATAATTGACGTTCACGAACAATCTTTTCTGGAAAATGTAGAGAGAGATTTTGTTGATTGCTATTTACGCAAAATTAAAAGCACTACTGACCCTGAGTCGTCGTTTTTTAAGGAGAAAGGATGTACTAGCGATAAATCCTAATTTCAGTGAAATCATAATATTTTGTGACAAATGAAAATCATGACTAATATTTATTTGCAGACGAAAACCTCTGTCAATCCCTATTACATATTTTCATGGCTGGATCTGAAACGGTTTCTACAACTCTGAGATGGATGGTCTTCCTTTTAGCCTACAATCAAGATGTTCAAGAGAAATTAATCTATTCTATAGATCAATTTCACGAATCCGGAACACAGAAAATATCATTGAAAGATCGACCAATGTGAGTTATTTTCTGAATAGGGCAGTGTATGGCATTTATATATTTAATAGTCTTAGATACCATTTTTTAGGGTTTTGTAAAATTTCGAAATTATAATTTTAGGTTACCGTACGTTGAGGCCGTCATTTTTGAGACATTGCGATTTTCTTCAATTGTACCAGTTGGTATATTTCACGAGGCCACTGACGACGTTGAATTTCATGGATACTTAATTCCGAAGGGTACTGTAGTAACTCCCAACCTATACGGAATCCACCATGACCCAGAGGTTTGGGGTGACCCAGAAAACTTCCGACCTGAAAGATTTTTAACGGAAAACGGAACTGAAGTGATAAAGCACCCTGCTCTTGTTCCATTTTCAACCGGAAGGCGTATTTGCCCTGGAGAATCCTTAGCCAGGGATGAATTATTCATTTTTACTGTGAATCTTGTAGAATCTTTCAAAGTGGAATTCGATCCCAGTTCACCAATTCCACCATTGGATTACATACTCGGGATAACTTTATTGCCTGTTGAACACAAAATAATATTTCACAGTCGTTTGTAACAATTGCATATATTTGTAAAAACAACTGTATTCATTCACATTAAAAGCTTTTAAAAGACAGAACTAAAAACATCCTTAACACTCATTGGTTTGGTTTCTGGAAAGCAGGAAGTAGAAGTAGTTCTCGGAAAAGTATATGGAATCCAGGAACACCTTAAAATCTATTCTTGATTATATCTCGATAACTAATCTGTCAACACAATAACTACATCATTTTGATGTCAATTTAAATTTGCTGGCAATTAATTTGGGCGAGAATTAAAAGAAAGAGTTTTCTCGCCCATTTTTTCTTTAAATTAAAGGGCAGTATTTTTTTGAAGAATGATTACGAAAGCGCCTGCAGTGGAAAATTTTTCCGAAATAAAATTTTTGTTTGTGCTTGTTGGTCAGCGGAGGTATATTACTAAAAGGTGTTAATTTGCGACTAATTTTATTCACAAGGGTAACCAAATGTATGTAGGATATGTAGAATAAGTGATACATTATGCGGAATGTCAGTAAAATTATAGTAGCTACTTTGCCTGCTTTTAGGTATTGCTTTGCCTTCACTTGCTCAATCTATTTGCGAAACAAACCTAGCACAACAGCATTTTACAGTTGTAGTTGTAGTTGAAAATTAAATGGATGAATAATAAATTTTGCAGTGAAGGACATACTCCTTACTACACCGCCTTTTCAAATCCTGGCGCTAAACGGGGAATAAGAAACTAATACAGTGCTGTAGAGTCTTTATTTTCTATTTTTCAACGAAATGCATTAGGAATAATAACAATATTAATAATTTATTATTAAACAAAAGCTTTCGACAAATGTAAAAGTCTATTTAGACCCAAGATAAGTCGCGTAATATTCGGACACCGTATACAGGTAAGCTGATAGTGACTCCAAAACAAAAATTCATTCACTTTTCTTCACTTTAGTTTTTACTAAGCAATTTTATCTTAGCCTAGACTTTGGGTACAACATTTGGCTCCCAATTCTCAGAATTCGAGTCGAAACAAGTTTTATTTTCTTGATTTCACTACCAGCCTACCTGTGTAAGGTCTCTAGTTGATACACGACTTATCTTGATTCAGACTATTATATTCTTTAAAAAGATTACTATTATATTCTTTTGGAAACACAACAAATAAACCATCGCAATGCACGTAAGACAGCAGAGAAAGCAAAAGAAAGAAACAGAAAGCATTTTAACATCAGTTACAAGTATTTTTCAAAGTATTTTATTTTTGAGGTTTTTGATATTTTTATTTGTAGATTCTATAAGTCAGAAAGAATCCATTTTTAAAAGGGAACCTAATCTTAGTTCCAAGAAGACTCACTGAAAGTGTTGACAAAAATACTTATGCATTCTTGAGATAATATTTGAAAACTTACTAACTAATAGACAGACAAAGAGACATCGCATTTGCATATAGTAGCTTCCCCAACTGAATAATTCTCTAAGGACTACCGAAGTCGAATATCAACGTTTTATAATTTTACTCTGAAGCAATAATAATATGTATGACAAGCATATTAATGTGTTCTACAGAGTTGCCCTACCCCTTTAATGCTTTCACCATGTAAGCACAATGTATTAATGAATAATTAAAAAGCGTTTTTGCAAAGAGGCAAAGGAAAACCATGTTAAGCTTAGTAGTTCTACATTAATATTTTATTTACTCACAGGTAATAGCTCAATAGTTGCTATAAAGCATTATATTTTATTTTCTCCCATGGAGTTACTATAAAAGAAATTGGCTCACCGTCAACAGCAAATCAAACCGTAATACTGCTATTTACACTGAAAAATGAAGTAAATAAATTTCAAAAATACAACAAGGCTTAATGCAAGCATGTTTACAGATTTTATGTATTTCTCAGTAAATCTATATTTCAAGACATTTAATTTCTGTGGACTCATCCCATTTGGGATAGAAAATCGTCAAGTCTACGCGTCTTCAGAAAAATGGAAAATATTGACATGGACAACGGGGGCCATCGTCAATTTTACTGTTTATGTTCTTCTGATTATTCTGGAAGTCTACGGTATCACTGATACTGATCCTAGATGGCGAATTAAAGATTACCTAATGGTTCTCTGTCTCATCACTTTCTTGGCTATCTCTACTGGAACTAATGTGACTATTCATCTTCAATGGCCTGCGAGCAATTCCAGAAACCATCAATCTCTGTATACAACTAGATGATGAATTGACAGGCGACTCTTTAAAAAATTCTCTATTTGGACTATTATTAGTTTAAGAAACATAAAACGTAATTATGTCCCATAATCCCAGAAATTAGCAAAAAAGAATATATTAGGTGTATTATTGCAAATGTGGCTCCCTAGGAATTTTTAATTTATTTAACACATTGCTGATTTGTTTAATTTGCAGCTATAGAAAACGAAAATGCTAATGGAAATATTGGAGAAGGGAATGGGGATATATCAATGCAACATATGAGCCAATCAGATGATTCCCTAGTGAAGGAAGCCAGGTTACCAAATAATCTGGTGACAAATATTGGTATTGGTAATTACTAATTGCTATTATTTACAAAATGTAACACCGACGAGATTGATAAATAGACTTACAATTATTTTTATGTTTCAGCTTTAGCCCACGGATAAAGTAAAGTATCAGAATGGATGCAGAAGATCAGGGCAATAAAAATGTACTACCTTGAAATATTTATGACTGCGATTGTGCCCGTGGAAATCTTCATTGCCTTTTCCGTATTGTGTTATGCCTCTATCTCCCTGACAAGACTCATCCTGAACCGACGATTTGCGCTGAAAGAAATAACTACGGTGGAAATGAAGCTAATTCTGATTTACGGAGTCAGCGTATTTTTCGTAGCGATGCCATTCGTCGCTTCTGTCACACTATTCTTGATTCTCGGTTGCGCCTACAATCAATTCACGAAATACTGGATTCGTTACCTCTCCAAAATAAATAGAATCGAAGAACAAATGAAAATCTACTCCTGGCTGTATCTGCATAACAAATACCTCAACAGAATGATTGCTCCTATTGTGGGTCCAATTCTCGCTTCAGGATCACTAGTCATCGACATCATTGTCATCTACGGTACCACGAAGTTGAAGGATAAAATGGATTTCGTGGCTTACCTTTTCTTTCCCATTTCGTCTGTCGCTTTGTTTATCTTAAGTGATCTTCTTTTGCAACAAGGATCTGAAATGCACAGCTTGTCCAGCAATTTCATAAAGAAAAGGCAAAGTCATCAAAATCCATGGGTCAGACGAAAGGCAAGGTTAATGAAGCCAATGCGCATCCAGATGGGAAAGTTTGGGTACATTGACAAAGGCTTCGTTCTAACCTACTTTGCTTTTCTTGCGGAAAAACTTGTGAATATTCTGGTAGCGGAGAATGCAGTAGACTTGTTATAAAACTTCCGTTTTCACAAGTTTTTTAGAAATAGCGTCGTGACACATTAATACATTAAGAGTAATTATAAAAATGTACAATTGGTTTTAATAATATATTGTAGAGGATAAGGAGAAAGGTCAGGAGAAGTAGCACAAGAAACCCTTTGCACTACTTCATTTTAGGAAAAAAATTACATAAACTTTATGATAAAATGATAAGGCTTCAAACTTATAGTAAAGAAAAATAAAATTTATGTAAAATTAGATATAATTTAATGTACAATATGGTAAATTGTCTGTTGTCTGTTTATTCAAGTAAATCAATAAATTATATTTCTTTTTCTTCATGCTCTTTTTTATTTCTTTTTGCTAATGACAAATAAATAGTAATATTTTTGAACATGCTTATAATGCTACATTGGGTGTCAAAATTTTTGTGACGTCAGAAATGTTGTTTACATGCTGACTGAAAAATATACGAGAAACATATCCGTCGAATAAAGAAATATCTAATGAAATTCCATGACGACGTTCATTTCCAGAAATGCAGTTCTCCGGCTCTTTAATGATTTCAGCCATTTTTAAAATTCAACTTGATGCTCTAACTGTCTACCGTATATTATAACAGCTCATCACTTAAGATTATTGCTAAATAAGTATTCATTGTTATGTTGCTCCAGTTAGTCGCAAATACTCTAATTCCGTTACAAAGTAGAATTATAATATTTTTGCATTATCATAATTCAAGTCTTTTTGATACTTGAATGAATTGAATGGAATTCTTTGTAAGTTGTAAGTACACCCTATACACGTTTGCATGTTGCATATCGTTAATTGCGAGCTGAAGATAGTGCAATGCTTGCGTTTTTAAGGTATTGAGGTCGGATGGCTTTTCCATGAGCAATCCATGGAGTTTGTTAACAAGATTTTCTATTTTGGACACAAGTGATGAGTTGTCAGATTCCTTAGGCGTTTTCTTATACATAAGTTGACTTGTTAACTTTATGTTTAATATTAATAACTATTTTATACAGAATTTAATGAACTAAATGTTTTTGGAGAACACAAAACAATTAATTATTTACGAGGCTACTTATTTAGATGTGCTTATATTGTACGCATTCTTCCTTTTTTCTTGTAAACCAATACTTTTGAAGAAGCTGCTGAAAAATTATTATATAAATCGTTTGAACTACTGATTGTTAGTAATATTAAAATGGCCGCAGCAGCAACAAAAAAAAGCAGATATTTCCCGAGACTTTTCATTGTAATTTTTCTAAGTTTTGCAATTATCGTAATTATGTATCCAAATGTATCGATAAACAATATTTTTAATGGCAATCAGAAAAATGCAGTTGCAACTGAAACTTCAGTTAGCTCCGACTTCACTGGTGGACAAAACTGTAAGCTCGTTTCTTAATTTTACATTTATTAATAAGTTGTAATTGTATTTGTAAAATCCGCAGCTTTTCTTATTTATACACATTTCAGGCAAAAATAAAGATGTCTTTGAAGAGAATTTGGATCAGCATGACATTTGCCTTATCGAAACCATAAGGTCCTGAACAGCTTAAAGTATTACAACTTCACAATAAAACATTTAACCATTTTAGTTTATTTTTGTATTTTATGTTACAGATCAAAATATTTGATAGAGCCGTCGGAAAAGGAATACAACTTGACCCATGTCCCTACAAGAAGTTCGGAAGAACCTGTATTAGACCTGTTTCAGGAATTATTACCAAATGTAAATTAAGTTTTTAAGAATTAGTTGAAATAAGTTCCTTCGATATAAATGAAAAGCATAACATTTCGTTTTCTTACATAGAAAACAGGTTTTTTCATTGAATGTGGCGCAAACGACGGAGAATTGCATTCTAACACAATAGTCTTGGAAATGGATTATGGATGGAACGGATTATTAATCGAAGCTCAGGAAGAAACGTTTGAGAAATTGAAAACTAAAAACAGAAAAGCTTGGATTGCTAATTTATGCTTGTCAACCAGTACGTTCACTCAGACGGTAATCAATATCAAAATTTAACGTCAATATTCTATATCGTGTTTAGCAGAAACTAGTTTGCACATTTTTATTTTTATTTATATGTTTAGATAAAGTTTTACATTAATCCTAAACATTCGGATGTGAGTGCTTTGTGGGATCGAAAAGACTTTGGCGAAACGGTGGAATCAAGTGTGGACTGTGTTCCATTATTTTCTATACTAAAAGCATTAAAAATTTCACATGTTGACTATTTCAGTTTAGATATTGAAGGGAAGGAATTGGAAGTCTTGAAAACAATACCTTTTGATAAAATTACATTTAGTGTAAGTAATATTTGAATAATGATTACTTTAATTCCGTTTACTAGTTAAGCTTAGGAATTTATATTGGCGAATGGAGTGAAAATTTGTTTTCAAAATTTCCTTTCTGGAAAAATGATTTTCTTTTTAGATTTTTACTGTTGAATTTTGGTTTGTTCCTGGTGGACTGAAAGCAGTTACGGATTTTCTTGCCAGCAAAGGATATACGTTAGTTAAACAAATTCACAATAGTTACTCGAAAGACGGAATTTATGTTAATAATTCCGTATTGGATAAACTCAAAAAGCCACTTGCAGATTAGTTACAATAACCTTGCCAAAAATATAGTGAGCAAATAATTTTTGTATGATAATTGAGACTGAAAAATGTATTGGTTTAATGAAATATATTATGTAAATATATAATATGAATTTCCGTATTTATTTGTAGCTTTCAAGGCAGATTTTCATAGTATTCTCGTAAATGCTACATTGTTATTTACTAACAATTGTTTTAAAAAGAGTTTCAACCAATTGACTTTATTTTTGGGAGGAAAAATATTCTAATCTCTAAAGCCTCTAATTTAGTCTCTAAAACACCCTCCGGGACTTTCAATTGAAAAACAAAGCGTTCATGAGTTTTGAGATGACATACACCCAAACAGACTATGAATTCCGTTTTCACATAGAAGCGTTCTCTACTGAATAAGTGTACTAAATATTTTTTTGTAATAATGGAATCATTCTGAAAGCTAAAGAGACAAAGGAGTCCAAACAGCGATCTGGTCATCATACTAAATTGATATAATATTATCTACGTCAACGAGATAATTAAACTTCTGATAACGAGCTTATTATTGTGATGAACGAGGTATACTGTAACTCTAATCAGGTTGGGAACGTAATATTTGCTCTTTTTGGAAAAGAGAAATATTATTTTATTAATCCTTCATTGCTTATGAGGGATCCACTGAATACAATAACCACAATAGTTTTGATTTTAATTTTCAAATTAAACGCAAATTTTCTTGATAAAAAATGAAAATTTACGATAAACGCAGAGGATTTGTTCCACTCCTTGTATTTTTATCGCTTATCATCGAGAATTGCAGTGGAACTTTAAGAAAACCATTTCGCGATCATTCAAGTGTATTGCTGGAAAATAACATAAGACGGAATGGAGAGGTAAATACAGACATGGCCGGTGGTGAAGTACACGGTGAAAATATAAAACCGAAAGACATTGAACCTCATCAAGGTGATTTTACTACCGATGCAAACAAGATAGGAAAGCAAGATTTCATCACCATTCTTGTATACAGGTATGTTTGGGGTGAATATTTTTTTCGTAATTTCATCATAAATGTCGTCAAAATTGAAGTGCTAATTATAATGACTCTTAAATTATTTAGGAATTTTGAGGACCCTTATTTAAACGACTCGAATCCTTGGCTAATTATATTAATTGTCATTATAATAGTTGTAGTGATTTTTGTCATAATATCTTGCTGCATTAGATTACTTCTTTCTTGTCATGAAAATGGCAACAGGACTGCGGAAAGACAGTATCGAAGTAAGTTGGAATTTGAATATTTAATTCTACATTAGAAAGTATGGCATGGTTCCAACAGTGGAAAAATACGAATATAAGGCAACACTGGAAAAATGACGTTATTTTCAAACTTGCAAGAAAAAAATGTACCAATAAGAGCATATTTTATATAAGTTCATTTTTTCCTAACTGTTTTAGTTATAATTGCTGATACTCCAACACTTCAACAGAGATTGAGAACTCAGTTGACTAATAGACTAATTGCAGCTGCAATATTGGCAAGATTGATGAGCAACCGCCAGGAAGAAAACGCTTCCTTGGCAAACAATCAGGAAGAAAGTAAATTTAAATTATAATTTCGACAAATAAACCAACTTCAAAATTATTCATATACAGGGTGACTCCCCAATTGCGAGCCACGCTTAGGACCAATTATCAGACGAACCAGTTGACCTACGACGTTAAAATTAGTTTCATTCGATTCCTTACAAAATTTCGCGTCTGTTGTATGCCTATAATGCATTTACGTTAAGTGTTTTGGTAATCAGAGCAGGTCTCCGGAAAACATCAATTTTCGCATATTAAAGAATTATAAAATCAGTTCTAACTTTATTTCTTTACCAAAGCCAATGAAAATACTGCATTGTAAACGACAACAGACGACGATAAACTTTAATTTCTACTGTTTGTTATCTGTGCTCCTCCTTTCATCATGCATAAATCCAATCTTTTTGTAACTGACTTGCATGCATTTACGCACTGTTCTATTGGAATATCTTGAATGACTTGTATCACAGCGGCTTTCAGTTCTTCAAGTGTTTTAGGCTTTGTACTGAACACTTTTTCTTTCATGTAGCCCCAAAGCCAGAAATCACAGGGCGTCAGATCCGGTGATCGTGGTGGCCACTTAATGGGACCATCTCTGCCGATCCATCTATTTGGGAATTTTTCATTTAGCCATTTTCTCACGATTAAGCCCCAATGCGCTGGAGCTCCGTCTTGCATGTAATAGAAATTTGAATCCTTAATTGCTGGCCAAATGTCTTCCTCTAACATTTTTAGGTATCCTTGTGATGTAACGGTTTTCGGGAAGAAGAATGGACCAATTATACCCTTTGAGGAAACTCCAGCCCACACACTTAAGGACTTTGATTTTATTGGAACTTCACTGATGTAATCAGGATTCTTCACAGCCCAATAGCGGTTATTCTGGGAGCTAATGTGTCCACCCAATCGGATGCTACACTCATCGGTCCATAAAACTTTGTTTGCGATATCAATGTTTTCGTTTTCCTTTATTTCTTCTGAAAACGAATACCTCTTTTCTGTATCACCTTCCAAAAGTCCTTGAACCGTACGATGCTTGTAGGGAGTCATTTTCGTTTTCTTTAATATTCTACGCACACTTTCTTTATGAATTCCTAGTTCAGCTTGTGCTTTTCTTAATGACTTTTTTGGGCTAGCTTTGAAAGCGTTTAGCACAACTGCTGTGGTGGCCGGAGTACAGACGGTCGGTTCTCTAGAGTATTTTTTTCTCAAAACGCTTCCTCTTTCAGTAAAAGACTTTACGGTTCTGGAAACAGTAAATGGAGATGGCTTAAACTTAAATTTTTGATTGAACTGTCTCACGACATCGCGATTTGAGTAACCACTCCAATGCTGCTTTAATATGAATATTTTCTGTTCGTGTGTAAGAGCCATTTTGTAATACTAGTGATAGTTAATTCATATTTTCGGCATTCAAAAATTCATTGAAAATAATTTTTCTGAAATAAAGCCCTCATGTGACAAAATAATTAGCGCATATAATTTGCAGATTGGTATTAGGCGCGAAATTTTGTAAGGAATCGAATGAAACTAATTTCAACGTCGTAGGTCAACTGGTTCGTCTGATAATTGGTCCTAAGCGTGGCTCGCAATTGGGGAGTCACCCTGTATATAGCGCGATAAAATATAGTAATTATATTAGATTTTGATTTGCATTCATCTATTTATCTTTACCAGTTCATGCATTCTCATTACAGATTTGCCTCCAGACTATTCTACCGTTGTCAACGAAAATGAAATCATAGATGATACACTTCAATCTCCGGGTCCGACAGTTTCATCTGAATAAACGGTATATATAGTAATATGTATCAATATTATGCAATCAAGCAAGTGATTACAGTTCTACTCTTCTACTATAATAAACTGCATGGCCTCTTTTAAGAGAATAAATGGAAGCACAGATAATAAAACATTTGCCAACGGCCATACCACGTTGAACACACCAGTTCTCGTCCGATCACTGAAGTTAAGCAACGTCGGGCCCGGTTAGTACTTGGATGGGTGACCGCCTGGGAACCCCGGGTGCTGTTGGTACTCACTTTTTGACCTTTCTGCCCAAAATTTATTAAAATGTATTTGCTAATTTTAATTTTTAAATTGTTAAGCAAAATTTTACTCCTGTAGATGTAATTAAATGTTTAAATGAAAAATTATTTTAAAAAAGGTAAAGTCCTGACTACTCTGTCAAACTTTCAATTGTCCTCGTTCTGAAAATACGCAATATAAACTCCTTACATTCCATAGCTTTCTGAAAGGACGATTTAAAGTATTGTAAATATTTGGATTGCGAATTCCACAAGAAATGGTATAATCTGAATATACTAGCAAAAGTATGCTGTATGTGTATATTTCTCAAAAACACGAAAGTCCTGTTTTCTTACGAAATTGTGTACTATTAGCATTAAATCCACAAATCCGGCACTAAAATGTAATAAATCTATTTTCAAATCATGCATACAGTGTAAAGTAAATTATTAAATCCTATAATCATACATCTTATAGTTTTAAACAACACTGCAAGTCAACTAATGAGGAGAATCTCGCATTAATTTAATTGTTTTTGTAAATAATTCATCTTTGGTGTTGAATATTCTTATAATTCATTACGTAACTTAAACCACAACGAAATTGCTCCTGTGGAAAAAAATACTAACGAAAAACATAAGTAAACTAGTTAAGCATTTTTATAAAATACTTTCTGTCATTGGACATTTAACAACCTTATCCCACAATGATAGCTATTCCGGTGTACATCATTATTTCGTACAATTAAATAAGATTACTAACAAAGAAAATTGTCCAAATCTGTAAATACGAACATTAAACATTAGCATTAGTAGGCCACGGTAGGAAAAATGAAACTCTGTCAAATGAAAATGAATTCTTTTATTGCCAGTTGGCACTAATAGGGGAACGTGAACCTTTAAACCTATTTTTTGGTTTTTTATCAAACGAAATCTGCGGTGCATTAAAATCGTTAAATGGTTAAATATGGTAGAATTTCCTTTTATTCGTATTCGTGACCCAAAAACTGTAAATTGTCAGAATAATGAACATTTTGCATGAAATAAAGTTTTTCTGTATTGCCAGCACTAACTTTTGATTTGGGATACTTTAAATTGTTCTTTATTCCTAGAAAGTGTTTAGTACTTGATCAACATCAACAAAATCTGTTACTAACTTTGTTATGGCTGCACGTTTGTTTGGACCGATTTATTTTTGAATCTCATAGTCAGTTATCGTGTGTGAAAATTTAAAATGATCCCAAAGCAGTCCAAATATAGCATGATAGAGCATTAAACATACAGCTTAGTTGCAACAACTGATGGAGGACGGAATAAAATTCCATCACTATTCGCTATCTTACATACCTTCATTTATAGGCAGAGTAAATTATTCAGTAATACTTCTACCTCAAAGTTATGTAATAGCTTTCAACAATATTACATTTCATACCAAGCAAGTAGAAAAAATTTCAAATGTCTATAGGAGCCGAATATCGCCATTTAAATATTATTTAAGACTGAAGTTAAAATCCATCACTTCTAATGTTTCTTGTGTATTTATTGAATAAATAGGATTAACATCATTTTCTTCCGATTAAGGAACCTTAAAAACGAGGCAAACAAAAATCCTATAAGCATTATAGCCACATCAGTATTCGATAATACTCGATATCAATATCAATTCAGTGGCGAGAAATATATGAAAAAGATTTTAAGCTAATGAGTCATATTTTATTCAGTGCCCTTCCCATGAAGTTGTTGTAAACCATATTGTCCGACATTCAAAGATAACGATACTACAAGTTCACCAAGCCTGTAGAAAAACATTGAAAGATGGTTGGCGCCGAATATCGATATTATTTTACTATTTATAGATTTATACGTATAGATTAAGTAAAGGCAATTTGCATGATTTTGTCTACATTAAGCAACCTTCACCTGGAGTTGCTGTAAACCATAAACCAAAGCCTTATCGTCAGCAACAAACAGCAACTCTGATATTCTCACAAAAAATTAAATACTGTATAAAAACCTCGTAGTCATAATTAGTTTCAGAAGTAGCCGAAGACTTAATACAAACGAAGCAGTCATGATTTCAGATTTTCTGTATTTCTCACTAACAGCATATTTCAAGATATTTGGTTTCTGTGGACTCATTCCCTTCGGGATGCAAAATCGTCGAGTCTACCTCTCTCCACAAAAATGGAGAATTCTGACATGGGCAACGGGAGCAGTCATCAATTTTACTGTTCTTGTTCTTCTGATTATTTTGGAAGTCTACGGCATCACTGATCCCAGATTCCGAATTCAAGATTACCTGATCATTCTCTGCTGCATCATTTTCCTGGTGGCCTCTACTGCAGCTAATGTGACATTCATCTTCAAGGGACTGACAGCAATTCCAGAAATCGTCAACCAATGTGCTCAGCTAGATGACAAACTGACAGGTATGACAAAACTTATTAGCTTATCCAAAAAAAATTATCGGGATGAAATTAATTTCATTTATCAACTGGACAACATTATGAGAAAATATATTCTGCATAAAATGTTTTTGTTAACTAATAGATTTTAAAAGCCATTTATTTAGATTGAAACTGTTACAATTTAAAATAGAAACCCTTTGGTAACAAATTGTGGAGTTTTCAAGCAGTTATTAGTTTTTTATTACCAATCGTTGATTTGTTTAATTGACAGCAATAGAAAATAAAAATACAAACTGCAGCGTTGGGGATGGAAAAGGGCATTTAGACATCGACAGATGCCTACAGGGTGAGCCAATCAGAAATGATTTTCAAATGGAAAATGTCAGTTCACCAAATAATCTGGTGACAAATATTTGCACTGGTAAGTAATTGCAATCTACGGTTTACAAATTTTAACAGCAATGAAATTTTAAAAGGCATTATAATTTCTGATATCGTGTTTTTCATTTCCTCGTTTTAGGGAATAGAGGAAATAAAGTCTCACAATGGATGAAGATAGTCAGGGCACTAAAAGAGGACTGTCTTGCAATATTTCTGACTGCAATTGGGCCAATGGAAATCTTTATTGCATTTTGCGTATCGTGTTATGCCTCAATCTCCCTGACACGCCTCACCATGAACCGAAGATTTGCCTTGAAAGAAATAACTGCGGTGGAAATGAAAATGATGCTGATTTACGGAATCGCTGCATTCTTCGTGGCGATGACAGTCATCGCTTCTGTCACAGTCTTGTTCATTACCGGTATTTGTTACAATCAATTTGCCAAATACTGGATTCGTTACATATCCAAAATAAATAGGATTGAAGTACAATTGAAAATCTACTCGTGGCTGTACCTGCATAACAAATACATCAACAGAATGGTTGCTCCTATTATGACTCCGATTCTAGCTTCTGGAGGACAAGTCATCTGCATTCTTTCCATCTACGGAGCCATGAAGTTGAAGGATAAAATGGAATTAATGGCCTACATTTTCTTTCCCATTTCGTCTGCCACGTTTGTACTTTTATTTGTCTTTATTTTGCAAGAATCATCTGAAATGCACAGTCTGTCCAGCATATTCATAAAGAAAACCCAAAGCCATCTGAATCGATTGATTCGTCGAAAAGTTAAGTTAATGAAACCAATCTGGATTCAGATTGGAAATTTTGGGTACGTAGACAAGGGCTTCGTTCTAACATTCCTTGCTTTCCTTACAGGAAAAATTGTGAATATCTTCGTAGCGGAAAATGCAATAGACTTGTTATAAAAGATCCATTTTCGCAAGAAAAGCATTATTATTTCCGGAATTCTTTTTGCAACACCCCATTCTCTGTGCACATAGACAATAAAAATTGTCTTTATATCTTGTAAAACTTTTTTAGTTGCATCTTCTCCTGTGTAACTCTTCTACCTTTCTTCTATGTAAAGACGTACTCCAAATCTTTCAAAGATCTTCTGCTTCATAGATGGCCAAAATGCTCACTGGGGTATTTTGAAAATTCATGCATCACTCACAGAATTTGAGTGCAAAATTGAATACCAAAATAATATCTTAACATTTTGTATTTCATATAATAGTCACGTTCAAAATATAAAAAATAGGCCATGATTTAATGTGTCTTTATGGAAAGGGAGTTTTTCTGTATAAATTAAGAATTCTGTATATCATGTAACTTTTCTTTATGTCCGGTAATTTTTCGTTATGCATTCATTTATCTTTAAGCAATGCAAGCTTGCGTTCCCTTGCTTGCTTGCCTTAATGAGACAAATGATAAGGTAATTATGTAAACTACGTAAGATAAGCGTCTGCTAAACAGTTCGCTTATTCGAGTAAAGTATTGTAAAGAATTCATTCCTTTGGTGTGGTCCGACTGAGAAACAACCATGGCTTTCCAAGACTTACGGTACTCTTCTGATACTGAATCTCCGGATTCAGAATGTAGTGACATTGTTAGACCATCAAAACAAGGTAAAGTTGAGTACAAATGGAGTTTTGTGCAAATTTTTGCCTCTGAACAGGAAGCACTAAGCTATACAAAGCAAGAGTGGACTAAAGATTATTCTAACGTGACAGGGAAGTGCAAAGTAGTGTATTTATATTGTAAATTAGGGAGTAAAGGTTGCCCCATAAGAATGCAGATTGAAGTAACTGCAAATAAGTGTGAATTGATGGCATAATACATAATATAATATGGCTTACCATTACTATACCGAAAAACTAAATGCATTGCATTAAAAATTACCCTAAAAAATATGCATTTTGATCACATTTGAAAAGTAGCTATTTTCAAAATCTTATTTTCTATTCATTGAGTGCTGTAATCGTTAAGATGACACGCTTGCAGCAGAACTGCGCGTACACTAGCTATTACGATTAGGTTAAAGTATATAAAATTGGGTAATTTTTAATGTGTCTTTATGAAAAAGGAATTTTTCTGTATGACTATGACAATGTAAATTTTCTGTATAAATTAAGAATTCTGTATGTCATGTAAATTTTCTTTATGTCAGGTAATTTTTCTTTATGCATTTAGTTTTTCGGTATAGTAATGGTAAGCCAAATTATATTATGTATTATGCCATCAATTCACACTTATCTGCAGTTACTTCAATCTGCATTCTTGTGGGGCAACCTTTACTCCCTAATTTACAATATAAATACACTACTTTGCACTTCCCTGTCACGTTAGAATAATCTTTAGTCCACTAGTTATTTTCAAAATATTATTTTTATCCATTAAGTACTTTTATCGTTAAGATGAAACGCTTGCAGCAGAACTGCATGTACTAGCTATTGCGATTAGATTAAAGTATATAGGTATTATTTTTGATGCCCATTGAAAACTCAATTTTAACCTTTTTGGATTCCTTCACTAATTCGCCTCTGTTGCAAAAAAGATGCTTTTTGGGGATTCTGTACTACTATCTTTGTTACGTCTGCGCGTTTATTTGGACTGATTTACCTTTGAATCTTATAGTCAGTTATCGTGTGTGGAAATTTAAAATGATCAAGAAACAGTGCAAATGTAGTATGATAGAGCATAAAACATACAGTTCTGTTCCAACAGCTGATATTAACATTGTTTATTAGCTACATGATCAGGTAATGTTTCAGTCATCTCGCACTTAACACAAAGTGTGCAAATACTAATACTGTATAAAGTTCTCTACCGAAGTGTAGCTGCTCCCAATACAGGTATCCTAGAATGAAAAGGACGAACAGAATAAAATTCGCTGTTCGCTATCTTAAATATCTACATTTATAGGTAGAGTAAATTATTCAGTAATACTTCTACCTCAAAGTTATGTAATAGCTTTCAACAATATTACATTTCATACCAAGCAAGTAGAAAAACTTCAAATGTATATAGGAGAAAAATATCGATATTTTAATATTATATAAGACTGAAGAGAAAATCCTTTACTTCTAATGCTTCTTGTGTATTTATTGAGTAAATGGGATTAACATGATTTTCTTCCGCTTAGGGAGCCTTTTAAAAACGAGCCAAACAAAAATTCTATAAGCATTATAGCTACATCAGTATTCCATAATAATCGATATCAATATAAATCACTATTCAGTGGCCAGAAATGTATGAAAAAGATTTTAAGCTAATGAATCGTGCCCGTCCCATGAAGTTATTGTTAAGCATATTGTCCGACATTCAAAGATAACGATACTACACAAGTATAACCAAGCCAGTAGAAAAACATTGAAAGATGGTTGGCGCCGAATATCGACATTATTTTACTATTTATAGATTTCCACGTATGGATTAAGTAAAGGCAATTTGCATGATTTTCTCCACATTAAGCAACCTTCACCTGGGGTTGCTGTAAACCACAGATTTATGGAGTCATGATTTCAGATTTTCTGTATTTCTCACTGACAGTATATTTTAAGATATTTGGTTTCTGTAGTTGAAAGATAAAATGGAACTTGTGGCTTACATTTTCTTTCTCATTTCGTCTGTCACGTTTGTACTTTTATTTGTCTTTATTTTGCAAGAATCATCTGACATGCACAGTTTGCCCAGCATATTCATAAAGAAAACCCAAAGCCATCTGAATCGCTTGATTCGTAGAAAAGTTAAATTATTGAAACCAATCTGTATTCAGATTGGAAATTTAGGGTACGTAGACAAGGGTTTCGTCCTAATATTCCTTGATTTCCTTACAGGAAAAATTGTGAATATCATCGTAGCAGAGAATGCAGTAGACTTGCTATGAAAGCTCCATTATCACAAGAAAAGTACTAGCATTTCCAGAATTCTTTTTGCAGCACCCCATTCTCTCTGCAAATAGACAATAAAAATTAGGTTTGTATCTTTTAAGAAAATACAAGAGTGCAAATACTATACCATCGTATTTCTACCTAAGTGTAGCTGTTGCCAATACAAGTGTCCTACTATTAAAAGGCGGAACACTATTAAATTCCCTCGCTATCTACCTTTCAAATAAATTACTCTATAAATTCCTTTCTCAAAGATAATGTATAGCAGTCAACAATATTATATTCCAAACCAAGCAAATAGAAAACCTCCAAATACACTTATAAGAGCTGAATATCCACATTTTAATAGTATTTAAGCAAACACAATTATTTTAAAGCGATTTCTGTCCTTCAGAGCTAATGTCTTTCACGTATTGGTTGAATAACTTCAATTTGCTTGATTTTCACCATATTAAACAACCTGTAAAGCAAACCAAAGAAAAATCAGCCACATGAATATTTCATATAAATAGATGGAATCAATATTCGGTGACGAGAAAACAGCAAAAGGTATTCAAAGCTAATATTCATCACATTTTATTCAGTGTTCGTCTCAAGAAGTTATTGTAAACCATTCCTTGTGCTGCCTTCAATGGCAAAGTTAAATCTTAACTGCTATTCTCACCAAAGGATAAAATAATGTGTAAAACTTTCTAATAAAACTAAGTTTCAAAAGTAGATTAGGGCTTATCACAGATGATGCAGTCATGATAACAGATTTTCAGTATTTCTCAGTAAATGTATATTTCAAGATATTTGGATTCTGTGGCCTTATCCCGTTTGGAATTGAAAATCGTCGAGTCTACGTCTCTCCCCAAAAATGGAGGAAGGTGACTTGGGCCACGGGGGCCATCATCAATTTTATTGTTTGTGTTCTTCTAGTCATTCTGGAAGTCTACGCCATTGGTGATCCCCGGTTCCGAATTAAAGATTATCTGATGATTCTCTGTTGTATCATTTTAACGGTTATCTCTTCTGGAGCTAATTTGACGTTCATGTTTCAAGGACTGGAAGCAATTCCAGAAAGCATCAACCTGTGTTTTCAACTAGATGACAAATTAACAGGTATGACCCAATCCCAAATGAAAAAAATACTAACTTTCAAAAAATGTATTCCAAAAAAAATTAACAAAAGTTAATTTTTTTACGATTACCAATTCGTTGACTTTTTTGTTTCTGTTTGTTTTTGTTTGTTGTTTAATTGACAGCAATAGAAAATGAACAAATAAAATGCAGCGTTGGGGGAAGGGAAGAAGACAATGAAGACATCGACCGATGCCCAATCATATATGATTTTCAATTGGAAAATTCCAATTTTCCAAATAATCTGAGGACAAATACTGGTACTGGTAATCACGATTTACAATTTTTAACAGCAATGTAGTTTTAGAGTTTATAATTGCTGATATCATATTTACGTTTCCTCGCTTAAGGAAATAGAGGAAGTAAAGTCTCACAATGGATCAAAAAGGTCAAGGCATTAAAAATGGACTACCTTGGAATATTTCTGACTGCATTCGTGCCAATGGAAATCATCATTGCCTTTTGCATATCGTGCTATGCCTCATTAAACTTGACACGGCTGATATTCCACCGACGATTTGCGCTGAAAGAAATAACGGCGGTGGAATTGAAACTAATTCTAATTTACGGAGTCGGCGTATTCTTCGTGGCGATGACTTTCGTCGCTTCTGTCACACTCTTCTTGATGCTCGGCTGTGTCTACAATCAATTCTCGAAATATTGGATTCGTTTCCTATGAAAAGTAAATGGAATAGAAGAACAACTGAAAATGTACTCTTGGCAGTATTTGAACAACAAATACATCAACAGAATGGTTGCTCCTATTATGACTCCGATTCTAGCTTCTGGAGGACAAGTTGTGTCCATCATTGTCATCTACGGTACCATGAAGTTGAAGGATAAAATGGATTTTGTGGCTTACCTTTTCTTCCCTGTCAGCTTTTTCATTTCGTTCCTTACGTTTGTATTTCTTTTGCAACAAGCATCTGAAATGCACACCTTGTCTAACAATTTCATAAAGAAAACCCAAAGCCATCGAGATTCATGGGTGCGACGAAAGGCAAGGTTAATGAAGCCAATATGTGTCCAGGTTGGAAAGTTTGGGTACGTTGACAAAGGCTTTATTCTAACGTTCTTTGCTTTCCTTGCGGAAAAACTTGTGAATATCCTCGTAGCGGAGAATGCTGCAGACATGTTATAAACAGGTCCACGATATGAATGCACAGATTTCTCGAAAATAAGCTTGAAAATATACTTAGTAAGCAATGCAATATAATATACACTAAAAACTGGCAAGGTATGCACTAAAACGTGTATGCACTGTAAATGCACTGGCACAACAACTGGCAATATATACACTGAAAACATGTACTATTTGCACCAAAAATTGGCAATATATGTGTTAGCGGCAATAAGGAAAATTAGGCATTTTGGAAAATGCCTAGGCATTTTCGGAAATGCCTGAAGAAAGCCCGGCTATTTCTTCTTAGCCGAGGCATTTAGGAAAATGCCTAGGCATTTTTCTAAATGCCTAAACTTCACTCGGCATTAAGCGAAATGTTTTTCCATATTGCCGAGTAATCATTTTTACTTTGCTTAATGACTGAATTTTACCAGGCAGATAGGAAAATGTCTCACATTTGTGCAATAACAGTGTGTTAAATAAGTCAGAAAGGAAAAGGGGAATAATTATTGCACCACCTAAATATTAGGAAAACTCTACCAAATTGTACTCCACCTAATAATTCAAAAACTCCACCAGAAAAATGATATGGCACCAAATAAATTATATCCCACCAAATAAATTATATTCCAACAACTGACCGAACATGCAGGTCTCGTCCAACATTATATCACCTACATGGTGAAGGGATTTTTTTTGTGACTTTCCACCTCGATTTAGAGATAATTCTACTTAGGTGGAAAGCTATTTGTAGCTGTATGCCACGACTTAAACCTATTATCATTTTAAAAATACCTTAAAAATACCAATAAAAAAACATTTTAAAAATATAAAATTTTTCAAATCTTATTTTTAAAATACAATATCTCTGTATTTTTAAAATGATTTTCAGAATAGAACAAATTCATATTTTAGGCTGAGTTAGAAAAAAGTATGAGAATGGCAGAAAGTGATAATTGCGAAGCAATATTTTTCGACATCGAAGGAAAATACATGAACTTTTATTTACATTTCATACCTCCATAGTGATTTTAGATTCATCTATGATAGTAAAGGTCACCATGTAAATCGTATAGCCAGGAACCTTAATTTTATCAGACATTAATTCGTCAAACATAACTTTTGAACCATTCATGTCAAGGTTGCATGCTCCACAAGCATCTTGTGGAGCACTTTACTTTTGCATATCAGTACATTATTAGCATAAAAAGTTGGATACCGATGCCACAGTAAATTCACATTTTTATTTCTGACTTATTTAACACACTGTTTTCCTATCTGCCTGGTAAAATTCAGTCATTAAGCAAAGCAAAAATGATTACTCGGCAATATGGAAAAACATTTCGCTTAATGCCGAGGGAAGTTTAGGCATTTAGAAAAATGCCTAGGCATTTTCCTAAATGCCTCGGCTAAGAAGAAATAGCCGGGCTTTCTTCAGGCATTTCCGAAAATGCCTAGGCATTTTCCAAAATGCCTAATTTTCCTTATTGCCGCTAACATATGCATTAAAAACTGGCAATATGTGCACAAGAAACTGGCAATTGTGACTGTGCCTAAGAAAACCATCTAAATCACTGAAATCATAAAAATCAGACTATAATGCTCATTAAATACAGCATTTCATGTTCTATAAAATGGCACTAGCCCCATATTTTTAAAAAATTCCTACGATTTTTAAAAATTCTGCAAAACTAATACTTTCGTTTTGGCATAGCAGTTTTTGCAATGCAAAAAGTAAGAGCATACGGGTAGACGAGTCCCGAAGTCCGTCAAAAATTAATTCGAAAACTACAATTGTCATCACAAACATTTAGAAAACATTTAGAAATCCGCCTCCGTTCTATGGGTTGGAGAACGAAGGGGTAGAATTCAAATCTGGCAACCGTTATGCCGTACCCCCAATACCCCGCGATATAAGGGGTATACCTCACATATCGGAAAAATAAAAATTCTGTTTATTTTAGTAAGATTTAACACTATGGGGTAATCGATAGCGTAGAATTCAAATCTGGCAACCGTTATGTCGTAAACCCAATACCCCGCGATATAGGGGGTATACCTCACTCATCGGAAAAATAAAAATTCTATTTTCTGGAATCAGATTACACTCTATGATGGGGTAATCGATAGCGAATAATTCATTTCAGGCAACCGTTATGCCGTACCCCCAATACTGCCGATATAAAGCGTATACCTCACATATCGGAAAAATAAAAATTCTGTTTTTAAAGTAAGATACCACGTACGGGTATCAAATTGGGTATTATTATTATTTATTATTATTAAAGAATGCCGCCCCCTTCGGGCAATCGCCCATGGGGCCGTTCTGCTTTATTCTACAAAAATTATGTTTAACGGATAATAATTATTACATGATACAGATTATAGCAATAATTGTATGTATGTAGGGGTGAAAATGTGAATTATGTGTGAATAATACATAGTATACGGATATGGGGTTAATAAAGGAATATAGTCACAGTATAGTAATACGGGCATAATACATTCTATTAGGCATAGACATTAATTATGGTATTAAGGTTATATCAATAAATTATGTTACATTGAATGGGTAATTAAAACTGTTATTTAACTATAAAACTGTTATAGTCAAATTGGGTATTATGTATACGACATAGCGGTTGGCAGATTTGAATTCTGCGCTATCAATTACCCCGGAGAGTCAAACAGTTTTTGAAATAAATGAATTCCTATATTTCCGATATGTAATATGTACCCCCTATATCGCGGGGTATTATATATACGACATAGCGGTTGGCAGATTTGAATTCTACGCTATCGATTACCCCGGAGAGTCAAACAGTTTTTGAAATAAATGAATTCCTATATTTCCGATATGTGAGATGTACCCCCTATATCGCGGGGTATTATATTTACGACATAGCGGTTGACAAATTTGAATTCCGCGATATCGATTACCCCGGAGAGGCAAATGGTTTTTCAAATAAATGAATTCCTGTATCGGAGAAAATTCGGCCACATGAATATTTAATATGAATATGTAGAATCAATATTCGGTGTTCAATGTATTTTCCCCACTCCAAAGAACCCCAAATATTTCCCCTTAAAAAACATTTTTGAAAATCAAGCCCCCATAGCCGCTAGAAAAATATGTGGCGATTTCAAAACTGTCTATCCCAAAACTCTCCGTTTAGCCATTCTACGACCCCAATCAGGGATTTTAAAACCCATCACAGCCTCCTTAAAAATGTCATTTTTGCATTTTGCTGTTAAATGTCTAGTATATTGCCATTAATTGTCATTAACAATATTTATTATTAACCATGATCAAATATATACCATAAAATCACTCTTCGTATGCATTAAGGGAAGTGACATCATTTTGGTAGTAAGAATAGAGCTCTGTCCACAATTGTCGAGTTGGGTGCAAGAAATTGCAAGAAAAACGATGAGTTTCTGTTGTGATTTCTAAATGGCAAAATTTGTCCTTCTATTAGTTGAGCCCCACAACCACAACCTCTCTGTAATCCGTAAGAATACTCACTAGGTATTTTGAAAATATTTTTATTTTTATATGAAAGTTATTTTCTCCATTAATTTATTACTGTAATCTGTTGATACATTGTAAATGCGTGCACAGCAAAATTCCACACTGGCTATTACCATTACATTAAAATATATAGATACATTAAAACGGAACTTTGGCCCCTGCAC
>CM036943.2:6613204-6710204 GCA_020352615.2 Yoshiicerus persimilis
GCACCTTTTAAATAATACTAGGATGCTTTCTAATTAATTCCCCAAACTGCATTTTCCTAACTATAGGATCATGGGGTTAGTTTCTTTGTATTTATGATTCATTATGGCGAACGTAAGAGGCATTTCGAAAGTTTCCTCTGACTTCGATTCATTGTTTATATCAGGCACGTAGCCAGAAAAATGATATCGACGGGATTTTTGCTATTTCAATGGAAAATGCCCTTTTCTACATGATCTGCACTAAAGTAATTTAGAAAAGAACTTCAGGGCGAGCATATTGAGAAACAATTTAGGAGACCGAGAATCGAACTCGGAACTCGTAATTGCCGGTTAGAAAATATACCAAACTCTCCAAATCTTCAGATTGTTGGACTTGCAAGTTGGATATTTTGTCGTGCAATAATACTTTCCTCAATCAAATCCATACATTACCTTCAAATAGGTAGTGTTGATAGGA
Source organism: Yoshiicerus persimilis (assembly GCA_020352615.2). Classification (NCBI taxonomy): domain Eukaryota; kingdom Metazoa; phylum Arthropoda; class Collembola; order Entomobryomorpha; family Tomoceridae; genus Yoshiicerus; species Yoshiicerus persimilis. The sequence continues at coordinate 6,613,662 of CM036943.2, forward strand.
AGGTGCCAATTTGCACTACCCAAATAACACTACATAATAATAGATTTTATCAATTACAAGCAAAGGGCTTTTCCTGTCGCAGCATTAATACTAATACTCCTGTTATCCGAATTTTGCGGCGTTTAACTGGCGTTCAATACTTTGATAAGTAAGCAGAAAAGCCTCAAAAGACTGCGGAAACCCAATATTATTATTTTCTCACCGTTAACAGAAAGTTAAACCGCATTACTGACTTTCACACAGAAAAATGAATTAACTTAAAAATACAGTCATGTTTACAGATTTTCAGTATTTCTCAGTAAATGTATATTTCAAGATATTTGGTTTCTGTGGACTCATCCCCTTCGGGATGCAAAATCGTCGAGTATACGTCTCTTCTCAAAAATGGAAAAGCTGACATGGGCTACAGGGGCCACCATCAATTTTTCTGTTTTTGTTCTTATAATCATTTTGGAAGTCTACAGCATTACAGATTCAAGATGGCCAATTCAACATTATCTGATGGTTCTCTGTTTAATCACTTTATTGTTTATCTCTACTGGAGCTAATCTGACATTCATCTTCAAGGGACTGGACGCAATGCCAGAAATCATCAATCTGTGTTTTCAACTAAATGATAAACTGACAGGTTTGACTCAAGCAAAAAACTCATTATAAAGCATTCAAAAAAATCTAAATCGCAACTTTAATGTAGTAAAAATTACACCATCTAAATTATTATTACTTTTGCGAGCGTAAATCCACCTGTTTGTCCCAAAAAAACTCACATAATATGCTTTGCCGTTGCCATACAAATTATTAGAATCTTTAATTTATGTAACATCTTTGTCGACCTGTTTCATTCACAGCAATGGAAAGTGAAAATTCGGAGGGCAATGTGAACAAAACCAAGGCGAATAAACGTATTACCAGGTGTATCGACTAGAGATTTCCACATGGGGGATTTTGAACTTCTATACGGGACGTTTTGGGAAAAGCCTGTAACTTGGCATTAGTCGGGATGCTAAGCACTACTGTATTTCAGAGATAATTTCAGAAACCAAGACAACCAGCTTGGTATGGGTAAGTGTCTCGACCAATTGGACTAATGCCAAGTTATAGACTTTTCCAAAAACGTCCCGTATAGAAGTTCAAAATCCCCCATGTGGAATTCTCTACCCGATGCTCCTGGTAAAGCGCAAGAGAACACCCAGGCAACGGTTTATTCTCCTTGAACAAAACTGAAAAGGGCGAGATACAGAAAGACGGATGTTCTAAAGATTCCCAAGTGAAAAGTGGCGCTTTACCAAATAATCTGATAATAACAAATAAAAATGGTAAGCAACAAAATTTTAATTACCAATAACAATTTTATTATTGGTAATTAGTAATACAAATATTGACAGAAATTTACTTGCAAGAAAATACAACTTAAATTAAAATTTAATGTTTTATTATTACCCTTCTGCTATAGCAAAAAGAGGAAATAAAGTCAAAGAATGGATGCAGAAGGCGAGGGAATTAAAACTGGACTATCTTGGAATATTTATGACTGCAGTTGTGCCAGTGGAAATACTTCTTGCGTTTCTCGCATCGTGTTATGCTTCAATCGCTCTGACACGACGGACATTCAACCGACGATTTGCGCTGAACGAAATAACAGCGGTGGAAATGAAACTAATTCTGATTTACGGAGTTGGTGTATTTTTCGTGGCGATGACATTCGTCGCTTCTGCCACACTCTACTTGACGCTCGGTTGTTTTTATAATCAATTCACGAAATACTGGATTCTTCACCTCTCCAAATTAAATAGGATCGATGGGCAACTGAAAATCTACTCGTGGCTGTATCTACACAACAAATACATCAATAGAATGATTGCTCCTATTGTATCTCCATTTCTAATTTCGGGAGGGCAAGTCCTGTGCATTATTTCCATCTACGGTACCATGAAATTTAAGGACAACTTGGATTTTTTGGCTTATCTTTTCTTGCCTATTCTGTCTGTCGTTCTGTTGCTCTTAGGTGTTATTCTTTTGCAACAAGCGTCTGAAATGCACAGCTTGTCCAGCAGTTTCATAAAGAAAATGCAAAGCCATCAGAATTCGTGGGTGAGACGAAAGGCAAAGTTAATGAAGCCAATGTGCATCCAGGTTGGAAAATTTGGGAACATTGACAAAGGCTTTGTTCTCACATTCTTTGCTTTCCTTATGGAAAAACTTGTGAATATCCTCGTAGCGGAGAATGCAGTTGACCTAATATAAAAACTCCATTATCAAAAGAGAAGTACTAGCATTTCATAAGCTCTCTGCAATGTTTGATGAACAATGTACCCGACGAATTGCGAAACGTAATTTTAGAATAGTTTTGAAAATTTATAGTCTAATGCCTGCAGTAAATTGACAAATGGAGCAGTACTGACGACAGTAATTTCATTCTTGGTCTTCCATCAATAATAGATTACACATAATTGTCTCTGTAATTTTTTATACTCATTCATCAATAATGTCATGTCGAATTCATTGTTTTAATTCCTTTTAGTTAACAATCCGTATTTATATTTGTGAATATGAGCAAAATAAAACGTACCAACAATTATGTCTCACAACTGTATTTACTCATTTCCGTATTTCCCAAATTGACTGACTAATTTTTGATTTCGTATTCCTTTTTTAATTCAACTATTACCAGGCTTTTCTAATTATTGATGCTGCCCAAAAATTCAACGACAATTTCTTATTAAATATATGCATTGCAAAATTCATGCTAATTTAAATCATTTACTGCTATTTTCATTTGCCCACACATTGCCATCCTGCGACTTTTATTTGTCAACATATTGCCCGCCTACGACTTTCAATCAGTCCGTAGACTTTCTCTTTCATGCCGAAGTCATTCATTTGCATGGAAGGATTAAATCACGCCCATATTAATTCATATACCGTAATAATAACAATATGCACGTTAATATTTCTAAATTAAAAATGAAAATTGAGAAATGGCTATTTGAAATACAAATTATGTATTTTTAGCTTAACGTGTACTTAAACCTTGCATTATACTTTATATAGGATGACTTTACGAATAAGCTAAATCAGTGGATAATCAATAATAACTGTTAAACTTTGAAATTTCATGGCGTGTCTAAAACAATTTATTGCCCTTTCTGTCTCTCTTGGTATTTACTGGGAATTCGAATCTAATTCAAACCATACTGTGTAAATACAAAATTAAATATATATAAGGAATTCCAATAGAGTAATTTATTAGTTTAGGCGTCTAAAGCATTTTGAATTTTTAGACATACAATACATTTAACAGGTAGTGCCAATACAAGGTGCCAATTTGCACTGCACAAATAGCACTACATAATAATATACTTCATCAATTACATGCAAAGGGTTTTTCCCTTCGCACCACTAATACTCCTGTAATCAGAATTTTGTGGCATTTAACTGGCGTCCAATACTTTTGGATAAACTTTTAAACGTGCAAAACCTTGAGTCTTGAGCAAGAGCTTTCGATCCGTAATGTAGTTTTGAGGGTTGGTCTATTCATTGGTATCACAAGTCCACTAGATAAGCAGAAAAACCCCAAACGACGGTCGAAGCGAAATAATAAAAAGCCAATAGTGGTTTTTTATTATTTCGCAGTCAAGACAAAATATGTACCAAGTAAACTTATTCCAAAGTAATATTCTAGAATATTTCACTAATATTTCAGAGCTGAGAAATGTCCTAAAGCTATTAATATTGCGTCATATTTTATATCTACAATGCTTTCCGTAACTTTTAGAAATACGAAGCTACTATTAGCCATATTTTCTCCCCGTTAATAGAAAATTAGACCGCAATACTGATATTTGCACAGAAGAATGAATTAACTTAATATAATTTATAAATACAGTCATGATAACAGATTTTACATATTTCTCAATAAATGTATATTTCAAGACATTTGGTTTCTGTGGACTCATCCCCTTCGGGATGCAAAATCGTCGAGTCTACGTCTCTCCTCAAGAATGGAAGAAGCTGACGTGGGCAACGGGGGCCATTGTCAATTTCACTGTTTGTGTTCTTCTGATTATTTTGGAAGTCTACAGCATTACAGATTCACGGTGGCGAAGTCAACATTATCTGATGGTTCTCTGTTTCATCACTTTTTTAGTTTTCTCTACTGGTGCAAATATTACATTCATCTTCAAGGGATGGGAAGGAATTCCAGAAATCATCAATATGTGCATTCAACTAGATGATAAACTGACAGGTATGACCCTAATGAAAAAAATTATTGCAATACATCGAAAGAAAATACAAATCACAGTTTTAATGTAGCAAAAATTACTCTATTTGAACTAGGTATTATACTTTCACGAACATAAATGCACAATTGGTCCCATATTTAAAGAAACTTGCAAATATGGTGCTTTCCTTCAAATCGCTTTGTAAGAATCTTTAATGTATTTAACACTTTGTTGACCTACCTGTTTCATTCACAGCAATGGAAAATGAAAATTCGAAAGGAAATATTAAAGTTCAAAAAGGCGGGATACGGAAAGACAGATATGGAACTGATTCTCAAGGGAAAAATGTTGCTTTGCCAAATAATCTGGTGGCAAATATTGGTAATTAGTAATACAACTTGAAGTAATAGAACTGGCAAGGAATAAGTTCTTACAGTAATAATTGAAATTTAATGATTTATTATTTTCTGCTGTAGCAAAAAGAGAAATTAAAACCAAAAAATGGATGCAGGAGGCAAGGGAATTAAAATTGGACTACCTTGGAATAGTTATGACTGCAGTTGTTCCAGTGGAAATACTACTTTCGTTTTTCGCGTCGTGTTTCGCCTCAATCGCTCTGACACAACTGACTTTCCACAGACGATTTGCGCTGGAAGAAATAACTGCGGTGGAAATGAAAATAATTCTGATTTACGGAATCTGTGTATTTTTGGTGGCGATGACATTCGTCGCTTCTCTCACACTCTTTGTGATGCTCGGCTGTGTTTACATGCAATTCTCCAAATACTGGATTCGTTACCTCTCCAAACTAAATCAGATAGAGGAACAAATGGAAATCTACTCGTGGCTCTATCAGCATAACAAATACCTCAACAGGATGGTTGCTCCCTTTGTAGTTCCAATTCTGGTGTCAGGAGGGCAAATCGTTGGCATTATTTCCATCTACGGTACCATTAAGTTGAAAGATAAAATGGAGTTTTTGTCTTATCTTTTCCTGCCTATTTTGTTCGTCGCTTTTTTGTTCTTAGGTGATCTTCTTTTGCAACAAGCATCTGAAATGCACACCTTGTCCAGTTATTCCATAAGAAAAAGACAAAGCCATCAGGATCCATGGGTGAGACGAAAGGCAAGGCTAATGAAGCCAATGTGCATCCAGGTTGGAAAGTTTGGGTACGTTGACAAAGGCTTCGTTCTCACATTCTTTGCTTTTCTTGCAGAAAAACTTGTGAATATCCTCGTAGGGGAGAATGCAAGAGACTTGTTATAAAAGCTCTATTATTGCATGGAAAGATCAAGCATTTTCAAACGCTCTCTATAGAAAATCGCGTTGAAAAATTGTTCAAGGATGTTTGATTAACAATCTACTCGACGAATTGTGAAACGTAATTTAAGAGCAGTTTTTAAAATTTATAGGTTAATGCCTGCTGTATATTGTCAATAATAGAGCAATATTGACGATAGCAATTTCACTCTTGGGTTTCCATCAATAATAAATAAGGCTGTGACACATTGTTTCTGTAATTTACTATACTGATAAATAATGTCATAAAATACAAAAACCGCACTACATTATTTCTATTAACTAAATCCGCAACAACTGCTACCGATTATAACATTTGAACCGTGTAACCTATTATCATTAAATTAGAATTCTTTTCGCAGTGATAAACCAACTCACATGTCTTCTTAGACCTTCTTAGAACACGGAAAAGAGCAGGAGTCTGTATCACAGTGCTCATTGCACAATTCTGTGGACACAGCATGTTCACATTTCGCTGCGAAGGGTTCCTGGATTTGAATTTGCTTGTTTAAAGAGATAGATATCAACAATTGCACGCCTCATATACATTATAATATACATGGTATACATAATTAAATAAAGAAATGATTTGGAAACTAAAATGGAAATCTTATTGCACGGATCACATGGAGTCCACCATAATTTCTCACATTGGTCATGGTCACAAAAATCTTCACATTGCTGAGCACAGAGAAAGCAGTCTTTGTTCAATAGGACAAACCTTTAAAAAGAATAAAATTGAATTATTATCAAAAATTGTAATTTTGTTCCATCCTGCATTCAGAAACCTGAGATTTCACAGGGAGACATAAAAGGATTTCTCGTCATATGTCTTTTAGCATTTCGCTCCCATTATTCGTGGCTACCAAAATAAATAGAATTTCTGTTAAATTGAAATCACAAACCAAAAATATTTTTTGGACTGTCGTGTAATAAAGCGCCGTAACAATAATTTGGCCTTTGCCGTAATAGCAAGGATTATCTTAGATACAAAAATTAATTCACTTAAAATTAAAAATATATTACGTGAAAGATATGCCTCAGACAGCACATACTCATTTTACTTAACCAGCTACCTGAAAGCTCGGCAAGCGCTGAAAGTAACATTTGAGGACTAAAATGTATTAATTTTACTCGTATTAATAGTTTATCGGTTTCCTCCTCTCCTTCTCCAAATATCGCTTGTTTACTACGACAGAGTAAGCTACACGAAATCCCTAGTCTCGTTACCTTAAGTAGGTTAGGTAACAAAAAGTGAACATTTCTGGGTGTTAAAACTCAGGTTAATAAATCTGAAGCCACACTTAATCGAGCCAATTCTTTGTTTAAGTTACCTAAATCCTAAACACAAGTTTGCTTTTAGTTTCCTTCATTTCTGAAATGTCTCAGGTCGTACTATTTTTCTTGACTTTTATTTACATTTGCAGAATGGCTTACTTTTACGTTGTCTGATGGTATATACTAAGGTATATACTATTGTACAACAAACTTCACAACGAATTATAGTTTGGCCTTATCGTCTAATTAAATTAAATTCAATACTAACTGGCGTCCAAAACATTTTCGTAGTCCAATACTTTTGGATAGAAACTTAAGCGTGCAAAACCTGCAAAACCGGTGGACAACCAAATATTGGCATTTTGCTATTTGCATCGTCACACAAGCAAAAGTACCTATGTATGAAGTAAACTTATTTTAAAGTAATTTATATCAAACAGCTCGGTTAAGTGCTTTGAGTGAAATCAATTATTGTACATAGATACATATATAGGTTCATATTAAAAAGTCTAAAATTAAATAAACCAACAAAAACAATTATATACAGCTTAATAATTCAGGACTATCAGGACTGAGAAATATTGAAAGCTATCCATCTAATAATGCGTCACATTTTATAAAGTTCTTTCTGGAACTTTTAGAGCCATGAAGTTACTATAAATCATGTTCCCCTACCGTCAACAGCAAACTAAACCGTAATACTGCTATTTACACAGAAAAATTAATTAATTAAAACTTAATTTCAAAAATACAGTCATGTTTACAGATTTCCAGTATTTCTCGGTAAATTTGTATTTCAAAATATTTGGTTTCTGTGGACTCATTCCCCTTGGGTGGAAAAATCGTCGAGTCTACGTCTCTTCAGAAAAATGGAGAATAGTGACATGGGCAACGGCGGCCATCATCAGCTTTATTGTTAGTGTTCTTCTAATTATTTTGGAAGTCTACAGCATCACAGATCCTAGATGGCGAATTCAGGATTACCTGATGGTACTCTGCTTCATCGCCATATTGTTTATCTCTACTGTAGCTAATGCGACATACATCTTTAAGGGACTGGGAGGCTGTCCAGAAGTCATCAATACATTATTTCAGTTGGATGATAAACTGACAGGTATGTCCCAAATGAAATATATCATTAATGCATTAAGAAAATATAAATCACCGTTGAATGTAGTAAAAAAACTCCACCTAAACTATTTCACGAATTTAAATGCACAATTTTGCCCGATTTCATGTGTTGTGTTTCTATACAAATTGATTTGTTTATTTAATACAAATTTATTTAATATCTTGTTGATCTTTTTCACTTACAGCAATGGAAAATGAAAATTCAAACTGCAAAATTAAAGCTGAAAAGGAGGAGATGCAGAAATACGGATGTGCAATGGATTCCCCTGGGAAAAATGTCGCAATACAAAATAATCTGGCGGCAGAGACTGGCATTGGTAATTACTAATACAAATGTCTACAGAAAACTTGAAAGGGAGTCCATACACTAATAATTAAAAAATGATTTGTTTTTTATGTTTCTGCTATAGGAAATAGAAGAAATAAAGCCAAAGAATGGATGCAGAAGGCGAGGGCACTAAAATTGGATTTCCTTGGAATATTTATGACTGCACTTGTCCCAATGGAAATATTCATTTCTTTTCCTCTTGCGTTTTACATATCTATCTTCCTGACACAATTGAGTTTGGACAGAAGATTTGCGCTGAAAGAAATAACTGCGGTGGAAATGAAAATGATTCTGATGTACGGAATCGGCGTATTCTATGTGATGATGACATTCGTCTCCTCTGCCACACTCTACTTGACGCTCGGTTCTGTCTACATGCAATTCACAAAATATTGGATTCGGTACCTCTCCAAATTAAATGGGATTGAAAAACAACTGGAAATCTACTCGTGGCTCTATCTGCATAACAGGTACACCAACAGAATTGTTGCTCCTATTATGGTTCCAATTCTAATTTCAGGAGCACAAGTCCTGTGCACTATTTCCATCTACGGTACCATGAAGTTTAAGGACAAAATGGAATTCGTGGCTTATCTTTTCTTGCCTGTTCTGTCTGTTCTTGTAATTCCCTTAATTGTGCTTCTTTTGCAACAAGCAGCTGAAATGCACAGCTTGTCCAACTATTTCAAACAGAAAAGTCAAAGCCATCAGGATCCATGGGTTAGACGAAAAGCAAAGTTAATGAAACCAATGTGCGTTCAGGTTGGAAGCTTTGGATTCATTGACAAAGGCTTTGTTCTCACATTCTTTGCTTTCCTTACGGAAAAACTGGTAAATATCCTGGTAGCGGAGAATGCCGCAGACATGCTATAAAAGCTTCATTATCCCAAGAAAAGTAAATACTAGCATTTTCAAAAGTTCTCTTAAGAAAATAGTGATGAAAGATTGTTCAACGATGTTTGATGAACAATCTCTCAACTAATTGCGAAACGTAGTTTACAAAAGCAATGTAATGTAAGTATAAATGTATGTACGTATAATGTAAGTATAATGTAAATAATGTAAAAGTAATTCCTAAAATCTATAGCTTATTGCATCTTGTAGTATATTGCCAAGAAAATTATACGAATATTGATGATAGTAAGTTCACTTCGGGTTTCGATTGTATATCATAGATAAGGTTCTTACACATAATTGTTTCTGTAATTTGATAAGCTCGTGGATAACGTCATGAAATACAAAATAAATATTAAATAAATATTCAAAATATTTATTTAAATAATTTATTACTTTAGTTTCTTTTAGTCAACTATCCGTGTATATATTTATTGGTGAAGTAAGCAAAGTTAAGTGTTCATACATTTTCGAATACCGCATTAATTATTAGGAAAAAATATTTTCTATTGACGTTTAAACAATTCTAATTTGGTTTGTTCCTGGTGAATTGTGGATTGAAGGCCGCAAAGTCTGTTCTAGGTAGTAAAAGTTATACATTAGTTAGAGAAATTTGCTTACGCTACACAAGAGACGGAGTTTGTGTTTTGTGCTCACCCAATAATGCCATCAGATAAATTCCACAAACTATTTAAGGAATTGTAAATAAAATCAGTATTGGGTTTTCAATTACGTACATTTGGTTGTGTACTAAAACCTTGCTTCGTACTAAATAAAGCATTTCTTTACGAATAGGATAGTTAACTCTATGGATAATCAATAAAAAGTTTTAAGCCTTGGCATTTCATGGCGCATGTAATAATTAAGCACTTCTGTCTCTTGATATTTATGGCTATTATGTGTCGCTGGCCCAATTAAAAGCAATCGAATATTTTAACCTCTTTTCGTACGTCGATAATCGATTGCTATACTTACTCACGATTCTCAAGACTCGTAGTACAAATAAATTATTATGTGCATGCATTCCCCTTGGAATTTGTCTTTTATTAATATTACAGTTAATGTCTATTTTTTATTTGCGTTTATTTTTCGTTTCGTTTCATCAAAGAATGGATGTTGCAAATTTTCAAATTGGCAAATTAGAATTTTAAAACTATTAGCGACGGTCTCACTAATCCGCACACCCCTGCACACCCCGCACACCCCGCACACCCCGTCCAGGGTGAATAAAATCTTTTACTACCATAGTCCTGGGGTGTGCCAACGTATTCTGGGGTGTGCCAACGTATTCTGGGGTGTGCCAACGTATTCTGGGGTGTGCCAACGTATTCTGGGGTGTGCCAACGTATTCTGGGGTGTGCCAACGTATTCTGGGGTGTGCCAACGTATTCTGGGGTGTGCCAACGTATTCTGGGGTGTGCCAACGTATTCTGGGGTGTGCCAACGTATTCTGGGGTGTGCCAACGTATTCTGGGGTGTGCCAACGTATTCTGGGGTGTGCCAACGTATTCTGGGGTGTGCCAACGTATTCTGGGGTGTGCCAACGTATTCTGGGGTGTGCCAACGTATTCTGGGGTGTGCCAACGTATTCTGGGGTGTGCCAACGTATTCTGGGGTGTGCCAACGTATTCTGGGGTGTGCCAACGTATTCTGGGGTGTGCCAACGTATTCTGGGGTGTGCCAACGTATTCTGGGGTGTGCCAACGTATTCTGGGGTGTGCCAACGTATTCTGGGGTGTGCCAACGTATTCTGGGGTGTGCCAACGTATTCTGGGGTGTGCCAACGTACTCTGGGGTGTGCCGTGTAAATCTGGTGGGGTGTGCCGTGTAAATCTGGTGGGGTGTGCCATGTAAGTCTGGGGTGTGCCATGTAAATCTGGTGGGGTGTGCCATGTAAATCTGGGGTGTGCCATGTAAATCTGGGGTGTGCCATGTATTATGGGGTGTGCCATGTATTATGGGGTGTGCCATGTATTATGGGGTGTGCCATGTATTATGGGGTGTGCCATGTATTATGGGGTGTGCCATGTATTATGGGGTGTGCCATGTATTATGGGGTGTGCCATGTATTATGGGGTGTGCCATGTATTATGGGGTGTGCCATGTATTATGGGGTGTGCCATGTATTATGGGGTGTGCCATGTATTATGGGGTGTGCCATGTATTATGGGGTGTGCCATGTATTATAGGGTGCGCCATGTTGTGTGGGGATGCTGTGTGGTGATGTTGTGCTGTTGTGAGTTAGTGTTTTGTGGTGATGCTGTATGTTTTTGAGTGGGGTTTGTGTCCTGATGTTGTATAGTTTTGGGGTGATGATGTGTCGTGATGGTGTGTGGCAATGTTGTGTAGGTGTGAGGTGATGCTGTTGTGTAGTTGTGAGGTGGTGCTGTATAGTTTCTGGGTGTTGTTGTGGGGCCATGTTGTATCGTTTTTTGGTGATGTTGTGTCGTGATGGTGGGTGGTAATGTTGTGTAGTTGTGAGGTGATATTGTGTGGTGTAGTTGTGAGATGTTGTTGTATGTTGTTGTGTAGTTGTGAGATGATGTTGTATGTTGATGTGTAGTTGTGAGATGATGTTATATGTTGATGTGTAGTTGTGAGATGATGTTATATGTTGATGTTGTGTGGTTGTGAGGTGATTCGGTGTGTTGTGATAGTATAGTATATTATAAAAATGTAATGCTGTGTAGTAAATATAAAGCATACGCTTTGTATTTTTATTGCGTTTACGATAACTGCATACACAATATGTGGGTTTCGTACGATTATTTAACCTGTAAGCTCCATGTGTATGACTTTGTTTCCGGAACCGGTTGACCATGCACCTATATTCCAACTCGATTGTATGACAACTGGCCGAAGGCTAATTGGCACACGGACAACTGGCAAACGGACAAATTGCACATAATGGGCGGAGGCTATAATCGAAAGCGACGCCCGTCATACAACCATAATTTAATCTCGCCTACTTTGATTATCAGCACCATCTCTCCCTATGATTGTCTCTGATTGGTGTTGGAGTAAAAATAGGCTCCGCCCATTATGTGCCAGTTGTCCGTGTGGCAGTTGTCCATGTACCAGTTGGCCGTGTGCCAGCTGTCCGTGTTGCAGTTGTCCATGTACCAATTGTCCGTGTGCCAGTTGTCCGTGTGGCAGTTGTCCATGTGCCAATTGGCCGTGTGCCAGTTGCCCGTGTGCCAATTGGCCGTGTGCCAGTTGCCCGTGTGCCAGTTGTCCGGGTGGCAGTTGGCCGCGTGCCAGTAGTCTGTGTGCCAGTTGGCCGTGTGCCAGTTGTCCGTGGGGCAGTCAACCGGACACGTTATAACTGATGGCACAAGTCATTGTGGCAATCTGTTCGCGAGTAGAAAGATAAACTTACGGACAGAAAGACGGACAGACGGCCAGGTCATTTCCATAAAGTATCTGACAATACTCAACAATGCAGAATACATTACACCCCATAATACATGGCCCACCCCATAATACATGGCACACCCCATAATACATGGCACACCCCATAATACAAGGCACTCCCCAGATTTACATGGCACACCCCATAATACATGGCACACCCCAGTTTTACATGGCACACCCCATAATACATGGCACACCCCAGAATACGTTGGCACACCCCAGACTTACATGGCAAACTCCAGATTTACATGGCACACTCCAGACTTACATGGCACACCCCAGATTTACATGGCACACCCCAGATTTACATGGCACACCCCAGATTTACATGGCACACCCCACCAGATTTACATGGCACACCCCAGACTTACATGGCACACCCCAGATTTACATGGCACACCCCACCAGATTTACATGGCACACCCCAGACTTACATGGCACACCCCACCAGATTTACATGGCACACCCCAGACTTACATGGCACACCCCACCAGATTTACATGGCACACCCCACCAGATTTACATGGCACACCCCAGACTTACATGGCACACCCCACCAGATTTACATGGCACACCCCAGAGTACGTTGGCACACCCCAGAATACTTTGGCACACCCCAGAATACGTTGACACACCCCAGAATACGTTGGCACACCCCAGAATACGTTGGCACACCCCAGAATACGTTGGCACACCCCAGAATACGTTGGCACACCCCAGAATACGTTGGCACACCCCAGAATACGTTGGCACACCCCAGAATACGTTGGCACACCCCAGAATACGTTGGCACACCCCAGAATACGTTGGCACACCCCAGAATACGTTGGCACACCCCAGAATACGTTGGCACACCCCAGAATACGTTGGCACTAATCCAGAATACGTTGGCACACCCCAGAATACGTTGGCACACCCCAGAATACGTTGGCACACCCCAGAATACGTTGGCACACCCCAGAATACGTTGGCACACCCCAGAATACGTTGGCACACCCCAGAATACGTTGGCACACCCCAGAATACGTTGGCACACCCCAGAATACGTTGGCACTAATCCAGAATACGTTGGCACACCCCAGAATACGTTGGCACACCCCAGAATACGTTGGCACACCCCAGAATACGTTGGCACACCCCAGAATACGTTGGCACACCCCAGAATACGTTGGCACACCCCAGAATACATTGGCACACCCCAGAATACGTTGGCACACCCCAGGACTATGGAATTAAAAGATTTTATTCACCCTGGACGGGGTGTGCGGGGTGTGCGGGGTGTGCAGGGTTGTGCGGATTAGTGAGACCGCTATTAGCGACATTGAATGTATGTCTTTACTTTTCAAAAAATACTTTGACATTGTTCTTTATTCTATCTCAAGTAGATATTTATGAATAAAAACCGATTTCTGCAACCCTAACTAAATGTTGTCGAATTCCCTATTTAAATTTTACATTATTCATTCACGCAGTTAGAGTTTCATTGCCAACTGTGCGCTGACATCGTTCAATTTAATAAACCTGAAATTCAAAAACGTACCACTATTAAGTCAATAATCATTAAAATTATAGTATTCACGAAAACAATGTAATTTACAGAGTATCAGGAGTTAAATCTTTAACAACAAAGTTGCTTCCAATTTCCATTCCATCACACTCCCGACATACTGAATGTCCTATGGTTACTTTTAGTTGAAAAACTCTGTACTTAAATAAAGTATTGTAAGTAAAGTCAAATAATATATAATTGAATAAAGGAGTTTTTAGGTGTATAGTGAAAACATGCAACGATTTAATAAATAACATACAATTTTATACACGATGTGTTTTTAGTTGTACTGCGGAATAGCATATTTTTTGTACGTAGATACTTATCATCTATAGATATACTCTAAGCTGTGGTGAAACAAATTATTGAAATTATTGTCTTTGCATTCCTCTGGCAATTTTTTCTTAGGTGACAGTTTATACTTAATTTCAGTTAATTTTGAGTTTTGAGGTTGTAACAGTGACACCTACAATCAAATACTTTTATAATCGGAATTTTGAGTCGCTTAACTGCCTTCCAAGAAATTTTCATCGACCATTCTATCCGTTGTTGGTTTTTGGGAATTTAGTCTACTCAGATGGTACTCCAAGTCAGCTAAATAAGCAGAAAAACCTCAAAATATGTTATAATATGGTCCTGGATTGTCCTCAGTGTAAAATCGCCGAAAAAGTCCTCGCCCTAGTATACCTATACATACGCTCCCTCAGGCATATTCTCTGACTGAACAGAAAACTAAACCGTAATACTGACATTTACACAGAAAAGTGAATTAACTTAATTTCAAAAATACAGTCATGATTACAGATTTGCAGTATTTCGCAATAAATGTATACTTCAAGGTATTTGGTTTCTGTGGACTCATCCCTTTTGTGGTAGAAAATCGTCGAATCTACGTCTCTCACCGAAAATGGAGGACCCTGACATGGGCAACAGGCGCCATCATCAATTTTATTGCCTTTGTTCTTCTAACTACATTAGAAGTCTACGGCATTACAGTTTCACGATGGCAAACTCAAAATTATCTGATGGGGTTCTGTTGCATCACTCTAACGGTTATCTGCACTGGAGCTAATATGACATTCATCTTTAAGGGACTGGAAGCAGGTCCAGAAATAATCAATCTACTTATTCAACTAGATGATAAATTGACAGGTATGACTTAAAGAAAATATAAATCGCGGTTGAATGTAATAAAAATTACTCCACCTAAATTATTATTGCTTTCGCGAACATAAATTTTGAGTCTTTAAAATTTATTTGAGTCTTTGCTGACCTGTTTCATTCACAGCAATGGAAAACGAAAATTCAAAGGGCAATATTAACAAAGTTGAAAAGAGAGAGATACGGAAAGATAGAGATAGATCCAAAAATTACCAACTGAAAAGTGGGACAAATAATCTGATGATAAACATTGGTTAGTAGTCATACAATTACTAAAAGAAATGTATAGTTGTAAAGAAAGTCCATACACTGATAATTAAAGTTTAATGGTTTATTATTTTGTTCTGCCATAGCAAATAGAGGAAATAAAGCCAAAGAATGGATGCAGAAGGCAAGCGAATTAAAATTGGACTACCTTGGAATATTTCTTACGGCCCTTGTGCCAGTGGAAATACTACTTGCGTTTTTCACGTCTTCTTACGTCTCCATCGCCTTGACACGATTGACTATTAAAAAAAACTTTCTAACTGCGGTGGAAATAAAAGTAACGCTGATGTACGGAATCGGTGTATTCTTCGTGGCGATGGCATTCGTTGCTTCTGTCACGCTCTTCTTGATGATCGGTTGCTTGTACATTCAATTCACCAAATACTGGATTCGTTACCTCTCTAAAATAAATGGGATAGAAGAACAAATGAAAATCTACTCGTGGCTCTGTCTGCACAACAAATACCTCAACAGAATTGTTGCTCCTATTATGGTTCCAATTCTAATTTCTGGATCGCAAGCCCTAGGCATTATGTCCATCTACGGTACCATGAAGTTAAAGAACAAAATGGATTTTGTGGCTTATCTTTTCTTGAATGTTCTGTCTGTCCTATTGTTGATCTTAATTGTTCTTCTTTTGCCAGAAGCAACTGAAATGCACAGCTTCTCAAGCGATTTCATAAAGAAAAGTCAAAACCATCAGGATCCATTGGTGAGACGCAAAGCTAAGTTAATGAGGCCAATGTGCCTGCAGATAGGAAAGTTTGGGTACATTGACAAAGGTTTCGTTCTAACATTCCTTGCTTTTCTTATGAAAAAACTTGTGAGCATTCTCATAGCGGAGAATGCAAGCGATATGTTATAAAAGCTCCACTATCACAAGAGCACTACTAGCAAAATTTAAAAATTTCTCTAGAGGTAATTGTGATGAAAGATTGTTCGAGGATGTTTGACGAATAATCTACTCTACGAATTGCGAAACGCAATTTAAATAATTTTTAAAATTAATATTATTTGAATGCCTGTAGTATTCGGTTAAGAAAGTAAGACGAGTATTAATGGTAGTAACATCATGCTCCAAATCTATTAGAAATAGATAATTTTAGTTTTGTGTAAGGTAACGTATTTATTTTTATTGAGGTGAAATTGAAAAATAGCTATTTGAAGTACAAATGTATTTTAAATAAAGTTATTTTGGGATCTCCCGATGTGAATGTTCCATGGGATCGAAAGGACTCTGGGGCCCTGGGGAGACATAGTGGATTCAAAAATGTAATTTTATATACTGAAAGTAATTACCGCTTCGCAGGGAAATTTTTTATTTTGCTTAGATATTTGTGTTTGCACAAACTTTTTAACGGATTGTAAGTAAAATCAATATTAGTTTTTCATTTGCATTCATTTCGTTGTGTATTACTTGTGCATTATAGTTACTTGTGTGTTAAATAAAACTTTGTCGCAATAAATGCAGATACTATCCAATATTATTTAAATACCATACAACTACACTGGATAATATCCCATATTGGTGGCTTGCATTATACAAGACCATGAAATACATTTCTGAACAACAAAATATCATCCATATTTAATGTCATTATTCCACATCCACCAATTTAGAGCATTTATTGTCGTACAAACAGAAACTTTAAGAAATATGTCATAAAATTGATTCATATAAAATTATAAAAAATTTGTTTGAGAAATATACAAAATTCAGCTAATTGTGAAACAATAATATAGCCACAAAAAATTTGGAATTTCCTTTTTTATCATATCTTTACGTTATTTTCATTTTTCTACAAAAACTCAAAAATAAGCAATGAAAAGATGACAAATTCTGTGCGGGATCGAAAAGACCCCAAGGAGAAATACTACTAGAATCAAATGTGGATCAAATGTTCTATTTTACGAACTAAAAACAATGAACATTTCGCTTTATTGTTTACACTGCTTAGATATTAAATCAATGAAACTAGAAATATTAAAACCATACATTTTGATAAAATTTCATTCAATGTAAACTTCTATAGGAATTCATCCGAATTCATCGCGTTAATTCCATGTAGTTAACTATCTGTATTTCTATTGGTGATCCAGATCTGGCAAAATAAGATATTCCTACATTTTCAAATACCACGTTAATTTTTGGAAAAAGTTAAATATTTTCTATTTAAGTCTAAATTGGTGAACTGAGGTTTGTTCCTGCATTGGGGATTGAAAGCTGCAAAGGTTTTTCTTGCTATTAAAGGTTATACGTTGGATAGAGAAATTTGCAGTAATACACAAGAGACAGAATGTATGTTATTACACAATAATGCCATCAAGTAAATTGCCCAAACTATTTAAAGAATTGTAAAATCAATATTAGTCTTCCATGCACCATCATTTTCATGCGTATGACTTGCGTATTATATTTACTTGTGTATTTAAACCTTCGCATAGTACTTGTTTATGGTATGGCGAACATTTGTTGTATAGTCAGTGTTCGCCTTGAGCATTTCGCAGTGCGAAAATGTGATAAAAAGCGCGTAATTGCTACGGAGTGCAAAAATGCGTAAAATGAAAATTATGGCTGAAATTTGTACTATAGTATGCCATAATTTTCTGAGTTATTTATTAACTAGGCTATAAATTTGCAAAATATATGGATAAATTAACTGTAGACAAATAACTGCCAATCAGAGTGGAAATTAGTCCGAAGAATACAATAAAATTAAGTGGTTAATTACTTGATGAGGAAAATACTTTATGAACAACGAAGTTGATATACAACCGGAAATAATCCCACATCATTCTGTAACAGAAGCATTCTGGTATTCTGTATTCTGGGGTTATTTTTGATGCGCCACAATATAATATATATGTTAGGGGTAAATCGACAAATCAGGCATTTACGAAAATGCTTAGGAAATATGAAGTGATGTAATAGCTGAACGATTTTTCCCCATCTAGGAGTTTTTCGCATTTTATCGCAATTTCTCGTTCTCGCCTGACAAAATTCATAATGAAGTTATCGAAATTACGAAATGCAAAATCATTGAGTCATTTAACTGGCGTCCAGCTTATTTTCATCGTTCATTACTTTTGAATACAAACTCCAGTGTGCAAAAGTAGAGTGTTGAGCAAGAACTTTCGATCCTAAATAGGTTTTTGGGAATTTGGTCTTTTCAGATGATATTAAAAGTCAACTAAACAAGCACAAGAACTTCAAAAGACGGTCGAAACCAAATATTAGCATTTTGTTATTTGGCACACGGGCAAAAATATATACCTATTTCCTGGTATTAAGTAAACTTGTTTTAAAGTGGTGCGTCATATCCTTCAACTCGATGAAGAGTTTTGTAAGAATTTAGTGAATACAACGTTTTGTACTTTTCATATTAAAAAGTGTTTACAACTAAGCCCCACAAAAACCACCGATGTACAGCTATATTAATATTTTAGGGTTGGGAAATGTTCTAAAGCTATTTTTGAGCTAATATTGTGTCATAGTTTACGCAAACCTTTCTGACTCTTTTAGAACCATGAAGTTAGTGTAACTCATATTCTCTCACAATCAACAGATAACTAACAGTAATAGTCACATGTACACAGAAAAAAGAATTAATTTCTAAAATACAGTCATGATAACAGATTTACAGTATTTCTCACTAATTGCATATGGCAAGGTATTTAGTTTCTGTGGGTTCCTTCCTTTTGTAGTAGAAAATCGTCGAGTCTACGTCTCCCCACAGAAATGGAGGATACTCACATGGGCAGCGGGGGCCATCATTAATTTTTCTGCTTTTATTCTGCAAATTTATTTGCAAACCCGCGGTATCGTAGTTACAAAATGGGAAATTCGAGATTACCTGGTGGCTTTAATTAATATGACTATGACGGTTATCTCTTCTGCAGCTAATATGACAATCATCTTTAAGGGCCTGAACGCGGGTCCAGAAATCGTCAATCTACTTCGTCAACTGGATGATCAATTGACAGGTATGACCCAAATGAAATATTCAATACTGCACACAAAGAAAATATAAATCACGGTTGAATGTAATAAAATTACTCCACCTGAACCATTATTACTTTCACGAACATAAAATAGCAATTATTTTAAGAAAATTGCTTATAATATGGTGTTTCCATACAAATCACTTTGCAAAAATCTTTAATGTATTAACACTTTGTTGACCTGTTTCATTTACAGCAATGGAAAATGAAAACTCAATGGGCAATATAAAAGTTGAAAAGGGCGAGGTACAGAAAAACAGATGTTCCAAGGATTCCCAAGGAGAAAATGTCGCTTTAACAAAAAATCTGGTGACAAATATTGGTAATAAAAGTAGTTTCAAATATTAACAGAAATGTACTTACAATCTACCGTATATTCCGAATTAGGGCCCCTTAAACTAATAATTAAGAATAATTTGCAATCGTGTTTCTTCTACAGCAAATAGAGGATATAAAGCCAAAGAATGGATGCAGAAAGCAAGGGCGATAAAATTGGACATTCTTGGAATATTTATGACCACCGTTGTGCCTGTGGAAATACTACTTGGGTTTTTCACGTCGTGTTTCATCGGAGTCGGCCTGACACAAATGAATTTTCCAGGCCGACAACTTGCGCTGGAAGATATAACTGCCGCGGAAGTAAAAATGATGTTGATGTACGGAACCGCTTCATTCTACGTGGCGTTGACAGTCATCGCTCCTATCTCATTTGTCTTGATGATCGGCTGCTTGTACTTTCAATTCACCAAACACTGGATTCGTTACCTCTCCGAAATAAATGGGATCGAGGAAAAAATGAAAATCTACTCGTGGCTCTATCTGCATAACAAATACATCAACAGAATGATTGCCCCTATTTTGGCTCCAGTTCTAGTTTCTGGAGGAGAAGCCCTATGCATTATGGCCCTCTACGGTACCATGAAGTTGAAGGATAAAATGGAATTTGTGACTTATCTTTTCTTGCCTGTTCTGTCTGTCCTTTTGCTAATCTTAATTGCATTTCTTTTGCCAGAAGCATCTGAAATGCATAGCTTGTCCAGCGATTTTATAGCCGAAATGCAAAGTCATCAGAATCGATTGGTTCGCAGAAAAGCAAGGTTCATGAAGCCAATGTGCATCCACGCAGGAAAGTTTGGGTACATTGACAAAGGCTTCGTCCTAACATTCCTTGCTTTCCTTGCAGAAAAACTCGTGAACGTTCTCGTAGCGGAGAATGCAGTAGACCTGATATAAAAGCTCCATTATCACAAAAAAGTACTAGCACTCTCAAAAGTTCTCTAGAGAACATCATGGTGAAAGATTGTTCAAGAACAATGTACTCAGCGAATTGCGAAACGCAGTTTAAAATTAATACCTGTAGTACCTGTATTATTTATTTATATTATTTATATTAATTTAAGTATGTAATGTATGTATGTGTTAGCAACAAATCCAGAAAATAGGCAGTTACGAAAATGCCTAGGCAAATCGTAAAATTTGTGCTGAATTTTGGTTTATGTGGTCGATCTCATAGAAGACAAAAGCCATTGTACACCAACTGGCTTAATTCATAAGTCACTGATGAATCAGAAAAATCTCACTTCAAATATAAATTCTAATCTAAATTGTTTGTTCCTGCCTGGAAGATTGAAAGCTGCAAAGGTTTTTCTTGCCATTAAAGGGTATACTTTTAGTTAGAGAATTTTTCAATAGTTGCACAAGAGACTGGAGTTTATGTTATTACTCAATAATACCATCAAGTAAATTGCACAAACTATTTAAGGAATTGTAAAATCAATACTAGTCTTTCACATACCATATTTTGTGTGTATTATTTGTGTATTTTACTTACTTAAGTATTAAAACTTTGCATAGAACAAAAGCATCTCTTTACGAATATGTAAAATCGATAGAAAATCAATTAATTAGTAATTAATGTTAAACCTTAAAATTTCATGGTGAAAATTGTGATGTAGCATCAAGTACAATAACAATTGAAACATACAAGCTAATTAATAACTAGTCAAGTACATAAAATATTTAATAGGCTTGTGAAAATGAAAGTACTAAGTGCTTCGTGTAGTTCTTGAGGGACCTGAACTCTCTCCTATCCATCTCCGCTTTAAAAGTTAAATAAATAGCTTAGCCAATCGAGTTTTATTATTTACATCATTTGCATAATATATTAGCGGCAAAATGTGAGGGCAGGTTGATGTGGCGCAGGGAGAGGTGGGGGAGGTGGAAAGTTGAGATTTCCTGAAGAGGGTTCCAGAAATCAAATCTGAACATGGAAGTGCATATACGTCTCAGCTTTGCGTATCAAAATTGTTCTTCGCAAAATTTTGGCAACAATTTGTGTGAACTGTCGTTCTCAGCAGGATTCGGCATTTATTTACTTCAACTTATAAAACAACTTCAACTTCATTCTTATTTTATTAAAAAAGGCAAATTATTTATTAAACATTTTTTCAAAGTCATAGAAATGTCAGGGCGTTAGTGATTAATTAGTAAACTAATTAATGGAGTAGTTAATTGAATTAGATGCTAATTACTAATTAATTAAATAGTTTATTGGGAATTAGATGCTAGTTACTAATTAATTAAGTAGTTTATTGGGAATTAGGTGCTAATTATTAATTAATTAAGTAGTTAATTGGGAATTAAGTGATAATTACTAATTAATTAAGTAGTTAATTGGGAATTAAGTGGTAATTACTAATTAATTAAGTAGTTAATTGGGAATTAGGTGCTGATTACTAATTAATTAAGTAGTTAATTGGGAATTAGGTGCTAATTACTAATTAATTAAGTAGTTAATTGGGAATTAGGTGGTAATTACTAATCAATTAAGTAGATAATTGTAAATTAAGTGGTAATTACTGATTAATTAATTAGTTAATTGGAAATTAGGTGCTAATTACTAATTAATTAAGTAGTTAATTGGGAATTAGGTGCTAATTACTAGTTAATGAAGCAGTAATAGTTAATTAGTTATTAAACTTATAAATTAGTTCTGTGAAGAAATTACTAATTAATTAGAAGAACTTGTTGAACTAATTACTAATTAAACTGATTAATTGTCTGACTAACTGCTAATTAACTAGATCACCCACTAATTTAAAAAGCACTGATACATGTATTGTTTGTATAAATCGTGACTCCTGTAATGCAATACTCCTTTTCAGGGTTTTCAGTCTTTTAACTGGCGTCCAATGTATTTTCGTCCCCTAATTTTAGATAGAAACTCAAAGGTCGTAAAGCTTTGCATAAGAAAATGGCTTTATGGGAATTCCGTATTCTCAGATAGTACTACAAATCAACTTACTACGAAGAAAACCCCCAAAAGACGTACGAAGGTCAATAATATTTGCATTTTATTATTTGGCAGTCTAGCAAAAGTATGTACCAGGCTCCTAGTACTAAGTAAACTAGTTTTAAAGTGCTTCATGTCCATCAAATCGATTCAGTGTTTAGTATTGATTTCGTGAATACAATTTATTGCACTTTTGCTAAAAGTCTTTAAAGTTAAATGAGCCCAACAAAATCCTTGTATTATATGCAGCTGCATTAATATTTCAGAAATGCGAAATGTTGTAAAGCCACTACTAAGCTAATGTAATGGTTCATATTTTATAAAATTCTTCCTGTCTCGCTTAGAGCTACAAAGTTAGTATAAGAAATACTCTCTTGCTGTCAACAGCAAATTAAACTGCAATACTGATGTTTAAACCGAAAAACGAATAAATTTCAAAAATCAGTCATGTTTACAGATTTTCAGTATTTTGCAGTAAATGTATACTTCAAGATATTTGGTTTCTGCGGACTCATTCCTTTCGGGATGCAAAATCGGCGAGTCTTCGTCTCTCCTCAAAAATGGAGGATTCTGACATGGGCCACGGGGGCCGTCATCAATTCTACTGTTTGTGTTCTTCTAATTAGTTTGGAAGTCTACAGCATTACAGATCCAAGAAGGCGAATTCAAGAACATCTGATGGCTATCTGTTTCATCACTTTATTGTTTGTCTCTACTGCAGCTAACATGACATTTATCTTCAAGGGACTGGAAGGAATGCCCGAAGCCATCAATATGTGTTTTAAACTAGATGACACACTGACAGGTATTTAAAAATTCAATAATGCATCCAAAGAAAATATAAATCGCACCTTTAATGTAATAAAAATTACTCCATGTGAACTATTATTACTTTTAAAAATCCACCCACGATATTTTCTCATATTTTAAGAAACTTACAAATATGGTGTTTCCATGCAAATCACTTTATTCGAATTGTGCTTTCTTTGTCATAGTATAAATGAAGTATAAAAATGTATAACGTTGACTGAGTTAACGATTTACATAATGTACATAAAATGAGTGTGTACATGGCAAGATAAAATGCTGTCCAAGAAAAATTATAATTGAGGTGAATGTGTTAAATAAATTAAGTCACTAAAATTTAAAATCAATGTTTTAAGTCGCTATATAAATTCGTCGTCGCCTATTAATTCACATACTCGCTATATTAACATTTTTACAATGAACGCTTAATATTAAGTCATTACAAATGTTGTTGGCCTGTTTCATTCACAGCAATGGAAAATGAAAATTCAAACGGCAATATTAAAGTTGAAAAGGGGGAGATACAGAAAGACAGATGTGCAAAGGATTCCCAAGGGAAAAATGTCGCTTTACCAAAAAATCTGGTGACAAATATCGGTAATTAGTAATAGAAAAATAAACAGAAATGCAATTGGAAATAGAGTCCGTCCACTAATAATTAAAATTTATTGATTCATTTAATGTTTCTTTTATAGCAAATGCAGGAAGTAAATCCAAAGAATGGACTCATAATGCGGGGGAGCTAAAACTGGACTACCTTGGAATATTTACGATTGCATTTATTCCAATGGAAATACTACTTGCGTTTTTCACGTCGTGTTATGCCTCAATCGCCCTGACACGACGGACATTGGGCCGACGATTTGCGCTGAACAAAATAACTGAGGTGGAAATGAAAATAATTCTGATGTACGGAATTGCTGCATTCTACGTGGCGATGACATTCGTCGCTTCTGCCACACTATTCTTGACGCTCGGTTGTCTCTACAATCAATTCACCAAATACCGGATTCGTTACCTCTCCAAATTAAATGAGGTCGAAGAACAAATGAAAATCTACTCGTGGCTCTATCTGCATAACAAATACCTCAACAGAATGACTGCTCCTACTATGAATCCAATTCTAATTTCAGGGGGTCAAGTCGTTCTCATTTCGTCCATCTACGGTTCCTTGAAGTTGAACGACAAAATGGCATTTGTGGTTTATCTTTTCTTGTCTATTCTATCTGTTCTTGGACTTCTCTTAACTGTACTTCTTTTCAATTAAGCATCCGAAATGCATACCTTGTCCAGCAATTTCATAAAGAAAAGGCAAAGCCACCAGAATCCATGGGTAAGACGAAAGGCAAAGTTAATGAAGCCAATGTGCATGCAGGTTGGAGAGTTTGGGTACGTGGACAAAGGCTTCGTTCTGACATTCTTCGCTTTCCTGACGGAAAAGCTGGTGAATATCCTAGTAGCCCAGAATGCAGTTGACATGTTATAAAAGCTCCATTACCACAAGAGAAATACCAGCATTTCCAAAAGTTCTCTAGCGGTAATCTTGATTAAAGATTGTTCAACGATGCTTCATGAACAATCTACTCAACGAATTGCGAAACTCAATTTAAAAGCAATTTTTAAAATTTACAGTTGAATACCTGTACCATATGATCAACAAAGGAAGATATTGATTGGCGATACTAATTTCACTCTCGAGATTCCATTGTATATAGATAAGCTTCTTACACATAATTGCTTCTCATAAATAATGCTTATAGATAATGTTATAAAATCCAACGGTCACTCTACCCTATTTCTACAGGGTGGTTCAGTCAATCCGCAACACCTACCGCTGTTCCTAGTATCCTCTTGATCACCGACATAACGTTGGACACTCCACAATAAAAGATACATATGCTTTGAAGGAGCAAGGGTCTCCATTATAAGGGCTCACTGCATGCAAGCAGAATTCTCGCATTTCGCTGTGCAGTGTTCCTGAAATGAATTTATTTGATAAAAAGATAAATGTAAACAATTACACGCTTCATATGCTTTGTAATACACATGGAAAAGGTAATTAAATATAGAGATGATTAACGTGAACTGTTCATTCTAGCACAATTCTAAAAATAAACATTCTAAAATTGACTGCAGATGTTAGAGCTTATATGGCATATATTTACAACATATTTATGTAATATGTTTGGAAAATTGATTCTCAATATAGAGCAGTATAAATATGTTAAATACTAACTATATTCAAGAACACTTGTTTAAAGAGATAATTTTGATAAGTGATGAACACATGTATTTCTGCTCACAACAGACATAAACACAAGTGTTTCCATTCAATGTCAATGTCAACGTATTGTTTACTGGTTGTGATTTTCGTGGTGCACACATTATTGCATTATGTAACATACATATGGCCAAATGACGTATAGCTTACTACTAGTTCATGCTAATTGCATCTTTTTAAATAATTTTGCAGGCATATGACAAAAACATGTTTAACATCATATTGCGATGAATAAAAATGTCACACAAGTTGTTGTTTGGTATTAAAAGATGATAAATTAAAGATGTCATCATTATGTAATAAATATATTCTTCACTTATTGAAAAGTTATTTTTCGTTTTGCTAAATTGAATGACGTGAAGCACTGATTTATAACGAAAAAGTTCTCAATTGATGATGTAACAGGAAATGAATTTTTAAGGCACATTTTAAATACAGTACTATTCACATTCTTTCTAATCCGAAATTGGATTTCCATATGAATTCATAAAAAAGTACACGTACATCTAGAAAATCAATTTAAAATCTATAATGAGAATGTATCAAGTTAGAATTCAAGGTGGGATAAAATTTTGTATAAAAACGTACGGTGAAACTAAGTAAACACCAGTTACACCTACTATTAGATCTGTACATGTTCTGATCGAAGCTGTGACAAATATTTCTCAAAATGTTAGGATTTCTAATAATCTCAACGTTCGTTACTGTACTTTCCTTTGTTGGGACTGGATCATGTGCAGGTATTCAAGGTAAATTAAATTTGGAAAAAATATTAAAATTTGAAATTAATTTTACTGTAATTAAAAAATTCAATAATTCATTCAAATATAAATCTCAGGAGCAACAATGGCCAATTTTACTGAACTGACGTCTCCTGTTTCTACTACATCTGACAGTAAATTATCCAAAGGTGGGTTTAGCAGAACTAGACTTTTTATCAGCACTTACCCAGCCACATTTTATCAAGCTCAGGAATACTGCTATCAAATTGCCGGGTCCTTCCTATCAATTCTAGATCGTCAATCTGATGACTATGTCCGCCAAACTTTGCTCGTCAATGGATTAAGTATGACATGACATTTTTAATTAACTAAATTAATTAAACATTTAAATAATAAGAAAGGAAATCTTTGTAAGGTATAGTGCATTATTTTCTTATAAGAAAGATAGACCGCTACCATATCTGATTTTTTTAATTTCAATTTTCTTAAAAGCTTATGGCAGTAATATTTGGACTTCCGGACGTTTCGACTACACAAGATATATTTGGCTGGGAGCTGGTCAGCCAATTCAATACAGCAATTGGGCGCCGGGACACCCATTTGGAAATTATGGTTATGCCACATGTGTCTCCATTAGAGCAACAGGCTACTTATCTTATCAATACGGTTGGACAACTAATTCCTGTGGAAACTCGTACCGTTTCATTTGTGAAATTTGAAGCTAATGAAGACTACATTTCTATTTGCATTAATTAATATTTGAATAGGGTAAAGAAGTTTCCTTTAGGAAAATGTAATTTCCAGTTGCTCAGGTTTCTTTGTATCGGTAATTAATAACGATTAATGATAGTTAATGATAAGAGTTTCCCTTTTGATATATTTTTAAAAGGTGTACTAAAATATTTAAAAACACAGGAATTATGTGTATTCTAACTTTACAAGTAAAATTTGCTACGACCTAGTATGTTGAGTAAAAATTAACTAAAAATGTGCATGAGCAATGCTAAAAGTAGAATATAATCCATATACTACTAATTCTATGAACATCAACAGTAGTTCTTTCACTGATATCTTAAACGGAGACACAGAGATCCGCATCCTTTCATTCAAGAATACATTATTGCTCCACGTATCTAAAACGCACAGTAATCTCGAATAACATAGAGTTCACAACATCTCAATTCGTCATACTAGCTTCATAGCTCATTGAAGCATAAAATTACTCTCATTGTATGTCACATCATTCGGTATAGTTTCTGAATTGTCTAACGGTTTTTCTCTATACTGATGTCAAACTACAGGGTTGAGCCCAAGTCACGCATCATAGGAAATAACATTAGTTTTGGATTGGAGTACTAGTCAAGCTTCGTAGGGAAAAAATATTGGTGTATGAAAATGCATCTCAAAGTGTTTCAGAGGCATTTTACTATTTCCTATGATGCGTGACTTGTGCGCAACACTGTATGATATAACGTAGTTTTTCTCAAGCAGTAGCAGCATCATCAACCACACTAAACATCACGTCAGACCACAACAGCAGGTAAATCTTGAACCCCTTGAATAATAAGAAACACTTATAGCCTTATAGGTATTATTCTCAAGGCTGGTGTAATCTTAGGGACTCTCCTATAAGGTTATCTCAAACCAAAAATCTTAATTCGAAATATCGATAATGTTCGATTTTGCCCTGGAGGTAACTTTCGAGAATACCTCTAAGACATTATAATATCAATAATTATGGAAATCTAAAGATATATTATGGAAAAACTGAAATGTGCACTAAAAATCTTTTTACTTGAAATAACCTTATAAAAGAATTGCCTTATACCAGTCTTGGTATATTCTGATTCCACACACCAAAGCCAATTATCTTACAGGAACTGCTTCAAAATTCAACTGTAGTAAGCTCCTAAATTATATTTACTATTAATAATATTTAAAATGTCCACAACAAGACGAAGATTTAGATATTTCACATGCATTTGCACGTTTTTCGTGGTTTTTACAATCGCCATAATTGTGTTTTCAAATGAATCGGCCAAAAATAGTATTCTTAGTGGAAGTATTGCCGTTAATTCTTCAGCTTTCTCTGGTGGACCAAACTGTAAGCTGCGATTTCTTAGACATTTATTTATAAATATTTATTAACAATATGATAAAAGTTATTGTAAAATCAATTTTCCCTATTTCTACGCATTTCAGGGAAAAATAAACACGTTTTTGAAGAAAATGTGGACCAACATGACATTTGCCTTATCGAACTCATCAGGTACTTCACTGTGTTATTAAATTATACTAAATATCTAATTTCTATAATTAAATAATTATTCTACACTTTTTGTTTTCGTGTATTGCTTTCGCTAATACTACTTTTATATCGGTTTTGTCCGTCATATGCATTATTTTGTTTATTGTATTATTTTCTATTACAGATCGAAATATTTGATACCTCCTTCGACAAAAGAGTACAACTTTACGAATTTCCCTGCAAGGAGTTCTGAGGAGCCTGTATTAGATCTGATTCAAGATTTACTTCCAAATGTAAGTTTTTTCGGTGTTAATTTGAAATATATTATTTCTTATTCAGTGTATAAAAAACTACACGATTTTGTATTTTAACAGAAAAAAGGTTTCTTTATTGAATGCGGAGCGAACGATGGAGAGTTTACTTCTAATACTTTAATCTTAGAGTTGGATTACGGATGGAACGGGTTATTAATCGAAGCTCATGGAGAAACGTTTGAAAAACTGAAAACAAAAAATAGAAAAGCGTGGCTCTCTAACTTGTGTTTGTCAACCAAAAATTTTACTCAGACGGTAATTATTATGAAAAATCAAAAATATTTAAAATCGCAATGTGCAACACTAGTTTGTGCACTTTTATTGAGTTTTTTCTTTTTATATTTAGCTGAAATTCTTCGTTAACCCTAAATCTTCAAATGTGAATGCTCTGTGGGATCGAAAAGACTTTGGAGAAACGGTGGAATCAAAAGTGGATTGCGTCCCGTTGTTTTCTATACTCAAAGCAATGAATATTTCACACGTTGATTATTTCAGTTTAGATATTGAAGGGATGGAATTAGAAGTCTTGAAAACCATACCTTTTGATAAAATTACATTCAGTGTAAGTTTTTATAAGAATTGATTGGATTAATTATTGTTTTAAAATTCCTTTTAGTTAACCATTAATATTATTATTGCCGAATTGAATTAAAGGAAATGTTTGTTAAGAAATAGTGCATTCTTGAAAAAATATGATTTTGCCTTTAGGTCCTTACTGTCGAGTATTGGTTTGTTCCTGGTGGATTGAAAGCTGTTACGGATTTTCTCGCTAGCAAAGGATATACATTAGTTACAGAAATCCGCAATAGTTACACAAAAGACGGCGTTTACGTTAAAAACTCAATAATGCCTTCAAATCGAATTGTACAAACTTAACTACTTAATAAGCAATTATAAGTAAAAACAGTATTTGTCTTTCATTACTTTCGTTTTTTTTGCGTAACACTCAAAGTAGTTTAAATTAATCGATGGTTTTCTATAAGTAACTCAAACTTGCAAAAACTCATGGAATTTCGAGAAAAAATCTTTGACCGAAGGGTTTTTGGTATAAAGTATTTTTATTAATCGATTTACGTACATTTTTGTGACCCAGTGAAAATGCAGTAGTATTCAAGTATATTTTGAATTATCTTTATTACTGATTAAATTCTGTTTAACTCTTGATTATCTACAGTATTTACATGCCACACATATATACGTTATTAAAAAAATTATTTAGCCAAAAGTTTGAAGCGTTATATTATAAAATGGAAATATATAAAGTATAAGGAAAACGTTTGGCAAGAGAGTATTCTTTTCTATTTTATTGTATTTTAAACTAATCTCAGTGTAAAAAATTAAAAATTTCTAAAATTATATAAAACAGTAAGCACATTACTTGTGACTGGTTTTTACATGTTCTCTGTTTCACTTTCGCTAACGTTTTGTATGCATTTTGCAATATTTATATTATTTCTCATTGCAATCACCATTCCTCACGATCCTTAACCCAATAGTGTCATAATGCAAATATTATCGTTAGTTAGGGGTGGGAGAGGGAGACATTACATTGCCACTCCTGTTTAATAAATCTGTAGTGATAGAAATACTTTATGTTCCACACACTGACCCCATATTCGAAGACGACCTCCCGTTATGAACGCATTAGAAAAAGGTTTGAACTAATTAATATATTCATTGCCGCAACATGTGGTGAACAGATTGAACAAAATGGTTTAATTGATATGATAATTATATAGTTTTCCTGGAAGTGGTGAAAGGTGAATAATTATTACATTACGATTAGCTAAATTATATGCAATTAGCCTGAAAATGAAAATTGCATAACCTTCCAACGTAAGTTGCCTCTTCTATTTAAATTTCCGAGGGGAGGTTAAATTATCCAGTTTCAGTACATTTGGACAACAAAATACATCAACTGGTTAAACCTTAAAAGATAAAAGAAAGTAACTCTAAAATATCTGTTATATCATAATTGATAAATAGTTATTGCTGTTATACCATTATTTCGTCAGTTACTAATTAAAATCGCAGAATTTTCACCAAACTGCAATGGATATTCTTAAGAAAAGCATTGCAACAAGAAGTGGTGGCAGTTTTGAAGGCACCCATTGTGGATCAAGACGTCTTAGGACAAAACGGAGTGATAAAACGATTATTATGACTGTAGCGATATTAATGACTGCAATAATTCCTGTAGAAATGCTACTTATTCCTCAAAAGAATGAAAACTTAAAATTGGAAAGATTGCTGAAAGAAAATAATTCTGAAGAAGCGGTGAAATTGTCCGAAGAGGAAACTGAAATGAAAATAGAGCATTCATCAGTAGACATTTCCCTTTTGCCCCGATCGCTGCAGAAACTGTCTTTGCGGAATGTGGAAGTATTTGCCAGTGGAGGAATTGACTTGCCGAACCTGAAATACTTGGAATTACAAGAAATGAATTCTTCTTCTTTGATTCATTTCCAGTCACTGCATTTGGAAGAAATGGACATAACCAGTACAATTTCATTGGACGTTTCCCTTCTGCCCCCGTCTGTCAAAATACTGACTTTAATGGAAGTACTAGAAGTATTTGCCATTGGAGAAATTAATTTGCCCAATTTACAAATCCTAAAATTAGCATTAATGGATACCTCCTTTTTGTCTTCTTTCCATTCAGTACCAGTGAAGACTATTATCTTTATGGTAGAAGAGGTGAATGTGGATCTCCTCCCACCAAGTGTAAAAAATATTCTACTGTTTAATATTTTCATCCCTACCGAAGTAATTGGTGGAGTGAGGGAACTGGACAAATTAATTTTACTTGGAGGTCCTATTTATGTGGAAAATTTCTTGAGTCACTTCCCCCCTAAACACCTCGTCTTTGTTAATACATTATTTCCATTTCAACCACAACAGTTAATTCCGTTGATCAGTAAACAAATAGATACGATTTCAGTTGGGCCTGTCAATTGGGAAAGGGAGGATTTCAATAGTTCTAGTCTCTCCAAACACGTAGACAGACAATCAGAATATTACTTATTTGAAGGAGGAAAAGGGAAGGGTATTGAATGGGAAGAAATTTCCGCTTTCATTGATATAAAACTAGAATATTACTTATCTAAAGCAAGAAATGGGAACACTATTGAAGTTTTTAATGCATTAAGCAATCTCTTTATGTCAAATCCTACAATTCTGTAATTTCTCAAATTATTTCTACAAATAAATAATACACATCTGGGAAATCTCTGATTTGCATTATTTCACGTGGACATCAGTAGTGTCAAGGAGTATAAAATCTTTAACAGAAGGTTTTTTTTTGGTTTATTGAGAATTCTGTATTTCTATTATTTCATTTACGTACATTAACGCGTCCAAATGTAAAAAATTGTACTTTTCTTGTATATTTGTGAAGCAACTTCATATTTTTCAGTTTTTGTAATGAACTACTGTAACTGTAACTATAACTGTGAGTTCTATATGTCCGTCTATCAAAACACATGAGATTTTGCTAAGAAATTGAGTCAAGGTTTCAACCCAAAGCCCTATTAACCCTGTTTTAAAAGGAAAACAGTCATTTTCATTAAATAGGATAGATCATACTCAAACCGTGTACTGCCTTTCAAAAATATTACAAGTTAAATAAGCAAACATGAAGAGCAGAGAAGAATGTCGAAACCGGTTATTTCACCATCAAGCTACAATATGTAGTAAGGAAAATTGTTTTACAAAGTTATATATATAAAAGGAATCAGACAAACAGATATTTTATTTACCATTGCAGCTACAAGCTTGGTGCATTAATATTGGGTAATGCATCATATTTTATACATGCTTCCTGTCCCAGCAAAAATATTTTGCCTTAAAGCCAACAGAAAGTTGCTGTCTACATCGATATTGAAATAATACATATAATACTCCTTTTGCATTTGGATTTTGAGGTTTGAACAAGAACCCTCGATCCAGAATGGGTTTTTAGAAATTTGGTTTTCCGAGAAGATACACCATATTTATATAATTTGATTTCCTTACATTTTTGAGTGACATTTCAAAAATTAAAGATTATTTTGAGGTATGTTATCAAAGAAGTCTACATTTTCTAGATTTTGTAATGAAAACTGCAACGGTGTGTATTTCTAAAATAATGAAGAAGTTGGGTCGGCATTTATTCTAAAAACCCAGTTTTAAAATGTAAGAAGTATATTTTCATACCTTATGTTCTCCTGATGGGCAAAATAGTTAACCTATACAATAATTCATGATACACTTTCAGCAATAGTATGATTCCAAGTCGAACATTGACAATGTATTATTTTACTCTCCAGTATTCAAAGCCTTTTAACCAAATGGGTATAACAAAATCCATGTAGCATTAATATTTCACAGCGAAGAAATATTCTATATATTATTATTTTGCACAATGCTAGCATTTTGCCATTTAGATACCATGAAGTTATTTTAAACCGTTCAGTTTCACCGTCAACAGCAAATAGAACATCCATGCTATTTTTACTGAAAAAAATTTTAAAATACCACAAGGTTTAAAGCAGTCATGATTACAGATTTTCAATATTTCGCACTAAATGTGTACTTCAAGACATTTGGTTTCTGCGGACTCATTCCCTTCGGGATGCAAAATCGTCGAGTCTACGTATCTTCAGAAAAATGGAGAATATTAACATGGGCAACGGGGGCAATTATTAATTGTACTGCATTTGTTCTATTGATTCTTTTAGAAATCTACGGTTTTAATGCTCCCAGATGGAGAATTCAAGATTACTTGATGGTTCTCTGCTGTATCACTTTAACGGCTATCTCGACTGGAGCTAATGTGACATTCATCTTCAAAGGACTAGATGCAGTTCCAGAATTCATCAATCAATGCTTACAACTGGATGGTAAATTGACAGGTAATACCCAAATGATAATTTTCATTGGCATACTCTATAAATATAAATCACGGTTTTCATGCAGTAAAACGTTTTCTATTTGAACTACACTATTATTACATTTCAAACCTCACATCCGCAGTTTTTGTCAAAATATTCTCAGAGACGTTTAACAGAGAATATCTAAACATATTATTTGCTACATCATAAGGACTGCTCTGTAACAATTTTTAATTTATTTAACCTATTTTTGATTTGTTTGATTCACAGCTATGGAAAATGAAAATGCAAACGGCAATAATGAAGAGGTGAAGGAGGAGTTATACAAAAGTCGATGTGCAAAAAATAAACCACTGGGAAATGATTCCCAAGGGAAAAACGTCAATTTGGCAAATAATCTGGTGACAAATATTGACATTGGTATTACTAATTACAAATATTACAAGAATTGTAGTTCTGAAAAGATTCAATAATCTTTTAATTATTTTTGCTGATTTGTTATTACGTTTCTGTTGTAGGTTATGGAGGAGGGAAAACCTCACAATGGATCGAAAAAGCGAAGGCATTAAAATTGGACTACCTTGGAATATTTCTGACTGTATTCGTGCCAGTGGAAATCCTCATTGCCTTTTCCGTATCGTGCTATGCCGCACTCAACCTAGCAAGAATGACATTTGACCGACGATTTGCGCTGAAAGAAATAACTGCGGTCGAATTGAAAGTAATTCTGATTTACGCAATCGCTGTATTCTTCGTGGCGATGACATTCGTCGCTTCTGCCACACTCTTCTTGATGCTCGGCTGTGTCTACAATCAATTCGCCAAATACTGGATTCGGTACCTCTCCAAATTAAATCGGATTGAGGAACAAATGAAAATCTACTCATGGCTGTATCTGAACAACAAATACATCAACAGAATGACTGCTCCTATTGTAGGCCCTATTCTAATTTCTGAAGGGCAAGTCCTCTGCATTATTTGCATCTATGGTGCCATGAAGTTGAAGGATAAAATGGAATTTGTGGCCTATCTTTTCTTTCCCATTTCGTCTGCCACTTTGTTTCTCCTATGTGTGCTTCTTTTGGAACAAGCATCTGAAATGCATACCTTGTCCAGCAATCTCATAAAGAAAAGTCAAAGCCATCAGGATCCATGGGTGAGACGAAAAGCAAAGTTAATGAAACCAATCTGCATGCAAATAAGAAAGTTTGGGTACGTAGACAAAGGTTTCGTTCTTACTTTCTTTGCTTTCCTTACGGAAAAACTAATTAATATCCTCGTTGCGGAGAATGCAGCAGACATATTATAAAAGATGCATATCACAGGAAAATCCTAGTCGAATGTCTGTGCCATAAGCACTTATTTATTAAGAATAATTATTAATCGTGCTCAAATATATACTAATTTAATTGCTTTTCTTATGTATTTTGAGAGATAATGTGTTTTTGGGAGTAAGTATAGATAGAACTCTGTCCACATTTGTGAGGTTGTGTCTAAGAAACGAATTTCTATTGTGATTTCTGAATGGCAATGTCCCTTTTATTAGTTATTAGTCCAAAAACCACAACCTTTCTGTAAATCCTAAGCATCTAGCATATTTAATGTAAAAATTAGCAATTTGAAATAAAGTTACTTCAGATAATTTAAACTACACTGACATTTCTAATGTAACTGATAACTTATTTTTGAAATTCAGCTGTATTGGAATTGTAGTAATTGTGCATTTCTCATGAAAATTACGTTCTAGACTACATAAATACTAACAATACCTAAATTACAGTTTTAAGGCAAGCAATCCTTTAGTTTAACTGCCCTGATACTTGACTTCCCCAGTTTAGAATTCTTGAAGTTTGGATATATGGACCTATTGCCTTATTTCCATTTAGTCAGTGAAGAGTATTATCTTCTTTTTGATAAAAGAGGTAAATAATATTTCATAACAGAAATGACCGTGTAGGGATGCTAATAATTAAACTTTAATGATTTAATATTACGTTTCTGCTATAGCAAATACAGGAAGTAAAAGCCAAGAATGGATGTAGAAGGCGAGGGCATTAAAGTTGGACTTCTTGGTAATATTTCTGATTGCATTTATGCCAATGGAAATATTCGTGTCCAATGTGCCAATATTTTGCCCAACACTTTTTAAACCCTGTTTCAAAGGAATACAGCTATTTTCTTTCCATAGAATAGTAAATCATACCCAAACCGTGTATTGGCTTTTCACAATATTAAAAGATAAGTAAGCAAAAAACCAAAGCTCAGAAGACTGTCCAGACTGAATATTGACATTTTGCTATTTGGTCATCAGGCCACAACATGTACGTAGTAAGAAAACTTGTTTTGAAAAGTTTTATATCATATCCATCAGCTCGGTACCTTTTTGTGTAATGAATAAATACACTTTTAAAAATTCACATCAAGAAGTCTCTAAAAGGAATCACAAAAGTGGATAGATATTTGCATTGCAGAATAAGCGCTAGGTTCATTATTATTATTGACAAGAAATGTTCAACATCTAATAAATAATACATACGTGTCCTGTCACAGAAAAATTATTTTGCCTGAAAGCCAACAGAAATCTGCTGTGGACTATGTTTATGTTTTCCTGTAGCTTTCAGAGCATTATAAGCGAAGTGAGCCAAACAAAATCGGTGTAGCATTAATATTTCAGTGCGGAGAGATATGTTACTCTATTAAGCTAATACTTAATACAATGCCAGCGTTTTATTCGTAATATAAAATTATGTAGACAGTACAGTTTCACCGTCAACTGCAAAGTAAACTATAATACTGCCGTTTACACCGGAAAAATTTTTCAAAATTACAACAAGGCAGTCATGTTTACAGATTTTCTATATTTCTCGGTGGAAGTATATTTCAAGACATTTGGATTCTGTGGACTCATTCCTTTTGGGATAAAAAATCGTCGAGTCTACGTCTATCCCCAAAGGTGGAGAAAGTTAACATGGGCAGCGGGGGCCCTCATCAATTTCACAACTTGTGCTCTACTGGTCATTTTGGAAATCTACGGCATTACTGACCCCAGGTGGAGAATTCAAGATTACTTGATGGTTCTCTGCTGTATCACTTTAACGGCAGCCTCTACAGGATCTAATATGACATTCATCTTCATGGGACTGGAAGCAGTTCCAGAATTCATCAATCTATGTTTACGTCTAGATGAAAAACTGACAGGTATGATCCAAATCAAAAAATTCACATTAAATAAAAATAAATCATAAATAAATCATAAAAGTAAAAATAAATAAATAAATAAAAATACGTTTTCTGACAGTAAAAGTCTTCCATCTGAACAAACTGTATGCTATTACTACATTATTTGAAGCCACAAATCCATAATTTTGTTAAAATAGTTAAGAAACTTTTAAAGAAGGAATATGCAAACATATTAAGTGTTACAAATATGATGTTTTCATGAAGATCACGCTTTAAGAATCTTTTAATGTATTTAAATTCTTGTTGATTTGTTTAACTCAGCAATAGAAAGTGAAAATTCAAACGCCAATAGTGAAGAGGACAACGGAGAGCTATTCAATGAACGTAAGTGAAAGATTATACTAATGTTGAAAATATTAAGGAATTATACTTCCGAAAAGATTCAATAACTAAAAAGTGTCATTAACGATTGTTATTACATTTCTGTTGTAGAAAGTGGAGGAGGCAAAGTCTCACAATGGATCAAAAAGGTCAAGGCATTAAAATTGGACTACCTTGCAATATGTATGACTGCATTCGTGCCCATGGAAATCTTCATTGCGTTTTCCGTATCGTGTTACTCCTCGATCGCACTGACACGACTCACGATGAACCGACGATTTACGCTGAAAGAAATAACAGCGGTGGAGATGAAACTAATTCTGATTAACGGAGTCGCTGTATTCTTCGTGGCGATGACGTTCATCGCTTCTCTCACACTCTTCATGATTCTCGGTTGTTGTTACAATCAATTCGCCAAATACTGGATTCGTTACCTCTCCAAAGTAAAAGGAGTCGAAAAACAAATGAAAATCTACTCGTGGCTGT
Organism: Yoshiicerus persimilis; assembly: GCA_020352615.2. Classification (NCBI taxonomy): domain Eukaryota; kingdom Metazoa; phylum Arthropoda; class Collembola; order Entomobryomorpha; family Tomoceridae; genus Yoshiicerus; species Yoshiicerus persimilis. The sequence continues at coordinate 6,651,791 of CM036943.2, forward strand.
ATCTGCACAACAAATTCACCAACAGAATAACTGCCCCCATTATGGGTCCATTTCTAGTTTCTGTGGGGCAAATCATCTTCATTATATCCATCTACGGTACCATGAAGTTGAGCGATAAAATGAATTTTGCGGCTTATCTTTTCTTCCCTTTCATCTGTATTGCTTGTTTCATTGTACTCACCCTTCTTTTGCAACAAGCGTCCGAAATGCATACCTTGTCCAGCAATTTTATTAAGAAAATGCAAAGCCATCAGGATCCATGGGTGAGACGAAAGGCCAAGTTATTGAAACCAATGTGCATACAGATCGGAAGGTTTGGGTACATTGACAAAGGCTTCGTCCTTACATTCTTTGCTTTCCTTATGGAAAAACTTGTGAATATCCTCCTGGCAGAGAATACAGTTGACATGTTATAAAAGCCGTCGAACTGTCGCCATTTAATATTTCTTATACTCAAGAAAGGCAGACTCGCTTGTATATCGATTGCTATCACTTTTCATTCTTTTTAAGTAATACTTTTCAAGCGGAATTGGGTACACCAGAAACAGTCAATGTAAAATATTTCCATAAACCAATACTGTTCATTTTTCTTTCCTTGAGGGTTTTTAATATTTAATGAAACATAAGTCGTACAATGTAAACCAAGTTTAGCTTGGGAGCAAAGAAAATGTGATATAGCCGATTTCACAATAAAACGCTTCATATTCAGTTCACTCTACAATTATAATAGATGAGTAGTCGAAACTCTTATATAAGATTCTGATAATACATTATGATACTTGTATTAATGGATATTAGAAAGCCTTTAAAGTAAAAAAAAACGTGTATGACATGTTGCACTAATTTTTCATTCCCTGAGACGAAATGTTCAAGAGCTATTAAAGTAATACTTCGAATCACTACCTTTTTGGCAAAACCCCGTTTGGCAAAAACGGGTTCCCAAGAAGTGCACGACCCGTTTGGCAAAAGTTGCCGTGACCTTAGTTTTGCCAAACAGGCCGAAAAGGTGGCCCGTTTGGCAAAATGTGAAATCAATTTACTGTTATAATCTTTATGTATTGCCAGCAGTAAAAAGTAGTATGTATTGTCATGTGTAGTATTGATAATAGTTGACTGCAAACAAGGTGTAGTCAAAAGACAATAGGTTTCACTTCAAATTGTGGGTAAGTATTCTTTAGAATTTAGAAATAGGCATGCATTTTTTCTCGTAATGTCTGACAGTTTTTTGTAATCTGTTATTAAGTTTAGATGATTAGCTCTTTGTTTGTAAGGAAATCGCGCAATGCCGACTCTGAGAAGTGAATCATGTATATGCTGTTGTTCATTTATTAATATTAAAATGAGTTAATTAGTGTACGCGAAATGTATTTTAGTGCTGCATCAGCCATTGATAGAAGAATACTAAGACTACCGATGAATACTGAGGTATAAAGGTGACTAAAACATAATTTACTTAAGTAGGTAGACTTTTCTTACTAATTAATGAAGCTGCATACTGCTTAAAGCCTATTACGTTATCACATGCTGCATTACTATATTATTACTACATTTTGCCAAACGGGTCGCATAAACGACCCGTTTGGCAAAATGGAGTTTTGAAAAAATTATTTCACAACTTTTGCCAAACGGGTCGCTCCCCTTTTTGCCAATCGAGACTTGCCAAACGGGGTTTTGCCAAAAAGGTCGTCAACCAATACTTCATCATCATCATATGTACAATAACAGCTTTTTATCCTTTATAACCATGAAATTATTGAAAAAAATGCAGTCTCACCGTGAACATCCATTGAAACCATAATATTGCTATTTAACACAGAAAAATTAATTAAATTAATTTTAAAAAATGCAGCAAGGCTTGATAAAATCAATATTCCTCAATAAATCTATATTTAAAGATATTTGCTCCTGTGGGCTCACCTCTCGTGGGATAGAAAATCGTCGAATCTACCCATTTTATCAAAAATGAATGATGATCTACTAATATGACCCAAATGACTATACAAAATTACAGCGTACTTGTCTGTCAATATATATCCTAACAAAATTCCCATCGGTGGTTGCAGAATAAATATTAATAATTTTAACTTTAATGTATTTGATATAATATTTTGCCATTGATAATTTTTGTCGAGAAAGTGCTTACTGACAGTAGTATTATTTCTTGCATAAAATATACTTTTGTCCTCATTGTTTTGCAGTTTGTATTCTTAAAATTTACATAATCTTTAAAATAAGAATATTACTTTTTGAAGTTGTACCCTACACTATAATCATATAATATATTACGGATATTACATACGCATTCATAAGTAGCAGTTTCTAGGTTATTATTATTTTATACATTCTTCCTGTGCCAGCAAAAATATTTTGCCTCAAATGCTCATGGTGGGCAAAATATCAATTTACTAATCTATAATTCATGATACTGATATCAGACAAGCTTTTCAGCAATAATAGAAGTCAATTACGCACAGACGGAAAACCCTAATATACTGTCAAAGTCGAGCTTTGACATTTTATTATTTTTACCCCGTAGCTAGCTAAGCTTACAAAACCTTTAACGGTAACGTCCATATATTACGGAACGCAAAATTTCCATTTTTCAAAAATTTAGATTTGACTAATTCAATTTTTGAAATAAATTTTCAGGAATGCTATTTAAATTGCCATAAGATAGATACTTTCTCACTTTACAGGATAAAATTATTTGAGCCATCTTAACGATAATAGAAAATCGTGATAATAAGTTGGTTTAAACAATATACCCTTGAAACGATATAAATTATTAAAATAGTTGTAGTTATACAAATTGTAGTGTTTCTACGCCTCAGAAAAGGAACAAGAAAAAGGGAGCGCGCGGCAAGTTCAAGAGTTAGTTGGAAGCGAGAAGCCACGAGGAGAAGGGACTCCAGAACCTTCGATTAGTTTGCAGTTGATATTTTGATTAATTGATTTTACCATTTTTTGTATTCATTCAGTTATTATTAGTTGTGTGTCTAAATTAAATAAAAGACACTATTAAGTCAAAGTATTGAAGTACACACCCCTGCACATATTTTGCACCGTTAGGAACCTGACACTTAGTAGTAGTAGTTTTATTGGACAAGATTCAACCGTGGCCCTTGTACATGGTCCTTCATCGTCATATACTGAACAGTCCTGTGGAAATTCAGTGAGTAGCAGTCAAGTGTCATGGAAAGTCAACGTCAAAGTAAGCGGTTGCAAGGGATTCCAGCAGAAAAGGCCGAGCTGCCACGCCGTACTTGGACACGGAAAACAGTTTTGATGCCCGATACCCACAGTGCACCCCGACCAGAGGAAAATGCAAATGACGACGCCTCATCGTCACTTGTCACTTTTGGGTCATCCCATCATTCGGAGAGTTCATGGCTGATCAATTTTAACGATGACAAAATCAAAAGTCGATCAGTGACAACGAAAAGGTCTGGAGCTAGTCTGAAGCGGCAAACTCTGGAAATTCGTGCCAAGGCGATGGATGAACAACATAAATTGGATAGTGAAATGTCCAAAAGAAGATTGGAATTTGAACTGATGGAATTACAAAAGCAGCAAGAACGTGCGAAATTGCAAGAGAAGCTAGAGTTGGCAGCAATGGAAGAAGAGGATCGAAATTCTCAATATCTCTGAAGTGATGACGAAGAAAGAGTTGATTTATTGCCAGTGGTTCCGGAGTGTGATGTGCAGCAACATGGAGTTCCAAGGGAAAGAGTTTCCAGAAGAGAGCCTTCATATGCAGCAGAAGTACGTCGCTCCCCACCTGAGAGCATTAAGTCGACAAGTTCATCAGTGAGTTCAGCAGATGTTTCGGTTGCCTCAAAATCCATGACTGGTCCAGCTATCCCAAAGAATGCAAGTTATCGTAACGAGCAAGTTCCTCAGTCAGTACCAATTAACCAGCAGACAGGTACGCTAACCAAAATGGTTCCATTTTCTGCAGAACAATTATCTGTGTTATTTCAAGCAAATGACATAGCCAGACCAGCAGATCGTGATACGGGGGGAGGCGAAATAAAAAAGTTCGTGGCTCGTCAGTCTGGAGTGACAATTCTACCCGACTTTTACGGAGATGCACTAAAGTGGCCAATGTTTATAAGCCATTTTAGGGGAACCACCAAGGCCTGCGGATACACAGATTTTGATAATATCTGTCGACTCCGAAAAAGTTTAAAAGGAAAGGCGTTGGAAGCAGTCGAAGATTTACTTAATCACGAAGACAGACTGGATGACATCATCCTCACTCTGGAGGAGAACTTTGGTCAGCCCGAAGAAATCATCAAGTGTCTTGTGAGCAAAACCAAAAAGCTACCATTTGTCAAGGAGGACAAACCAGAGACAATCATTGACTTTGCCAATGCATTAAGAAACCTGGTGGCTACTATGGAAAGTTTGAAGAAGACTGGGCATATGAATAACCCAACCCTCATGGAAGAATTAGTTGAAAAGCTCCCAGTGACATTCAAGACCAGATGGGGAGATCGACTAACCGAAATTGAAAGTGAAGTGACATTGAAAGATTTTGCTGACTGGATGGCTAAACGTGCAAAAGCAGCCAGGCTACTCCGCAGTGTTACCCATGTGCCAGAAAGCAAGACCCGAGGTGGAGATAAGAAAACCGATGAGTCCAAAAAGAAATCTCAAAGTAAAGATGCTGTGTTTGCTACCTCTGAGAGCCAAGAAGAAAAGCAAGAAGTTTCTGAAAAGGTGTGCAGTTTCTGCAATATGAAGAAACACGAAACGGTGCAGTGCCGCAAGTTTGCTAAGCTGGAGCTGGACTTGAAGTGGAAGTGGGCTGAGGACAATCGGGTTTGTTATTCTTGTCTTGTTAGTGGTCACTCCATTAAATTTTGTAAATCTAAAAAGAAATGTGGAAAAAATGGTTGTGAGTCGTTCCATCACGTTTTGTTGCATCGTGAAAAGCAAGAGGCTAAAAAGGAAGAAAGTCCTGAAGTCGTCACTCACACTTCAGTTTCCAATGTGCCCACCAAAGCAGTACTACTGAAAATTTTGCCAGTCACATTGACGGGACCAAAAGGAGAAATAAATATCTTTGCCTTATTGGATGATGCGTCTACCGTCTCTTTGTTGGATCAGAAGGTTGCTGACAAAATCGGATTGGAAGGGCCTAAGAAGGGACTAAGGATTAGTTTTGCAAACTCGGCGACTGCAAGCGATCCTCAGTCACAATCTGTTACCGTGAAAATTCGAGGAGCTAAAGAAACAACTTGGTTTGAAATGCAGAACATTCGTACCTCGTCAGATCTCAATTTACATCCTCAGACAGTGAACATGGAGAAATTGGCGAAGAGATGGAAGCATTTACGAAACCTACCGATTGAGTCAGTTAAGAGTGTAGTGCCTTTGATGCTTATTGGAGAAGACCAATGCAAATTCATTGTCACCAGGGAATTTCGCGAGGGACCTCTTAATTCACCAATGGCAAGTTTCACTAAGTCAGGCTGGGTTGTGCACGGACCTAGTGGTAATGGAAACCCAGAAGACAGAAGTACGTTTACGTATCATGTGCGCCACGAAGATGAAAACCTGTGCTAACTTGTGAAAGACTCTTTCAGTACCGAGAGCTTTGGTGTGAAAGTAGTGCAAAGCCTTCCAAAGTCAGCAGAAGAAACTAGAGCTTTGAAGCTGATTGAGAAGACAACGAAGAGAATAGGTGAGCGTTGGGAAACGGGCCTGCTTTGGGGAAAAGAAAATATATCCCTGCCATCAAGCAAAAGTAGTGCAATGAATAGATTGAAAACTATGGAGAGAAAGATTGACAAAACCCCTGACTTTGCCAAGCAATACATAGCAAAGATTGAAGAATATGTAGCCAAAGGATTCGTCAGGAAACTCAGTCCTCAAGAGGCAGCTGTTGTAAGCCCAAGAACTTGGTACCTTCCTCACTTTGCAGTTGTCAACCCTAACAAACCTGGGAAAATCCGTCTTGTTTTTGATGCGGCAGCAAAGAGCAACGGTGTGAGTTTGAACGACGTTTTGTTATCTGGACCTGATTTATTGACTTCGCTGCCTGGAGTGCTCATGCGGTTCAGACAAGGCCAGATTGGATTTGGAGGAGACATTCGCGATATGTTCCACAAAGTTGCTGTGCGAAAAGAAGATCGCTGCGCTCAACGCTTCCTATGGAGAGGGAGTGACAGACATCGAGAGCCAGATGTCTACGAAATGTTGGTGATGACGTTTGGGGCCACATGCTCACCTTGCCTTGCACAGATTGTCAAGAACAAGAATGCAGAAGAGTTCCAGAATGAGTTTCCGGAAGCCGCTAAAGCCATCATTCGCCGTCACTACGTCGATGACTATTTAGACGGAGTTGACACCGAAGAGGAAGCAGCTCAAAGAATGATGGATGTCAGAGAAGTCCATCGCAGAGGTGGCTTCGAAATCGTTAACTGGAGTTGCAGTTCCGAAAAGGCATTAAGAGCAATTTGCAAGGATACTCCAGAGGCAGAAACAAAGACTAAATGTTTGAACCTAGAAGGAGAACTTCCAACTGAACGGATACTTGGCTTACATTGGGACCCCAATAAGGATGACTTGTACTTCGCCTGTAAGTTCAATAAAATTAATGAAGATCTGGTCAGTGGGGAAAAGCGTCCTACTAAGCGCGAAGTCCTCAAGTTGTTTATGTCGCTGTTCGACCCTCTCGGATTCCTTGCACCTTACATAGTGCAAGCCAGAATATTGTTTCAGCAAATCTGGAGAAGTGGAATTGGATGGGACGACGAGCTGACCGATGTGCAAGTCGTCTGTTGGAAAAGTTGGCTGTTTGAAATGAAGAAAATTCCCGAGATGAGAATACCGAGATGCTATTCCAGATTGTTGCCACAAGCAGAAAAAGTTGGCTTACACGTGTTCGTTGATGCCAGTGAGGAAGCTTTTGCAGCTGCTGGATATTTACGAATTCAAAGTGGCGAGTCAGTGGATACTATTTTAGTCATGGCGAAAACCCGAGTAGCACCTCTCAAGCCAATGACGATACCGAAGTTGGAGTTACAAGCAGCCTTGATGGGAAGTAGACTTGCAACTACTCTGTTGAAGGAGCTGGAGCTGAAAATTGTAGAAACCCACCTTTGGAGTGATTCTCGCACTGTACTTTGCTGGCTGCGTTCTGATGCCAGAAAGTACAAGCCTTTTGTTGCTTGCAGAGTTGGAGAAATTTTGGAAACAACTAATTTGGAAAGTTGGCATTGGGTGCCCACTAAGTTGAATGTAGCTGACGAAGCTACAAGGAGTTCCAGTCAGTGCGACTTCTCCAGTAATAGCAGATGGTTAGTTGGCCCAGATTTTTTGAAGCTGCCGTCAACCGAATGGCCAGTGGAAAAAACTCCGGAGAAGCGAGATGATGGCTTTGACAAACTCGGATTAGAGGAAGAGCCATGTCAAGAAGAAACGGAGTCTGTGAACGTGAATATCGATGTTCCGTCCGTTTTACCAGATGCTGCCGCTCTTGGTTCATGGAGCCGTCTAATTCGAAGTACAGCTTGGATGCGTCGTTTTCTCCACAACTGTTCCCCTAAAAACGAGAAAATAAATGGAGAATTGAGACCCAGTGAACTTTTAGCAGCTGAGATGAAGTTGGCTCAACAAAGTCAAAAGGAGTCGTTCCCGGAAGAAGTAAGTGCATTGTTAAAATCAAAAGCAATGCCAAAAGGCAGTCGAGTGTCCCGTTTGTTTCCCATCGTTGATGAAGATGGTCTCATGCGACTGAAAGGACGAAACGTGAATTCACCCGAGTTGTGTGAGTCCGCCAAGAGACCAATTATATTGGACCCCAAGCATTTATTTACTCGACTCCTTATCATGCACCACCATGAGAAAGCAGGACACAGTGGGCAAGATTATGTGCTAAACCAGATTCGGGAAAAGTACTGGATTATTGATGGCCGAGCAGCAGTAGCACGTGTTTGGAAGACATGTCAAGCATGCAAAATAAATAAGGCGAAAACTTTGTTTCCCGAAATGGCTCCACTCCTGTCTGTTCGAGTTACTAGACCAAGTCGCCCATTCAGTGTAGTCGGTGTAGACTACTTCGGCCCCATGGAGGTTACCATTGGACGTCGACATGAGAAACGCTATGGTGTTTTGTTCACCTGTCTGTCCATCCGTGCAGTCCATCTGGAGATTGCAGCTTCTCTCACCACGGACTCGGCCATCATGGCCATCAGGAGATTTGTAGGACGAAGGGGGTGCCCCGAGAAGTTATATTCGGATAACGGCACTAATTTCAGAGGAGCAGACAAAGAGCTACGTGATGCTCTTGCAGAACTTGATCAACAGAAGATCGTTTCTACATTGGCTCTGAAGGGAATTGACTGGAACTTCATCCCCCCCTCTGCCCCACACATGGAGGGTAGCTGGGAGCGTTTAGTGCGCTCCGTAAAAGTTGCTATCAAAGCCAACCTGAAGGAACGTGCCCCAAAAGAGGAAATTCTACAAACGCTTTTTGTAGAAGCAGAAAACATAGTAAATGGACGACCCCTTACTCATCTTTCTGTGGACCCGGAGGATCAGGAGTGCCTCACCCCCAATCATTTCCTCGTAGGAAATTGTGGAGGATCACCTTTGCCAGGAGACTTCTCAGGAGGAGATCTATGCTCCCGGAAACACTGGAGGCAATCTCAAGCGTTGGCCAACCAGTTTTGGACAAGATGGGTAAAGGAGTATTTACCTAGTTTGACTAAGAGGACTAAGTGGCATCTTCCTGCAAAGCCACCCAAAGTCGGAGACCTTGTTTTCATCGCAGATGGAGACTTGCCCCGCAACACATGGCCTAGAGGGAAGATGTCTGCTCTTTACCCCGGATGTGACGGTGTAATTCGAGTTGTTGAGGTGAAGACTGCAACGGGAACTTTCCGAAGACCTGTTGTGAAGATCTGCATTTTGGATGTCAAAGGAGAAGAAGCAAAGGAGGCGCAGACGAAGAAAGAGAGTGAAAGTACCCCTGGTTCTTTCACTGGGGGGAGTGTTTCTACGCCTCAGAAAAGGAACAAGAAAAAGGGAGCGCGCGGCAAGTTCAAGAGTTAGTTGGAAGCGAGAAGCCACGAGGAGAAGGGACTCCAGAACCTTCGATTAGTTTGCAGTTGATATTTTGATTAATTGATTTTACCATTTTTTGTATTCATTCAGTTATTATTAGTTGTGTGTCTAAATTAAATAAAAGACACTATTAAGTCAAAGTATTGAAGTACACACCCCTGCACCTATTTTGCACCGTTAGGAACCTGACACTTAGTAGTAGTAGTTTTATTGGACAAGAGTCAACCGTGGCCCTTGTACATGTAGTGTACTACTATTTGTCGCCAATTCTTGATCCACAAGTTTTAATGCACAATTTATAGTAATTTTATTAAAAACAGGTAAAAATTTGGTTACATAACCAAAATGTTGACCCCCTACTCTCACCGTAACACCGCGTAACTTTTTCCGGTACCCCCTCCCCCTAAATTGCACACGTAGTATACGGACACTCCCTAACCAAAATGAGCCGAACAAAATTCATGTAGCATTAATATTTCACAGCGGAGAAATATTCTATTATCCAGCTATTATTTTGTACAATGCTATCATTTTGCCCGTTAGATACCATGAATTGTAAACAACATGAACAGTTATTCAAAACAATGCATCACCGTAGTAAGCAGCAAATAAAACCGTAATGATGCTATTTACACCGAAAAAAATTAAAAAAACACCACAAGGCTTAGAAAAGCAGTCATGCTTACAGATTTTCAATATTTTTCGATAAATGTGTATTTCAAAATATTTGGTTTCTGTGGACTCGTTCCATTTGGAATTCAAAATCGTCGAGTCTACGTCTCTTCAGAAAAATGGAGACTATTAACATGGGCAACGGGGTCAACTATTAATTGTTCTACTGATTCTTTTGGAAATCTGTGGCATTAATGCTCCCAGATGGAGAATTCAAGATTACTTGATGGTTCTCTGCTGCATCACTTTAACGGCTGTCTCTACTGCAGCAAATGTGACATATTCATTCAAAGGACTGGAAGCAGTTCCAGAATTCATCAATCTATGTGTGCAACTCGATGATAAATTGACAGGTAATACCCAAATGATAGTTTTCATTGACTCACATCTAATAAATATAAATCACAGTTTTCGTGCAGTAAAAAGTTTTCCATTTGAACAATAATATGGCTCCAATTATATATTACAATAATATAGCTCCTATTATGGCTCCAATTCCAGTTACTGCAGGGGAAATCGTCACCATTATTTCCCTCTACGGTACCATGAAGTTGAAGGATAAAATGGAATTTGTGGCTTATCTTTTCTTCCCTGTCATCTGCTTCGTTTGCTTCCTTACAATCGTCTTTCTTTTGCAACAAGTATCTGAAATGTACAGCTTGTCCAGCAATTTCATACAGAAAAGTCAAAGCCATCAGGATCCATGGGTGAGACGAAAGGCCAAGTTATTGAAACCAATGTGCATACAGATCGGAAAGTTTGCGTACATTGATAAAGGTTTCGTTCTCACATTCTTTGCTTTCCTTATGGAAAAATTAATTAATATCCTCGTAGCGGAGCATACCGCAGACATGTTGTAAGAAATGCATTATCAAAAGAAATAGAACATTCCCAAACGATATCTAGAGACAATCACGAGACAACGAATTTCACAAGTATAAAATATAAATAAAAATGTCATTTTTGAATTTGATACTTTTATTTTGAAATTCAGCTATCGTGGACTTAAATTGTGCATTTCCCATGAAAATTGCAATCTGTACTGGCTATGTACACTAATGTAGACACAATAAATATTTCTAATACTAGTAAATTACATTTTTAGGCTAACCATAAGTTTAACTACACTGATACTAAGAGAATAAATGGAAGCACAGAGAGTGAAACATTTGCCAACGGCCATACCACGTTGAACACACCAGTTCTCGTCCGATCACTGAAGTTAAGCAACGTCGGGCCCGGTTAGTACTTGGATGGGTGACCGCCTGGGAACCCCGGGTGCTGTTGGTACTCACTTTTTGACCTTTTTGTCAAAAATATATTTACTAAAATGTAGTTGCTAATTTTAATTTTTAAATTGTTAAGTAAAATTTTACTATTGTAAATGTAATTAAACGTTTAGATGAATAATTATTCCCGGAAACGCAAAATCCTGATTACTACCTACAAACTTTCAAAAAACTTTAGTATATATACGTGCATTGCTATTGTCGGTTTTGTCTGCGTTGTTCAGTAGAACTAAGCAGTATTATTTTGCGACTCGTTTACCCGCTTTTGTGATTCATCTATTAATGCTAGGTTCTATAATGTACCTTTGATAATAATTTTCATTTTCCGTAAAGGAAACGTTAATTGCCTTTTAGACCACGTTGTTAGATAAGTAGTGTATTTCCTATACTTAATAAAGGCAGACTTGCATAATTGATTTGCTTAATTTTTGCATTCTTTGTCCAAGAAATACTTTTCAAGCGGGGGAAACAACATAAACAGACTCAGTGTAAGCCAACACTGTTAATTTTTCTTTTCTTGGGGGTTTGCTAATTTTTAATACTTAATTAAGCACAACTCATACAATTTAAACCACGTTTAGCTTTGGAGCTAATAAAATGTGGTATAACTGATTCCACATTAAACGTTTCATTGCTCTAGCACTGCACTATTATTATAAATGAAATAAGTGGTCCAAATTCTTACATTATATGAGTCATCTTTTGTTTTCATTCATAATAATTATAAAGACACCTAATTTTTCTTTCCCCGATATTCTTAGAGTCAATGTTAAATATATGTTATAGTGGCAACGAATTCAGTAGAAAACAGTAACGGACATCCAAATTAAATAAATCACAGTTTTCAATGTACAAGATGTCGTGAAACGATTTAGAGCAAGTTCAAACACCTCTCCTGGAAATCTATACAAATAACAAAACAAACAAAACATAATATTGGCGCGCTTTTTGCGCTGCCTTACCTATCTAATTAAGTCTCCTCAAATTTCACCTTTTTAAAATTAAATTGACACGGTTACAATGTAACTAAACACTAGATATAACAAAAATTTACATACTGACATTATTAAGTCCATAAATTAGATCGAAATTACTCAGTAGTACAGTAAATAAGATAATTGTGAGTGAATTGAAAATCAAATTGTGTAGACAAATCATATGGTTGGGTGACGTGTGTTCAATATGAGTATTGAGCAAAGAATAGTGGTTTGATTCTTCACTAAACGTTGTCACCCAACCCTGGATGACCAAAACTTATCAAGGCAAGTAAAACAATTACAATTTGACGATTTCTATTACAAACACATTGCTGAGCAAAAATCCAAATGCTAATAAATGAAAATATCTTATTCGAGAGATGAACTTTGGAACCTGAGGGGAAACGTGAGAATAATACCAAATGTGACGAGAGCCTACAAATATAGAGGAACGCGGGCCGGGAGAATAAATCAGCTGAAGAAATACTACAAATGGGCACACAGAACATACGTGAACTCTGACCGACGGCCGTGTTATATTCAAGTACAAATATCACAACAAAAAAATTATAACTTTCCGAATATATTTCTAAGCAATGCCACATCATTAAATAACAAGAAAAATGAGTTTGAAATTCAGTTAAGCAAAAATCAAATAGAAGTAGCCGTGATAACGGAAACCTGGGAGAACGACAACTCTAACTTAAATGTGGACAACTATCTCCGTTATGAAAAACGAAGACAGAATAGAGCCGGTGGAGGTGTTTCTATTTACATCAGTGACAAAATAGCTAGCAAAAACTTAATTGACATAGTGATACCTGAAAACATAGAAGCTGTGTGGGTTTATTTAAGACCGGAACAATTACCAAAATATGTGTCAGGATTAGCAGTTTGCGGCCTATACTACCCTACACCACCAGCTAAGAAAAATGTATATTGTGACAAGACAGAGAACGACCGAGCAAGCTACACAGAAATAAGGGAGTTTCTTTACTATTCCGTTGACCAGGTACGTATAAAAAATCCTAATACAGGAATTATAATAGCTGGTGATTTTAATGATTTTGATACCAAAATTGTAAGCAAAAATTTAAATTTAACACAATTGGTCAATTTTCCCACTTTTTATAAAAATGATGGTTCTATGTCAGCACTAGACAAAATATTAACGAGTATACCTGATATTTATTGTGATACTAGGTCGTTACCACCTTTAGGAAACTCAAAACACGTTTCAATATTTTGTAAACCAAAGCCAAGTAATTATAATCCAATCAAGGTAACAAAGACTATAATTCAAAGGCCAGTAAAAGAGGCCGGAAAAGCGACCTTTGCAAACTTTTTGCGAAGTGAAACCTGGGAAGAGGTTCTGAATGCAGAATCTGTAAATGACAAAGCTGAAATTTTCACTGAAAAGCTGTACAGTTATTTCGATGAAAGTTTTCCAGTCATCGTTAAAAAAGAGAATAGCAATAAGAAACCTTGGATGACGAATAGAATTATGAGGCTTATGGTAAGGAAAAATAGACTATTTAGGAAAAGAAATAAGAAATGGTTATCACTTCGTAATTTAATTAAAAAAGAAATAGTAATTGCTAAACAAAACACAAGGAGTAAAAATTCGGAAATAGCATTAACTGGAAGTAATTCGTGGTACCAACTAGTCACAAATTTATGTAAGATAAGGAATTCGCCGAAATCTTTATTCAGCACAATTTCGCTGATTGTAGACGAAAACAATCCACCTAATATAAGTGAAACATTACATATTGTAAATACTCATTTCACTAAAACCGCAAATTCCTTCCAAGGTCTAAATGAATATCTACCAAAGATAAGAATAGAGGCTAGTTACCCTGCTAAAGTATGTGAATTTAGTGTATACAAGTTACTATCAAAATTAAAGCCAAATAAAGCTGTACCTATAAATAGTGTGCCAATAAGGCTGATAAAAGAGTTCGCACTAGAACTATGCTATGTTGTATCCCATATTATGAATTGTACTTTTGAAACCTGCCTTATGCCGGAAGTATGGAAAGAGGCCACCATTACAGCTTTACCAAAAGTTAAAGTTTTAAAAACACTAAACGACTTACGACCTTTATCTATTACTAGTCCTTTTGCGCATGTTATTGAAGAAGTAATGTGTAGTAAGTTAAGTAATCAAATATCTGTACACATAAGTAAGAATCAGTATGGGTGCCAGAAAGGTTGTAGCACAACACACTACCTAGTAAAATTAATTAATTTTGTATTAGCAGCACTAGAAAAGGCAGGAACTGTAGTAATTTTATACCTATTCGATATATCGAAAGCTTTTGAATTATTGGACCACCCACTTTTGATAAATTACCTATACTATGATTGTAAAGTCGATTTATTTACCCTAATGTGGCTAGTAAGTTTTTTAAGCAATAGAAAACAAAAGGTAAAGTGCGAAACACAAGTTTCCAGCTCACTTTCGTGTAGTTGTGGCACGGCACAAGGCACGAAAACAGGACCCCTTTGCTTCCTAGCCCATATAAATCCAATTTTAAAAAAATTTGAAACCAAATATGGCAGTGAACATTTTTCAATCTACGGATTTGTAGATGACACTACAGTAGCAGAAGTAGTAAAAAACAAACTGCCTAAGGGACAAGAAATGCTAAATGACATGACATTATGGGTCAAAGAAAGAAAAATGTCGTTCAATCCCCAAAAATGTGGATTCATTGTCTTAGACTTCTCTAAAGACAAATCCATAAGTAATGAATGGACTTTTAACATAGGTGGGGAAAAAATAAATCGACTAGAAAAGGCAAAGTTATTGGGGGTAATGATAACTGAAGACCTAAAATGGGATTGTCATATTAGTAAAATAGTAAAAAATGCAAATTCTAAATTACACATTTTAGTTAACCTGAAACGTTCAGGATTTAGCGAAAAAGAGTTAATTCATACCTATAAGTGTTACATTAGGCCAATTGTAGAATATGCATGCGTGTTGTGGGGCCCGGCATTGACATCAGAACTTAATGAAACTGTGGAAAATGTGCAAAAGCGAGCATTGTCTATTATTAGAGGTGCGAGAATTAATACTCACGAATATCTAGATGTCTGCATGAAAACAGGGTTAGAAACTCTCGTTGCTAGAAGAAATGTACAACTTCAAAAATTTGGTTTGCAAACACTAAAGTCTGAAAGGTTTAGGGATCTATTACCTCCCTTAAATGTAGCCCATAAAATTTGTACTAGGCAAAATAAGCAAAATTTATTAAAACCGTTAAATGCCAAGATTAAGAAAAGGTACGAAAATTCAACTGTACCCCAAATAGTAAAGCTTATTAACTTAATGTACATCAATGGAGAGTTGGAATGTGAAGTATGAAAAAATTAGTTTTAGATAATTATGAATGTTAATTTAAGAAATCTGAATCTTTAAAGCTTTTAAACTTGCTGTATTTCCTGGTTGTTAAATTCCAGTCTCCCGACTGCCTTCGACCATTCATGAGAATAAATACATTACATTACATAATAAGAAAAAACATTGACATACGAGAAAACGTTTCAATTGTCACAAGGTAAATGTTCGAGCGTAAAGCCCCATTTCCACCAACGGTTTATTCGTGTTTATACGTGCTTAAGCAAAAGTTGACATACACTTAAGCATTTCCACCAAAATAAAATGTTCAAACCTAATTGCTAGGGCAAAAATGTTTCAACAAAAATGTTCATCATGAAAATGGTGAGTATTTCCACCGCCACAAAAACTGCTTCAACAAAAGCACACATGCACGTATTTTGTGTTTATTGCACTATTTTCAAGAGTTGAAATATTTCAACTTCTCTGATATGTTTATGAGCATTTTATGATGCACTCTGCCCTACTGTTGACCGGAAATTTTCAAACTAGATTTTCGCATTTTCATACACTGTGTATCCTACCGGAATTAATTCATCTGCAAATAAATAACTACTATCGTTTTTTATTGCATTTTTTCAAAATAGGAGACTTTTTAAATGATTTCAATTTAATTGCCGTAAACAGTACAAGTGTTAATATTAAAATCATAATACTAATTATAAATGATTCTTTCAAACAAGGTTACGACGATTCTATCAACAATAATAAAGTGAAAAAAACTTTTTGTGTAATTTTTGTACTACACTTTTGACTAAGCATTCCCTGGTGGAAATGGTTGGCCACAAACTGTTACTGTGAAAAGTGTAGAAGAATTTTTGTTAAGTCAGAAATGTATGAACAATAGTGATTAAACATTTGAGTGGAAACGAGGCTTAAAAGGACTTGTTTGCGATATTACAAAATAAACATACAGAAATGAAAACGAGAATTGTGAATGTAATTGTATGCAAATAAATTATTATACCTATTGCCATTCAGAAAAAATGTATTGCGATTTTTTGATGCTTTATTGCATTTTAATCCTACAAGTTTATTTTATAATTATTGTAAATTATACAGGAATTATTTATTGTATACTTTTAAATAATTTATCAGGATGAAATCGCACATAACTTTTTGTTTGGTATCAATAGACGAAAAATGAAAGCTGAAGTGATTATTACGTATTACGTTACGTAATTCATTGCCTGGTACTGTTGTAAAGTATAATTTGCTTAAGAATCATTTTTACATCTGCACATTTTCGTTCAAGGTGTTGAATTATTAATTAGGTAATACGAAATGATTTTATGGCACCTTTATAAAAGAGCTAGAAATGCTTTCTGATCCCCAATTGCATTTCCACGTGAAATAATAAAATAATATATTTGCATTTATGAAAGTTAAATTCAGTCTGAAATGATTTTTAGACTGACGTCAATTTATCCAAGTCTGGAAAATATTTTGTATAAAAACGAGCGAAAGAATTATCACGAATCATTACATTTTCAATTTGTACGAGTTTTACGCCACTATAATAACTATAATTACATCTGGAGTAGTTCTGTCTGAAAAAGCCATCACAAATATTAATAATGGTTGCATTGCAAATATTTTCAACCTTTGTGGTAGTTCTTTCATTTTTTGGTGGCGGATCATGTGCTGGTACTAATAGAATTAAAGTAAATCAAAATTAATTTAATTGACAACTTTATTAATGCATTCAATATAAATCTCAGGAGTAACACTGGCCAATTTTACTGAGCTGACGCCTCCTGTCTCTAGTAAATTATCCAGAAGTGGGTTTAGCAGAACTACACTTTTTATCAGCGATTACCCAGCAACATTTAATCAAGCTCAGGAATACTGCTATCAAATTGCCGGGTCCTTCTTATCAATTGTGGATAAAGGAGCTGATGACTATGTCCGCCAAGCTTTGGTCATAAATGGATTAGGTAAGACCTTTCGGTTTATATGAACCAAAATTAATTTTTGTAATTAAATCATTATTATACAAAAGTTAAAAACAAATAGTTAAATATCTTCAATTATCTAAAGTATTTCAATTTTTAATTTCAATTTTCTTAAAAGCTTCTGGCAGAAATATATGGACTTCCGGAATTTACGACTTCAGTTTATTCAGTTATATTTGGGAGGGTGTTGGTCAGCGATTTCTTTACAGCAACTGGAGACCTGGTTACCCCTCATTTACTTATTATGGTTCTCCCATATGTGTCACAGTTATAGCAACAGGGAGATTATCCTACCAATACGGTTGGCAAAGTTATCCTTGCTCAAATTCATATCGTTTCATTTGTGAAATTTGAAGCTGTAGAAGAGAAGATTTCTATTTGTATTAGTATTTCAGTGGAATCAAAGTGTTTCCTTACTTCATAAAATAAATTTCTCATTATCTAAATTTTTGTTGTATCTGTAATTAGTTATGGTAAACTTATATTTATTAAAAATCATTTGATGGTATTTGTAAAAATTTATACAATTAATAAATCTTAATGAATAATAAGTTAAAAAACGTTGACTAAATATTCAAATACCTAACAATATAATTTGTCACCTCATTTGCTCATCACGAATAGGTTTTGTTCAAAATCGTGACCATATTAAACTAAGCCATTATTTACTAGATGCTTAAAGAGGAAATAATTTATTTAGCACCTGTTTACAATCTTCGTTATTTCATTTTGAGAAATTCTCATACAGAGGTTCGATTAACTTTTTACACCATTAGTTTATTACGACTTCAAACTCTGATATTCATTAATGAACCTGATAGCCTTCACATATACGCTCCACACAAATCGATTAGATATCTGAGTTTTATTTTTCTGACGTCTTTTTCTTTTTCTCTTATGTTTTATATTGTGGAGAAAAGGACCACGACGATTTCCTCCCGGTGAATAAGTTTTAATTGTTAAAAATAATAATAATGTTTTTGAGAATAAATAAAATTTATCATGTAAATAATTTGAATAACCTCCTATCTTAGAAAATTAGTCTTAGAAAATTATTTCAGCCTTCATAATAGGCGAGTTAGTATCGTATCGTCAAAAGTTTGAAATTACACAAATTACTTAGAAAATCCTTTTTCCAACCATCACTTACTTTTGTTTATAATGCTTTGGTTATTCAATAAACAAGCAAAGCACTATAAAGCAATCCATAAAAATTTGCTGCAGATATTGGACTTTCATTATGATTATAAATGTTAATCAGAGAAATGAAATATGGGATTGTAGGCCACAGAATTTTCTTCACTATAATATATTAGATAAGTTAAGGAAAAACAACAAAACACCATATAGCTTCCTTATGATTATTTCCTTATGACTGGAGTTTCGGAGTTTGTAATCAATAATAATTTATTCATGGTATTAAAAGAATTATCGTACCATTAAACCTTTAAATCAATATGGTCCAACAAAAGTTGACCTTCACAATACTACGCATACGCAAAGGTGAGTGTGCTTTGATATGAGAATTTCTCCTGCAGCGAAATATAAGCTTCAAGGAAGATTTTAACATCTTTAGAAGAGTTAGCATTTTATTAACGTATGTACTTACATGGCAATTACTTCATTATGTGCTGGTAATGTAAAGAAAACTCTCAATCCAAATCACTTACATACTCCTCGCGATTACTTTCCTCCACTTCGAAAATAGGTGGTGGTGTTTACCATTCCATTCGGTTTGACTACTTCACAAATCCTTGTCTTAGTATTATACACTTCAAATAAAATTCAATCTATTTAAATGCTGCTAAATGTGTTCTTCGTTTTCATATTTTTCTTGTGCTTCTTATTATGGAGAAAGAGACCACGGCGATTTCCCCCGGGTAAATTATTTTCAATCTTAAATATAATTTTGTAAATCGATTTTCTCACAAATAGGATATAATTAAAAGCTTAATTGAAATATATGGATTGAAAGGTCCTTTTAGTTGGCCTTTTGTGGGAAACTTGGTACAAGTTGGTGTGGAACCTTACAAAAGTGCAATGAAAATGAGAAAGAAATACGGCAAAATAATCGGGATCGATTTAGGTTCTAAAAGGTACGCTATTTTCTTATCGAAATCATAACATACGAATATCGTTCATGACGAACTGAAAATTCAATATAATGGATTGCAGAACAATATTTATTAACGATTACAAACTGTTGAAAGAAGCATTGAATATGCCTGTTTTCTCCGGGAGACCTGCCATGAATCACATGAATAATCCTTTCAATGGAAAAACTGGAGGTTTGGTTTATCATTAATTAATCCTGCTTTCTATTTCATTTTATGATTATCGAACGCAAAATGGCATTATTTTGATAATGAAAGATTATTGACTATGATATGAAGGAATAGTGCATACTTTTGGGAAAACTTGGATGGAACAACGACGTTTTGCTTTTTTATATATCCAGTCTAGTCTTCGTAATGGAATTCCTGTTGAAACATTAGTAGAAAATGAAGCAAAAGAATTAATCGACAATTTAAAGAACCTCGGAAAACGCCCAACTTCAACCAAGAACACGTTTAATATTTCTGTTATAAACTCATTATGGAGCACAATTGCTGGTGAGAGATATTGCTGCACGGATGAAAAATATTTGCAAATAACACATCACTCAGAAAAGTGAGAGAATTTATCTTCAAATATTTATAATTGGAATTAATGCATTAATTAATTTGAATATAATCATTATTGGAAAAAATTTGTTTCAGAGTTATGACAAATGTGGCTGCACAAGGCATCCCTGTTTTTTTCCCAGTTTTAATGAAAATAATGCCAAGGCTAACAGGCTATGAAAGACTACTTACTCATCTGAAACCGCTTTATAAATTCTGTCAAGAGATAATTGATGTTCATGAACAATCTTTTCTGGAAGATGTAGAGAGAGACTTTGTTGATTGCTATTTACACAAAATTAAAAACACTACCGATCCTGAGTCGTCATTTTTTAAGGAGAAAGGATGTACATATAAATTAATTAAACATATGTCAATACTAATAAAATGATAATATTTTGGGGATAAATGAATATCATTATTTATTTGCAGACGAAAGCCTCTGTCAATCACTATTACATCTTTTCATTGCTGGAACTGACACGGTTTCTACAACTCTAAGATGGGTGGTCTTTCTATTAGCCCACAATCAAGATTGTCAAGAAAAACTAATCTATTCTTTAGAACAATTTCATGAATCCGGGACACAGAAAATATCATTGAAAGATCGACCAATGTGAGTTATTTTCTGATTAAAGCATTTTTGGCTTTAAATATTTGGTAACCTTATAAAATGTTTTCTTTCTAAAATTTCGGAATTGTAATTTTAGGTTACCATACTTGGAGGCTGTCATTTTTGAGACATTGCGATTTTCTTCGATTGCACCAGTGGGTGTATTTCACGAGACCACTGAAGACGTTGAATTTCATGGATACTTAATTCCGAAGGGTACTATGGTAGTTCCCAACCTTTACGGAATCCACCATGACCCAGAGATTTGGGGTGACCCAGAAAACTTTCGACCGGAAAGATTTTTAACGGAAAACGGAACTGAATTGATAAAGCACCCTGCTCTTATGCCATTTTCAACCGGAAAGCGTATTTGTCCTGGAGAATCCTTAGCCAGAGATGAATTATTCATTTTTACTGTGAACCTTGTAGAATCTTTCAAAATGGAATTCGATCTCAGTTCGCCAATTCCACCATTGGATTACATTATCGGCACAGCTTTAATGCCTGTTGAACACAACATATTATTTCACAAACGTTTGTGACAATTCCTGTATAAAACCTACAATTTAGCTATAGATATGTTAAAGATCGACCCAAATTTTAAAGCTGTTTTGTTTATCAACTAGGTTTATACTTATGTATTAATTGCGTAAAAACAATTGTATTTGCCCACATTAAAAGCCTTTAAAACAACCAAACCAAAACCATCCTTGATATTTCATTATCTCACGGATTACTTGACCATTTTGTCCAAAATCTATTTACTATAACATTTTTGCTAATTTTAATTTTCTAAGCAAAATTTTACTACTGTGGATGCAAATTAAATTTGTAAGCCGCTAATAATTTGAATAGCGTAATTAAGTTTTAGATCGAGTTGGTATCATATTGTCCAAAATTTCCAATTAGACCAATTAGTTACAAACTTCTTTTTCCAAATATCATTTGATTTTATTTATAATGTTTTGGTTATTCATTGTCATTTGCCATTGTTATTGTCATTTTATAATTGTCATCCCGGCAGTATTTTATATTAACTAATTAAATATTTATTCCCTGACCCCAGAAAATTAAACCCGGACAGGAGGTAGTTACGAAAAAATTGATATTTAATAGCCAGGCATTTATAAAAATATTTACACAAAAGTTCCAGTAAGTAAAACTAGTTACATTTTTTCCACATAATTACTTCATTTATAATTTTTAGAATCCTGTACACTACATTTGCTCTTCAATTGGATCGTCTTCCTGGAAAATTACAACATATTTATTAGTATTTTCCAACTTTGCTGTTTCCTTTACCAATTTTAGGAAAACTACTTACAACTGTAATGTGACAACCAATTAACACTGCTTTACAAACTTCAATTTAAAAGAAGATTATAAATTACACAAAACCATAATGTTCTCATACCTTAATCGATATTTCGAAGTAGAGCAAATGTTGTCCAGCCTCGGTTACTTTAATAAAGTTATTCAACAGCGTGTCTCTGCTAATGCTCAAGCACTCTTCTTCTTCGCATATTTCCTTCAGAGAACTTTTGTTTATACTCCCAATAGGGAACATAAATGTTCGCTTCTCAGTTACCTACATAACCGTTACATAAAATGGAGTATACAGGGTGTCTACCTCGAGAGTTTACATATCCCAAAATTTCTGTTTTTTCCCCTTAAAAATTTTTTGGAAGAAAGTGAGATAACATGAAATTTACACAAATTAAGACCTCAGGAACAATTTTGAAAAACAAAAACTTTGAAATTTTATTAAAAATTGCTCCCGAGGTCGTGTTTGGTGTAAATCCGGTTTTATCTCACTTTGCCTCAAAAAAATTTGTAACGGGGAAAAAACTTGGAAATTTTTGCTATGTCAACTGTCAAAGTAGACACCCTGTATATATTTTTTATTGTTGATTTTTTCATTCACTTTAACATTAGGTAATGAAAGGTACAATTTAAAATACTTACCAACTCCCCCTTTTGATTTTTAGCGCACGCCGGTAAAAGACTGACCAGAGCGCGGTACGTTTTGTTTTCTTTGGGTTCAGAAATATAAGCAGCCCAGATTATTATCCTTTCTTCATATTCCCCGATGAAACAAGAGAAAATTGACCCAAAGCACTCAAGAGTCACTAATCCATGCGTTTCTCCTTCTTTGAATATCCAAAAATTTTGCAAATTATTATAATACAAAAATTATAATAATATTATTAATTATCAACGTTACTGGTTAACTTTGTGCACTACCAGCAATATCTGTCGCGGTACAATACTCCGGAGTTTCAAATACTTCGGTGATCAGGACGGTGGAATTCTTCATATGTGGTTCTCCATGTTTGTCTTTCAAATGACTTAAGTACCTGTCCAGAGGAATATTTTCCTGTCCGCAGTTCGTCAATAGGCATTTTCTCAATGACCTAATTAGTAGAAATAATTAAAACAACTTGAAATGAAATACTTAAAACTGTTAAAACCAAGCAACTTTCTACACCTTTGACCCTTAAAATTACTTCTTACCTGTTTCCATTTCCACTCTCTGCCAATTCCATTTCAACCAGAATTTACCTCGATTCGGTGGATATTTTCACAAATTAGCAATTAAAAACAAAAACCAATTAAAAAATTCCAAAGAACTTTAGCCAGCAAGTGAAAATATATGTGTGGGATTTGTGTTCGTTGTACGTTGTTAATTATCACCACCAGAACAATCAACATTAAAGTGGCGATTGGGTGAAACACTAATCTAGCAAAGTCCTTTACCTGCTATTGTTTCACGAACCCTTTCTCGAGCGACTTGCACTAATCCTTTCATTGTTAAAGAAGGACAGCCAGGTAGTGGCTCTATTGTCTTCTGAAATGAAGACATGCATCGAAGGGACAGCGTAAGGGCTGACATTGCGGCGTTGCCACATTACATTTTATTCATTGTTCAAATATTCATGCATTTACATTACGTTCTATAAGTAGTCGGAATAGTAATGCTAACGTACATTGTATGACAAACTGTTTACTTTTCGGCTTTTTTATAGATTCAGCTACTAAAATGCATAAAACAGTAACACAAGTTAAACAAAACAAACTACATTTTTTCTAAAGTGCAATATTGTAAATTATAACAATAAGCGTAAACTGCAATAAAAATTGCAAATGCTAATTTACTAACTACATAACTAATGCTGCATATTTTTTCAAGAAGTGAGTGTTCACATTTAAAGTATTAAATAAAATAATTGTCATCTCGCGCACGCTGCTGATTGAAAGCTAAAAATTATGTATCGTGCTTTTTTAGATTTTTGCTCAAAGTCAACTAAGTTAATGCCTAAAATACAATATTCAGGTAATCAAAAATCTAAATGGGTGCTAACAACTAAAAACTAAACAAATACAAATATTAATTAATGTTTACTTATGTTATGCAAATGCTACTAACAAATGGAATACAATGAACTTTGAACAATGAGTTTGGATTTGATCATCTAAATAAATTTGTTTTAACAAAATAGATTTGCATAACAAATGCTAACTAAAATGTATATGTTACAGGCATTTTGTAAAATCCGGAATTTTGTAAAATGCCTAGGCATTTTGTAAATTTTTTTTCAGTTTTTGAGTCATAACTTTTTTTGAAATTATTTTCCAATAATGTTGTGGGGCATCATTCAACGCAGAAGTAAAAAAGGAATCAAAATATTAGAACTTTGATGGCGGACGTTGAAGTATGCTACTTATACTTATGATTTTGTATCGGGTTGAACGTATCTTTGGAGTTTCAACGTACAAATAACAAACATGTTATTTATTGATATTTCTATTTAATTTGTTTTTCAATTCTGCGTCGAATGGTACCCCACAATATTATTGGAAAATAATTTCAAAAAAAGTTATGGCTCAAAAACTGAAAAAAAATTTACAAAATGCCTAGGCATTTTACAAAATTCCGGATTTTACAAAATGCCTGTAACATATACAAAAAATTAAGAGTAAGCAAATATTGCTAAGCTTTTTTCCTGGAGCAAGTCTGCTCATCTTAATCACAAAATCTTCTAAGCCTACAACATAATATAATTGTTGGGGTCGTATTTTAGTGAATTTATACTATTTTTCCTCCAAATATATTTCTTTAGATTAACATGATGTAAAATATTTCTCAGTGCAAGATCAATTTTTACCGAAACGTAGACTTAATCTTGCTTCAGAGTATAAACATATATTCGGATGACTTCGTTGAATCAGCCGACCTAGTTAAGCATGCCAAGACTCTAAAGCATTAGTTGTTCTGTGGACATCTGTGTAATTACTAATTATGATTCCACATGGACCTAGATTGAATAAAATGCACTGAAGTTTGCAATTAAAATGATGAGATTGTATGTTCAAAGTTACTGTTATCTGTCAAATCTAGCGTTAACTTCGTCAAAATATGTACCAACAAAGTAGACTTGCATTACAGCACTTTGGGGAATATTGGGAGCCTCAGATGCAACAAACAACCAAGCATCGTCTAATAAATTAAGTAATATTAATCTCACTAGTTGGAAATATTCTAAAATATTTTACAATTTTATGTATTCTATTTACTTTTAATTGCGTTTACAAGTATTTTTCCGTTTTGTCTCACTGTTTTTTTACGGTTTTGCTTTGTTTAGTTTTTATTTTCCATATGCAAATTTTGTAAAAGCAAAAAAATATGTACATGATTCGAAAATATTGAAATTATGTCAATTATGGAAACTTCATTTCACTGAGAACAAATTTAAATGCACTCCATCAAATACGAGCGCATGTTTTTTACACGTACGTGGTAGTTAAGTATAAATGTACTACAGATACACAGCAAAAATTGTGTACATACATAACTAAAACACCTATAATAGTACGTAGACTTGTGGATGACAATGTACTTTTTTCAACGCTTAGGAAAATTGAGAAAAATAAGACCGAGATAGGCAATAGCGGCAACACTGCTTGTCTTCATTTAGACATTTCAAAGGGTACGCCTCCCTTTTACCGCAAACCGTACCCTTCCTTTTTTAAAACAATGCACCGTACTACTAATCCCTTACTAATCCTCTTTGCTATATCTGATCGCATCCGGCGATTGCATTAGGTGACGGAAAGAGAGAGGAAGTTTTGAAATACATATAGGATAACCAGAAAATAGCGTTCCCTTATTTTACTCCCGTTGTCCCTTCATAATTCAAATATAAGTATACAAGCCGATCAGTCCCAAGAAGCGTTCACTTAAATCTGGCCCGCAAAGCAAATCGAAGATTTGCAGAAACGAATCTAGCTTTCATTTTCTATCAATGCAGTTGAACTTTGTTAATAGTAGAATTTTTAAATGTCTGCGCCCATTCTGCTCCAAGCCAATGAGCATTCGGCTACACGGAAAAATTGGGCATACAGAAATCAAATTATCATCGACCGTCCCATTAGAAGAGAAATTGTAATTTAACCAACTCCGATACCATGTTAAACAGTAAATTAATGTTTTGAAAAGAGAAAGTCAACGCCATCTATTCGTTTTCTATGTTTTTACTTTATGTGCGCATCCTGCAATGTTAGTGTGTACAGTGTGTAGTAAATGATGACTAATTCGGCCACACGGAAAATAAAGGTACACAGAATTCAAATAAACATTGTCCCTTCCATTACTCTTATATAATATTCTTATAAATAGAAGGAAGAATGATTATTTGTCTTTTGTGTTCCCAATTCTGCGTAGTCGAATGCTCATTGGCTTGGATGAGCAATGGCGCACTTTTTAAAATTCTACTTTTGACAAAGTTGACCGCATTGATAAAATTTGGAAGCTAGATTTGTTTCTGCAAATCTTGGATTTGCTTTGGGGGCTAGATTTAAAAGAACGCTCATGGAAACTGATCGGCAAGAGTAATAGGCATACATTATAACTAAACGAGAAGCATTCGTTTTCTCAATGTCAATATTTTGAGCTTCATAATTTCATACATCAAAAAACTAGGTGTCTGCTTCTCCCTTTATCCAACTGATATACGAGTAGGGTAACCCGTATATTTCTGGTCAGTCGGTATTCAATAAGATAAGGCGTGGACATTGATTATTGATGAACCTGCCTGTAATGAAATGCCATGAAAAAACATTCGAAATTAATGTAAACAAGTTTTCTTTATAAAGTACAGCATTTTTGGTGACAATTTCTAGGTAACAATGAGATTCCAATGAGATTTTGCCTTGTAAGCCGCTAGTAATTTCAATAGCGGAATTATTTTTTAGATCGAGTTGGTATTTGGTGTTATATCGTCAAAAATTTTCAATTAAACCAATTAGTTGCAAACTTCTTTTTCCAACTATCATTTGCTTGTATTTATAATGCTTTGGTTATTCAATAGTCAATAAACAAACACTAGTATAAAACGATCCACAAACTTGCGGCAGATTATTGGACTTTTATTATGACAATAAATTTTAATCAAAGAAATTAAAAATGGAGTTGTAAGCAATAGGATTTTTTGTACATAGGTAGGTGATGTTGCCTTATGACTGGAGTTTTCAATCAATAATAATTTATTCATGATAAAACCAAGTGCATCATTTAATATACCAATAGTCCGATACGAGTTAGCCTTCACAATATTACTCAAAAGGTTAGTATGCTTTGATATGAGAATTTTTCCTGCAGCGAAATAGAAGCTTCATGAAAGATTTTACACATCTTTAGAAGAGTTAGCGTTTTAATACTGTACATAGCAATAACTTTGGTATTGGCACTACAATAAAAACTTTCAATCTAAATCATTTGCATACTCCTCGCCATTAGTTTCCTCCAGTTCGAAAGCAGGTGTTGGAAAGTAGATACAATTTAGAATTACAATTCAGTAAGTTACCTGTAGATAAAATAATTAACTATTCAGAAACTGCACGACCTGCTAATATATAATTCTAACATTTACAGATTATTAAGTATCACAGCTATAATTACAACAATTTTAGTTGAGGAACATTACGCTATTTGTCTACCATTGCAGTCGGTTTGACTACTGACGAATCCTTGTCTTAGTGTTACAAAATTCGGAATAAAATCCTAAAATTCCATCTTCTTAAATGTTTATAAATGCTATCTTTGTTTTCATATTTTTCTTGTTCTTCATATTATGGAGAAAGAGACCACGGCGATTTCCCCCGGGTAAATTATTTTCAATTCTTAAATATAATTTTGTAAATCTGTATTCTCACAAATTGGATGTAACTATAAATGCTTAATTGAATTATGTTCATTTATAGGTCCTTTTAGTTTGCCTGTTTTGGGAAACTTGGTACAAGTTGGTATGGAGCCTTACAAAAGTGTAATGAAAATGAAAAAGAAATACGGCAAAATAATCGGGATCGATTTAGGTCCTAGAAGGTACGATATTTTCTTATACAAATCATAATATACGAATACCGTTCATGACGAACTGAAAATTCCATGTAATGGATTGCAGAGCGATTTTTATTAACGATTACAAACTGTTGAAAGAGGCATTGAATATGCCTGTTTTTTCCGGGAGGATTGAAATTAAACACTTTGATAATCCCTTCACTGGAAAAACTGGAGGTTTAGTTTATCATTAGCATATTTTGTTTTCGATTTCATTTATTAATGTACACAATACAGAATTATTTTGGTAATTAAAGAATAATTGAATATGCTGTGAAGGAATAATATCTACTGCTGGAAGAACTTGGATGGAACAACGACGATTTGCTTTTTTATATATCCAGTCTAGTCTTCGTAATGGAATACCTGTTGAAACATTAATAGAAAATGAAGCAACAGAATTAATCGACAATTTAAAGAAGTTAGGAAAACGCCCAACTTCAACTGAAAATACGTTTAACATTTCTGTTACAAACTCATTATGGAGTACCATTGCTGGTGAGAGATATTGCTGCACTGATGAAAAATATTTACAATTAACACATCATGTAGAAAAGTAAGAGAATTTATCTTCAAATATTTATAATTTGAATTAAACTTACCATTTCATGACTTGATTATATTCTTAAAATGCAATTTGGTCCTCATAATAGTTTATATTTTAATTAATGTGAGTTTGTAATTGTTTTAAATAAATTAGCATTTTTAATTAATGGAAAAAATTTGAAATTATAGTTATTGAAAAAATTTGAAGTTATAGTTATTGAAAAAACTTTGAAGTTATAGTTATTGAAAAAACTTTGAAGTTATAGTTATTGGAAATAATTTGAAGTTATAGTATTGGAAATAATTTGAAGTTATAGTTATTGGAAATAATTTGAAGTTATAGTTATTGGAAATAATTTGAAGTTATAGTTATTGGAAATAATTTGAAGTTATAGTTATTGGAAATAATTTGAAGTTATAGTTATTGGAAATAATTTGAAGTTATAGTTATTGGAAATAATTTGAAGTTATAGTTATTGGAAATAATTTGAAGTTATAGTATTGGAAATAATTTGAAGTTATAGTTATTGGAAATAATTTAAAATTATAGTTACTTAGAATAATTTGTGTTTATGATCATAGGAAATAGTTTTTGTTTATAATTATTGAAAATAATTTGTGTTTATGATCATAGGAAATAAGTTGTGTTATAATTATTATAGGAAATAGATTTAATTTATAATTGTAGAAAATTGAAAAGTAATTTGTGATTATAATTATTGGAAAAAATTTGTTTCAGAGTTACGACAGATGTGGCTGTACAAGGCATCCTTGTGTTTTTTCCAGTTTTAGGGAAAATAATGCCAAGGCTAACAGGCTATGAAAGACTGCTTACTCATCTGAAACCGCTGTTCAAATTCTGTCAAGAGATAATTGATGTTCATGAACAATCTTTTCTAGAAAATGTAGAGAGAGATTTTGTTGATTGCTATTTACACAAAATTAAA
The DNA here is from genome assembly GCA_020352615.2 of Yoshiicerus persimilis. NCBI lineage: Eukaryota > Metazoa > Arthropoda > Collembola > Entomobryomorpha > Tomoceridae > Yoshiicerus > Yoshiicerus persimilis. Next base: position 6,681,330 of record CM036943.2, read on the forward strand.
AGCACTACCGATCCTGAGTCGTCATTTTTTAAGGAGAAAGGATGTACGTATAAATTAAAACATATGTCAATACTCAATACTAATAAAATGATAATATTTTGGTGACAAATGAATATTATTATTTATTTGCAGACGAAAACCTCTGCCAATCGCTATTGCATCTTTTCATGGCTGGAGGTGAATCGGTTTCTTCAACTCTAAGATGGGTGATCTTCCTATTAGCCCACAATCAAAATGTTCAAGAGAAACTAATATGCTCTGTAGACCACTTTCGCAAATCCGGGACACAGAAAATATCATTGAAAGATCGACCAATGTAAATTATTTTCTGAATAGATCATTTTTGGACATTTATATATTTAATAGCCTTATATACTGTTTTTAGGGTCTTGCAAAACTTCTAAATTATAATTTTAGGTTACCGTACGTTGAGGCCGTCATTTCTGAGGCATTAAGATTTTCCACAATTGCACCAGTGGGTGTATTTCACGAGGCCACTGAAGACGTTGAATTTCATGGATACTTAATTCCGAGGGGTACTATAGTAGTTCCCAACCTATACGGAATCAACCATGACCCAGAGGTTTGGGGTGACCCAGAAAACTTCCGACCTGAAAGATTTTTAACAGAAAACGGAACTGAAGTGATAAAACACCCAGCTCTTGTTCCGTTTTCAACCGGAAGACGTATTTGTCCTGGAGAATCCTTAGCCAGGGATGAATTATTCATTTTTACTGTGAATCTTGTAGAATCTTTCAAAGTGGAATTCGATCCCAATTCACCAATTCCACCATTGGATCACATTATCGGTACAACTTTATTGCCTGTTGAACACAAAATAATATTTCACAATCGTTTGTAGCAATTCCTTTAAAACAGCTACAATTTAACTACACATATTTTAATGACCGGTCCAAATTTTCAAATTTTTGTTTTTCAACTTGGTGTATTTACTTCTAATGTATTGATTTCGTAAAAACAATTGATTCGCTCACATTAAAAGTTTTTAAAACAAACGAAACCAATATCATCCTTGATTAATATTTCATTATCTCACGGCAAATGTTCAAAAGTAATTAAGCTAATGTATCAAGTTTTATACAAACAACGTCATAGATTCCCTTAATTACCGTTAATCTAAATTTCCCGTCCGGTCTATCGCATCCTTAATTTTAAAAGCATAAATATTCGTCTTGATTGTGGTGTTGGATATAAATGAGGCGAAAGTTGTTCAGGTACTACTGTCGTAAAGAAAATAAAAAATAAAAAAACATTCTTTTGCTTTGGTTCAACGTCAATTCAACTACTCCGCGATATCAGTGATGTTTTAAGAGAATAAATGGAAGCACAGAGAGTGAAATATTTGCCAACGGCCATACCACGTTGAACACACCAGTTCTCGTCCGATCACTGAAGTTAAGCAACGTCGGGCCCGGTTAGTACTTGGATGGGTGACCGCCTGGGAACCCCGGGTGCTGTTGGTACTCACTTTTTGACCTTTTTGTCAAAAATATATTTAATATAACGTTTTTAGTAATTAGCTACTAAAGGGGAATTTTTATTGTAATAATTTTTTGTTACCTTCTTTGTGGTATGTCATATGTATAATTAAAAATTTCTTTTATTGCTTGGACTTTTAAAATATAAGTTTTACTTATTTAATTATTAAGTAGCGGAAAAATTTAATTATATAGATTATATTATGTCCCTGTAAACACACATCATCGGGGAATCATAGTACTACCGACTAGATTATGTAGATAGGTATATTATAGGTATAGGTATGTAGGCTGTTAAGCGTGATATAACTTCATGTAATTGATATTTTTGTTTATGGATTTAACCTTGAAACATACTCACTCTGGTGAATTGCCTTTATATTGCAGAGTTGACTTTCAGCTGTTATCTTCTCCGGTCAGTGTCTGTTTGCAGTCCTACAAAGGGAAAAATGTGGTTGCAAAATACTTTTGTTTTCCTTTAAGCAAAAACAGAAAACTTGAACTTTGTTCATTACCACAGTCACTTTTTGCTATTGCATGCGAAAACAGTAAGAGTTTATCAGAAAGGTCGTACGAATTTCCGTGCATAGCAGAATATTTAATGAGAATCGTTTGGGCAAACATTCTCAATATCTTTATCAATTGTTAGTAGGTGAACGAAGTGCATTTAGATATTAGCGGCCTGCTAACCGAGAACTACTGAATCTTGAATTTCCTGCATTCTCAGTACAACTATGGGGAAATTGACGCTATACCTTCTTATTGGAGTGTCTATTGGAACTGCATATCTTGTATCGAAAATTCTTAAAGATGAAGTTGCTCAAGAAATTCCTGATCACTTCTGGGGACCGGCGTCTGAAAAAGGGAAGAAAGAAGATACTTCCGTAAGACCTTTCAAAATCAATATAGATGAAAAGGTCATCAACGATTTAAAAACCCGGCTGAAATTGGAACTGACGGGGGACAGATTAAGAACACCATTGGAAGGAATAGGTTTCGAATACGGATTCAATACAAAGTACTTAAAGACTGTAGGGCAGTATTGGCTTGATAAATACGATTGGAAGCAACGGGAAAAACTTATGAACCGTTTTCCTCACTTTAAGACTGAAATCGACGGAATTGATGTTCACTTCTTACACGTAAAAAGTAGCAACAACAAAAAGTACAAGACAACCAAACCCATGATTCGTAAGAAAATATAATTTACTTTTCTGCTGAATTATTTTAAAAAAATTTTAATAATTCTCATGCATCTACATATGTATAGGAAAATGTTGCTTCATTATAATAATTATATATTTATGCATCTAGAATTCTTAGCGATGATGATTCACTATGAAATTGAATATGTATTTTACAGTTATCCATGGATGGCCAGGATCGTTCGTTGAATTTGACAAAATTATTCCAATGTTTACAGACCCGAAAAATTCGGATATGAATTTTGAGGTAAAGGATTTTAAAAGCTTTTTCCTTGATTTTATATTTTATATTTTTTTTACCAAATTCAGAGATTAAATGTTAAGCTTTCTGTGTTAAAGAACACACTTAACAGTTATGAATTACAATAAGCACTGAATTTCATAGTTGGTGATTCCATCTCTACCCGGATTTGGATTTTCTGGATCTGCATCTCATCCAGGACTAGGAACCGGTGAAACAGCTAAGATATTCCTGAAGTTAATGAAACGACTGGGTCATAACAAATTCTATGCTCAAGGTATCATCATTTTGTTTTTGATTTCTTAAATATACTGATATACTATAATTATACAAAATTTTAATATAATTTAATCTATTTGATCACAGGTGGTGACTGGGGTGAGTGAGAATGTTTTTAAGTCCCATGAATTTTTGCTGTTAGTGTATAAGCGAATCTTCCATTTAGCATTTACAGCAATAAGTAAAAATAAATAAATTGCTTTGTCCGTTTAGTGTTTTTTGTAGCACGGTTTTATCGTCTATTTTCTAAATAAGATTATTCAAAAATAAATACGTTCTATTCATTTTTATCCAGGAACTATTGTAACCACAAATATGGCAACCTTGTATCCCGAAAAGTAAGGAATTTATCAAATTATTTACCCATCGTCTCAGTATAATTTGTGCTGTTCTTGTATTTGTATGAAGCTCATTATTATCTCTCCTTAATCCATTTCAGTGTTTTGGGGCTTCATATTAACATGTGCATAAGCCAGCACCCCAGAGCCAATTTGAGAAGAATGATTGCATCAATTTATCCCGAAATGTTCATGAATGCTGAAGAGGCAGAAAGCAACTACCCTTATGGAAAATTCTTTCAGTTTATGATGAGAGAAACTGGGTACTTGCATTTGCAGTGGTCTAAACCAGATACCGTAGGAGTGGGCTTGTCAAATTCACCTCTGGGTTTAGCCTCGTACATTTTAGAAAAATTTGCTAGTTGGACCAATCATAAAGATTGGGATAAAGAAGATGGTGGATTAACTTCTACAAAATTCAGTTTGGACGAATTGTTGGATAACGTTATGATTTACTGGGTTACAAATACAATTACCACGTCGGTTCGATACTACTCGGAGGGTTTTAGTCCTAGTACAATGAACTTGAATGGGTAAATACATTTACAGTGCGTCCCAGAATGATATGTACACACTTTGACAATGAATAACTCAAGAACGATAAGGTATATTTAAACGCAGTTAATACCATTGGAAAGACAAAATTTTGAATCGGAATCAATTTTAACACTAAATAATATTGGCAAAAGTGTCGCACATTTTTGCGCGAAATTTTGTTACTTTTACCTGTAGGGGGTCAAACAATAGATATTATGTAAATTTCCAAAAAAAAAATTTCAAATGATATTTGCCAAACATGATTTTTCTTTCGAAGTGGAAGAAATTTTGATTTTTTCAGCTATATTTTGTCTTAAATCATACCTAAAGAATTTTTGCGATTGCATGCCTTTTTCTGGGAATTTTTTTTTATTTTCTCGGATTAAGGGGCGGCCCGTGCCCCCTCTTAATACGCCCTTGGTTAGAGAACCGTGCTTTCCTTCTTTATTTCCAGATTTTCTGGCATGCCGAATTTACCGATTTTTCTATTGCTAAAATTGTTGCCAATTCAAAATATTGTCTTCTTTCCAATGGTATTAACCGCGTTTAAATACAGTTTACCCTTCTTGAGTTATTCATGGTCAAAGTGTGTACATATCATTCTGGGACACCCCGTACACAAAGCTTGATAGCCAACCTTAGTGAATGTTTCAAATACAATTCAAAAATTCTAATAATATATTTTTATATGATATTTGTAGAGTACCGACATTAGTTCCAACTGGGTGTTTTGCCCCCAAAAATGAAGTTTACAAAATGCCTGAATTTTTTATGCGAGATAAATATCCTCAGCTTATCAGATACACAAGAGGGGAGGATGGAGGTCACTTTACGGCGATGGAGGTTCCAGAACTCCTCGCAAAAGATGTTATTTCTCTATTTAATCATATTGAGCAGTCTAGATCGTCTCAGTCGTCTGATAAAAAAGCTAGTTTGTAGAACGCTATAATAAATTATTATCGTTAAAAAGTGTCTACCAAATAAATATATATTTTCAGAAGTGATATGTACATACGACCATAATTATCACTATCACAAAAAAGGTAATACTCGAATTATGTAAAATTCGCTAATTGCAACAGATCGCTGAAAAGAAATCAAATAAAAGCCTAAAACGAATATATTATGGATTGCATGCACATATATGCACATGTACAGAATGGATATAAATAAAAAGAAAACGTTGACGATTGTGACAGTATTAATGATTCCTTCCTACTCCGACTTTGAATTGAATGGTATGAATGAATTTACGGGAAGTAGGTGATAATAAGGCATTTCAATGTATAGACCTTGATTTTTCTGAAATATGTATCAGCTTCACGATCAATTAGGGATATGGAATTATCCGCAAAAACATGATCCGGGTTCTCTGCATAATGTAAGGCTAAAGCCGAAGTTAAACACGTTTACGAAGAATATTCGCTTTATGTTCTTTGAATCTAACTAGGTAATCTCTACTAGTTTCTCCTACATAAGTTTTAGGACAGCTATCACAATTAAATTTGTATACTCCAGGGTTAGAACGGTTAGGTTTTTCCTTGAAATTGAAAAGTTGGTTTGATAGTTTTGGACCTGGAATGTAACCAAAATCTACAGAGACAAAACTTTTAATTATTTTAACTATCTTGTTAGTAGTTGAGCCAATATAAGGAAGAACAATCCTTTTCTTGTTTTCTTTTGGAATGAAATTATGTAATCTTGATTTTCAATTTATAACAATAATATATATTTGATACGACGACGAGGAATACTACATTTTCAATTTTTTGTCGATTTACTTTTAGATAAGGCCCCCGCCTTATCTTATTGATTTTCGATGAAACTGCCAGTAATGAAATGCCATGAAATGAAGAAACATTCGAAATTAATGTAAACAAGTTTTCCTTATGATGTGCCGCATTTTTGTCGGCACTTGAGCACTTGGTAAAAATGAGATTCCAATGAGATTTTGACTTGTAAACAGCTAATAATTTGCATAGCGTAATTAAGTTTTAGATCGAGTTGGTGTTGGTATCATATCATCAAAAATTTCCAATTAGACCAATTAGCTACTTTTTCCAACTAGCATTTGTTTTTATTTATAATGCCTTGGTTATTCAATAAACAAGCACCATAAAACGATCCATAAAAACTTGCGGCAGATTATTGGACTTTTATTATTCCAATAAATTTTAATCAGAGATATTACACATGGAGTTGTGAGCAACACACATGCAACTTTGTGGTTCGCCGAACCGGTGTGGTTCGCTAAAATAGCGAACCGCACCGGTTTCGTTTGGTTCGGTTCGCTCAAATATTTTGTAACACCTGGTTCGGTTCGGTTCACTCAAAAATTATTTTAGAACTTTTGCGGTTCGGTTCGGTTCGCTCAAAAATTATTTTAGAACTGTTGCGGTTCGGTTCGGTTTGCTTAAAATTTTTTTAGAACTGGTTAGGTTGGTTCAAAATTTTTTTGAGAACTCGTTCGGTTCGGTTCGATTAAAATTTTTTTGAGGACTGGTGCTGTTCGGTTCGGTTCGCTAAACGAAAGTAGTAAGTGAATGTGCACTTGAAAAAGTACGTACAATAGAAATGATGTGAATCTACATAGCTAAATGGGTGGGATAAAATTAATCTCATATCTAGGTTCGAAATGCGAGCAGCATGTAAAATGCTTACCTTTGTAAGCATGGTGTAAACTAAAGTAGTACACAATTTTGTGCAGTAAAAGTGTGATCGGCAAAATTAAAATACAACATTAATCAATGTTTTGTATTTATTCTAGACAGAAATATCTTTGTTTGGGGATGGGAAAATGTAAAATAACGACATGGCGAATCAGAGTGGTTCGCCAAAGTTCCGAACCGAACCCGGTGCGGTTCGGTTCGGTTCATAGTCCGATACGAGTTGGGCTCCACAATATTACGCAAAAGGTTAGTGTGCTTTGATATGAGTATTTCATGAAAGATTCATGAAAGATTTACACATCTTTAGAAAAGGAATTACTTCCTATTGCGTGGCAATATAATAAAACCTCTCAATCTAAATCATTTACATAGTTCTCGCGATTATTTTCCTCCAGTTCGAAAACAGGTGTTGGAAAGTATAGATGCACTTTATATTTACAATTCAGGCCTGTGAAGTTACCTATTCTTACATAAAGTATTTAGCTACGAAATCAGAAACTGTACGTACTATATATAATTTTTACATTTACATTAGAGATTATTATCAGTTTCACACCTAGATTTACATCAATTTTAGTTGTACACAAATAATAGGAACGTCATACAATTTGTTTAAAATTGCTCTTGGGTTTACTGACGAATCCTTGCCATAGTATGTTGCTAAATGTGTTATTTGGTTTTATATTTCTCCTGTTTCTCCTATTCTGGAGAAAAAGACCACGTCAATTTCCACCGGGTAAATTACGTCAAACTTACCTTAAATTTACCTTAAATTCTTAAATATAACTTTGTAAATCGGTTTTTTCAAAAACCGGATATAACTAAGAGCTTAATTGAATTATATTGATTGAAAGGTCCTTTCAGTTGGCCTGTTTTGGGAAACATTGTACAAATTGGTAAGGAGCCTTACAAAAGTGTAATGAAAATGAGAAAGAAATACGGCAATATAATCGGCATCGACATAGGTTCTACAAGGTACGCTTTTTTCATGTCCAAATCATAGCATAAGAATACCGTTCATGACGAACTGAAAATTCAATGTAATGGATTGCAGAACAATTTTTATTAACGATTACAAACTGTTGAAAGAAGCATTTAATATTTCTGCCTTTTGCGGGAGGCTTGCACCTAAACACATTGGTAATCCCTTCACTGGAAAAATGGGAGGTTTGGTTTATCATTTACTTATCTGTTTTCTAATTCATTTATTATTGTACGCAATACAGAATTATTTTGGTAATGACAGAATTTTGACTATGATATGAAGGATTAGCAGCTACTTCTGGAAAACCTTGGATGGAACAACGACGATTTGCTTTTTTATATATCCAATCTAGTCTTCGTAATGGAATTCCTGTTGAAACATTAATAGATAATGAAGCAAAAGAATTAATCAGCAGTTTAAAGAAGTTAGGAAAGCGCCCAACTTCAACTGAAAATACGTTTAACATTTCTGTTATAAACTCATTATGGAGCAGCATTGCTGGTGAGAGATATTGCTGCACGGATGAAAAATATTTGCAGTTAACACATCACTCAGAAAAGTGAGAGAATATAACTTCAAATATTGCTAATTTGAATTAAACTTACTAACTTAACTTTTTTGACTTTATTACTGTATTCTTGTTTTCATATTTATTGGAAATAAATTGTTTTCATAATTTTTGGAACCAATTTGATTTTTCAGTTACTAAAGGTAATTAGTGTTTACATTTATAGAAAATATTTTTGTTTTATATTTATTGGAAATATTTTGTTTATAATTACTGGCAATAATTTGGATTTCTAATTATTGGAAATAATTTGTTTCAGAGTTATGTCAGATGTGGCTGCACAAGGCATCCCTGTGTTTTTTCCATTTTTAACGAAAATAATGCCAAGGCTAACAGGCTACGAAAGACTGATCACTCATATAAAACCGATTTATAAATTCTGTCAAGGAATTATTGATGTTCATGAACAATCTTTTTCGGAAAATGTAGAGAGAGATTTTGTTGATTGCTATTTACACAAAATTAAAAGCACTACTGATCCTGAGTCGTCGTTTTTTAAGGAGAAAGGATGTACTAGCGATAAGAAAATATGCTGATTTCAGTAAAATAATATTTTGTGACAAATGAAAATCTTTACTAACATTTATTTTCAGACGAAAATCTCTGTCAATCACTGTTACATATTTTCATGGCTGGAACTGACACGGTTTCTACAACTTTAAGATGGGTGGTCTTTCTATTAGCACGCAATCAAGATGTTCAAGAAAAAATATTCTGTTCTATAGACCAATTTCACGAATCCGGGACACAGAAAATATCATTGAAAGATCGGTCAATGTGAGTTATTTTTTGAATAGATCATTTTTGGCCATTTTAGTATTTAACCTTATATAAAGCTTTTTGGTTTTCTAAAATTTTGAAATTGTAATTTTAGGTTACCGTACGTTGAGGCCTTCATTTTTGAGACATTGCGATTTTCTTCGATTGCCCCATTGGGTATATTTCGCGTGGTCACTGAAGACGTTGAATTTCATGGATACTTCATTCCGAAGGGCACTGTAGTAGCTTCCAACCTTTACGGAATTCACCATGACCCAGAGATTTGGGGTGACCCAGAAAACTTCCGACCTGAAAGATTTTTAACTGAAAACGGAACTGAAGTGATAAAACACCCTGCTCTTGTTCCATTTTCAACCGGAAGACGTATTTGTCCTGGAGAATCCTTAGCCAGGAATGAATTATTCATTTTCACTGTGAATCTTGTAGAATCTTTCAAAGTGGAATTCGATCCCAATTCCCCAATTCCACCATTGGACTACATACTCGGTTCAACCTTACAGCCTGTTGAACACAAAATAATATTTCACAGTCGCCTGTAACAATTCTTTAATAAGAGCTATATACAATTTACCTACTGATATCTTAAAGGCTTGCCCAATTTTTAAATTTGTGGTTTCCAACTATGTTTATTTATTTCTTATGTATAGATTAGTAAATACAGTTGTATTCCCTCACATTAAAAGTTTTCAAAACAAACCAACACCATCCTTGACCAATATTTCATTATCTCACGGGAAATGTTCAAAAGAGGTAGATTCCCTTAATCACCGTTAATCTAAATTTCATGTACACCCGTTCCATTGCATCCTTAATTTAAAATGGGTAAGTATTCGTCTTGGTTGTGGTCTTGGACATAAATGAGGCTAAAGTTGTTCATGTACTTTCGTCAAAAAATGAAAATAATAAATCAAATACCAATCGAATTGAAATTGGATATAAAGTTTATGTTAAAAATGTCAAGTCGGATTTGGGGTACTTATCTCACGGTAGCGGTAGGTACCCTTAAACTGACGAACTCAAATCTGCGGAACATGATGTTCCCAAAATTATTAAGACAATAAATTTTAATCAGAGAAATTAAATGTGGAGTTGTAAACAGTACGATTTTTTGTACTATAATATATTAGATAGTTAAGGAAAAACAACAGTGCACACATAGGTAGGTTATGTTGCCTTATGACTGGAGTTTGCAATCAATAATAATGTATTAAAAAACAATCGCATAATTTAATAAACCAATAGTCCGATACGAGTTGACCTTCACAATATCACGCAAAAGGTTAGCGTGCTGTGATGAGAATATTTCTTCTGCAGCGAAATAAAAGTTTCATTAAAGATTTTACAATTCTTTATACGAGTCAAGGGTGCCAACCCAGGGTTTTTGGAATTTTAAGGAAAAACCCGACTCACCTTTTTATCAAAAGGGTTTTTGGGTTTTTGTTAGACGGAAATGTGAAATACACCGTCATTATCCCAACAAATTACATTTTCTCCTGCAACATATGAACTTATTTGATAATTATAGTTAAAAACTATCATTCTTCATTAGATGCAGGAATATCAGTTCATATACCTAGAATAATACATCATTTTTAAAGACCAAATACCCATAAACCCATAAACCCACAAAAAGCCATGGGTAAAGGGTTTTTGATAAAAAACCCATGGCTTTTCGCATCCTTGATAAAAGTAAACTTTTTATAACGTACAAAGCAATTGCTTTAAGTTCTTGATATAGCGTTGGCAAAATAATATAAATTCTCTATCTAAATCATTTATAGGTAGAAAAGGTAAATACTCCTCGCGCTTATTTTCCTCCAGTTCCAAAACAGTTGTTGGGAAGTAGGTACACTTTATAATTACAATTCAGGCCTATGAAGCTACCTGGTCTTAGATGAAATAACTAATTACTAATTCAGAAACTGCACCTGCTAATATATTTTTTTACGTTCACCGATTATTATCAGTTTCACAGCAACATTTACAACAACACGAATCCTTGTCTTAGTATTATATACAACTCGAAATAAAGTGATAACATTCCATCGTCTAAAATGTTGCTAAATGTGTTCTTTGTTATTACATTTTTCTTGTTCTTCATAGTGTGGAGAAAGAGACCACGGCGATTTCCCCCGGGTAAATTATTTTCAATTCTTAAATATAGTTTTGTAAATCGGTTTTCTCAAAAACCGGATATAATTCAAAGTGATAAATTCTATTATTTTTATTTAAAGGTCCTTTTAGTTGGCCTGTTTTGGGAAACTTGGTACAAGTTGGTATGGAGCCTTACAAAAGTGTAATGAAAATGAGGAAGAAATACGGCAATATAATCGGGATCGATTTAGGATTAAAAAGGCATGCCATAATATTTTTATTCAAATCATAAATCATAACATGCGAATACCATTCATGACAAAGTGAAATTCTATGTAATGGATTGCAGAACAATTTTTATTAACGATTACAAACTATTGAAAGAGGCATTGAATATACCTGTTTTTTGCGGGAGGATTGCACTTAAACACTTTGATAATCCCTTCACTGGAAAAACCGGAGGTTTGGTTTATCATTTGCTTATCTTGTTTTCTATTTCATTTTATGATTACTGTGAATTATTTTGGTAATGAAAGAATATTGACTTTGATATAAAGGAATAGCGGCTACTTCTGGAAAAACTTGGATGGAACAACGACGCTTTGCTTTTTTATATATCCAGTCTAGTCTTCGTAATGGAATTCCTGTTGAAACATTAATAGAAAATGAAGCAAAAGAATTAATCAGCAGTTTAAAGAAGCTGGGAAGACGCCCAACTTCAACTGAAAATACGTTTACCATTTCTGTTATAAACTCATTATGGAGTAGCATTGCTAGTGAGAGATATAGCTGTACTGATGAAAAATATTTGCAGTTGACACATCACGCAGAAAAGTGAGATACTTTATGTCCAATTTTTCTTATTTGAACTAAACTTACCAACTTACCATGTTATGACTTTATTATTATATTCCTGAAATGCAAAATGTTCGCCATACGAATTGTGATTATAATTATTAGAAACATTTGTTTCTACAATTATTGAAAATAATTTGATGTTATATTTTTTTGAAAATAATTTGCTTTTATAATATTTGTATATACATGATTTCTTAATTAGAAGTAGTTTGTGTTTACACTTATAGGAAGAATTAGATTTCATATTTATTGGAAATAATTAATTTTAGTGGTAATAATTTATTTATAATAATTGGAAATATTTTAAGTTTATAATGATTGGAAATATTTTGTTCTCAAAATTATTGGAAATATTTTGTTTCAGAATTTTGTCAGATGTGGCTGTACAAGGCATCCCTGTTTTTTTACCATTTTTAGCCAAAATAATGCCAAGGCTAACGGGCTATGAAAGACTGCTTAGTCATATAAAGCCGGTTTATAAATTCTGTAAAGAGATAATTGATGTTCATGAGCAATCTTTTCAGGAAGATGTAGAGAGAGATTTTGTTGATCGCTATTTACGCAAAATTAAAAGCACTACTGACCCAGAATCGTCGTTTTTTAAGGAGAAGGGATGTACTGGCGATATAAAAATATTCTAATTTCAGTAAAATCATAATTATTTGTGACAATTGGAAATCATTACTAATATTTACTTGCAGACGATAACCTCTGCCAATCATTAGTTCATCTCTTCGTGGCTGGATCTGAAACGGTTTCTACAACTCTAAGATGGGTGGTCTTTCTATTAGCCCACAATCAAGATGTTCAAGAAAAACTATTCTCTTATATAGACAGATTTCACAAATCCGGAACACAAAAAATATCATTGAAAGATCGACCAATGTGAGTTATTTTCTGAAAAGAGCATTTTTTGGCATTTATATATTTAATAATCTTATACTATAATGTTTTCTTAGGTTTTCTAAAATTCCGAAATTATAATTTTAGGTTACCTTACATAGAGGCCTTCATTTTTGAGACATTGCGATATTCTGCAATTTCACCATTGAGTGTACTTCACGAGACCACTGACGACGTTGAATTTCATGGATACCTAATTCCGAAGGGAACTGTAGTAGCTCCCAACCTATACGGAATCCACCATGACCCAGAGGTTTGGGGTGACCCAGAAAACTTTCGACCTGAAAGATTTTTAACCGAAAATGAAACCGAAGTGATAAAGCACCCTGCTCTTGTTCCATTTTCAACGGGAAGGCGTATTTGTCCTGGAGAATCCTTAGCCAGGGATGAATTATTCATTTTTACTGTGAATCTCGTAGAATCTTTCAAAGTTGAATTCGATCCCAATTCACCAATTCCACCATTGGATTACAAACTCGGTGCATCCTTAATGCCTGTTGAACACAAAATAGTATTTCACAATCGTCTGTAACAATTCCTTTATAAAAGCTACAATGTAACTACGCTTCGGTTGCGAATCTTGCCATTCTTCATGTGTTTTTTCAATCCTTCGTTTTTCTTCCCGAAATATCTTAAAGGTTTATTGATGCAGTTATATTAACATATTTTCTGTAAATTTCGAAAAACCTTTACTGTAAGTAGTTGACAATTACTTTTTTACACTTTTTAATACTTTCGTCTCCACTCTACCCCTTTGTATTTTTATTTATACTTGTAAAAAAGGATTTTGCTTTTTTGTTCCCTGAAACTAACAGATATCTTCGAATCTGAGCTGTAGAATTTGTTCATTACTATGCGTTCATCCCTTGATGAACAGCATGGGTTGGATTTCTTTGAGTTGTCATTTAATTACTCTAATGATATACTGATAAAATAATAGTGCTTTATGAAACCAGAAAAAATTGAAGTTAGTATCATCTTATGTTTATGTTACACATGTCTTCATAAAATTCCGCTTGAGTTCATGATGTTTTCTATCTTACAATCTTTTTCCAAACATCATTTATTTTTATTTATGGTTTGGTGGTTCAATTAACAAGCAATATAAAGCGATCCATAAACACGTGAGGCAGATATTGGACTTTTATTATGACAATAAATTTTAATCAGAGAAACTCAATATGGAGTTGTAAACAATAAGACTTTTGTGATATAATACATTAGACAAGTGAAGGAAAAACAATAGTGTACCACAGGTTACGTTGCCTTATGCCTTATGACTGGAGTTTGCAATCATTAATAACTTATTCATGGTATTAAAAAACAATCGTGTCATTTAAAAACCTTTGTAAACGTTGTAAAAGTTTTAATTTAGCAAAGGCATTTTTTGATTTTTTTCGGAGGTCAAAGGTCACAGGGTTTTCACTTTCGAACTCAGAGATACTATTTCAATGCTCGATTTATTAAAAATAATTTGTACGAATTTTATTATGGCATTCTTGAGTTATGCATTATTCGGTCTCATTCACTAACTCACAGACAGAACGACAGACAGACAGACAGACAAACCAAAAGCATAAAGTAGAATTTATCCACTTAATAAACCAATAGTCCGATGCGAGTTGGCCTTCACAATATTACGCAAAAGGTTAGCGTGCTTTGATATGAATATTTCTGCTGCAGCGAAATAAAAGCTTTATTAAAGATTTTACAAATATTTGTAAGAGTCAAGGACGCTCCTCCAGGGTTTCTTGTTTTTAATATTTTGAGGAAATACCCGATTCCATTTTTATCAAAACCCCTGGGTTTTCGGGTTTTTGCTAGACGGGAATGTGAATTGCACTGTTGGCAACAAATTACAGTTTATCCTGCAAAATATGAAGATATTTGACAAACCGATCAGCCCCAATCAGCGTTCACATAAATCTGGCCCGCAAAGCAAATCGAAGGTTTGCAGAAAATAATCTAGCTTTAACTTTTTATCAATGCAGTTGAACTTTGCTAAGAGTAGAATTTATAAAAGTCTGTTCCCATTCTTCTCTAAGCAAATGAACATTTCGGCTACACAGAAGACAAAATTGGGCATACAGAAGACAGATAATCATCGACACTTCCATTAGAAGGGAATAATTTTCCATTATATTGTGACTGAAAAATACAGGAATACCAATTCGTATACGTAGAAGAATACATCATTTTGATAGATTATATACCCAAAAACCCAAAAACCTACAAATACGTATGGGTCTAAGGGTTTTCCTTAAAAACCCATGGGTTTTCGCATCCTTGATAAGAGTTAGCTTTTTAATAAAGTACAAAGCAATAACTCTAAGCTCTTATTCATATTGCGTTGGCAAAATAATGTAAACTTTCAATCTAACTCATTTATAGGTACATACTCCTCGCGATTATTTTCCTCCAGTTAGAAAACAGGTTTTGGAAAGTAGATACACTTTATAATTACAATTCAGGCCTATGAAGTTATCTGTTCTTAGATCGGTTATAAGTAAGAAGTGAATTTTATGTTGATTTAAAGGTCCTTTTAGTTGGCCTATTTTGGGAAACTTGGTACAAGTTGGTATGGAACCTTACAAAAGTGTAATGAAAATGAGAAAGAAACACGGCAATATAATCGGGATCGATTTAGGATTAAAAAGGCATGTCATAATATTTGTATCCAAATCATATATCATAACATACGAATGCCGTTCATGACGAACTGAAAATTCAATATAATGGATTGCAGAACAATTTTTATTAACGATTACAAACTATTGAAAGAGGCATTGAATATGCCTGTTTTTTGCGGGAGGATTGCACTTAAACACTTTGATAATCCCTTCACTGGAAAAACCGGAGGTTTGGCTTATCATTTGCTTATCTTGTTTTCTATTTCACTTTATGATTATTGTACGCAATACAGAATTATTTTGGTAATGAAAGAATATTGACTATGATATAAAGGAATAGCGGCTACTTCTGGAAAAACTTGGATGGAGCAACGACGGTTTGCGTTTTTATATATCCAGTCTAGTCTTCGTAATGGCATTCCTGTAGAAACATTGGTAGAAAATGAAGCAAAAGAACTACTTGGCAATTTAAAGAAGTTAGGAAAACGCCCAACTTCAACTGAAAATACGTTTAACATTTCTGTTATAAACTCATTATGGAGTAGCATTGCTGGTGAGCGATATTGTTGCACGGATGAAAAATATTTGCAGTTAACACATCACTCAGAAAAGTGAGAGAATTTATCTTCAAATATTTTTAATTTGAATTAAACTTACCATTTCGTGACTTTATGATTATATTATTAAAATGCAAAATGGTCCTCATAATAATTTACATTGTAATTATTAATGTGAGTTCGTAATTGTTTTAAATACATTATCGTAAATAATTTTTATGTTTATAATTACTATAGAAAATAGATTTTGTTTGTCATTATTGGAAATTGGAAATAATTCGTGTTTACAATTTTTGGATGTAATTTGTGATTATAGTTATTGGAAATATTTCGTGCTTATAATTATTGGAAATACTTTGTTTCAGAATTTCGACAGATGTGGCTGCGCAAGGCATCCTTGTGTTTTTTCCAGTTTTAGGCAAACTAATGCCAAGACTAACAGATTCTGAAAGACTGCTTACTCATCTGAAACCGTTGTATAAATTCTGCCAAGAGATAATTGATGTTCATGAACAATCTTTTCTGGAAGATGTAGAGAGAGACTTTGTTGATTGCTATCTACGCAAAATTAAAAGCACTACCGATCCTGAGTCATCGTTTTTTAAGGAGAAAGGATGTAATACTAATGATATAAACGTATGTCAATACTAATAAAATGATAATATTTTGTGACAAATGATTATCATTATTTATTTGCAGACGAAAACCTCTGTCAATCACTACTACATATTTTCCTAGCTGGAGCTGAAACGGTTTCTACAACTCTAAGATGGGTTGTCTTCCTATTAGCCCACAATCAAGATGTTCAAGAAAAACTAATCTATTCTGTAGACCAATTTCGCAAATCCGGAACACAGAAAATATCATTGAAAGATCGACCAATGTGAATTATTTTCTGAAAAGAGTATTTTCTAAACTTTATATGTTTGGTAACTTTATATATTGTTTTCTTGGGTTTACTAAAATTTCGAAATTATAATTTTAGGTTACCGTATGTTGAGGCTTTCATTTTTGAGACATTGCGATTTTCTTCAATTGCACCAGTGAGTGTACTTCACGAGACCACTGACGACGTCGAATTTCATGGTTACTTAATTCCGAAGGGCACTGTAGTAGCTCCCAACCTATACGGAATCCACCATGACCCAGATGTTTGGGGTGACCC
The DNA here is from genome assembly GCA_020352615.2 of Yoshiicerus persimilis. Taxonomy (NCBI): domain Eukaryota; kingdom Metazoa; phylum Arthropoda; class Collembola; order Entomobryomorpha; family Tomoceridae; genus Yoshiicerus; species Yoshiicerus persimilis. The sequence goes on from CM036943.2 coordinate 6,698,638, forward strand.
CGAAAACTTCCGACCTGAAAGATTTTTAACCGAAAACGGAACTGAATTGATAAAGCACTCTGCTCTTGTTCCTTTTTCAACCGGAAGGCGTATTTGTCCTGGAGAATCCTTAGCCAGGGATGAATTATTCATTTTCACTGTGAATCTTGTAGAATCCTTCAAAGTGGAATTCGATCCCAATTCACCAATTCCACCATTGGATTACATTTTCGGTGCATCCTTACAGCCTGTTGGACACAAAATAATATTTCACAGTCGTTTGTAACAATTCACATATTTATTTAACAATTTACATAGCTGCACATATTTTAAAGACCGACACAAATATTTTTTTCCTATTCTTCTTGTGTTTCTTAAATCCTTCGTTTTCGTTCCGGAAATATCTTAAGGATTTTTTGATGCAGTAATGTTGACAGATTTTCTGTATATTTCGATAAACCTTTAAGATACTTTAAGATATTTGACTTTTTGAAAGTAAGAAAGTAAGAAAAGTAAAGAATTCAGGAACACATGGAAATCTACTCTTGATAAAATCAGAATAACAAATATGTCAAAAAATAATTCCAGAAATTTCCTAAAGAAACCATTAGAATACATTTTTACAGAAAAGAAAAGTTAATGAAGCCAATCTACATTCAGATTGGAGAATTTGGATAGCTAAATTTAAAGGTGTACTAAAGTATTAATATAAAACATTAAATTCGTAAATCATTTCATCTTTGATGTTTTGCTTGTACAGTTTCTCAAGAACTTGGAGTTCACCTTCCCGTTGTCCATTCATTTCAAGGCAAATGGCATAATTGAATTTAGTTGTGTTTGTGCTTTTACTTTGTCAATGAATTTGGCGAATTGTACAGATTCTTCGAATCTCTTTTCTTTCGCGGATCTCACTAATTGCTGTTGATCCAAAAATGCTGATTTTAAATGTGGATGCTGTTCGTAATTACTTTTTGACCTTTTTGCCCAAAAATGATTAACTGAAAGGTTTACTTAGTTCCAATTTTCTACCTTTTTCGAATAATGGAGTTAAACAAAAAATAAGAAACTTGTACAGCTCTGTAATGTTCGTATTTTCTCTTTTTCAACGAAATACAATAGGAATAATGCAATGACCAATTTATTATTTAACATTTTCACTAAGCTTTTGGCAAATGTAAAAGTTTATTTAGACCCAAGATAATTCGCGTAGCAACGGAGACCGTATACAGGTTAGCTAATAGTGGCTCCAAAACAGTAATTCAATCACTTTCCATCACTTTGGTTTACGCTAAGCGATTTTATTTTAGTTTAGGCTGTGGGTACAAAAATTTGGTTCTCAATTTTCGGAATTCGAGCCGAAAAAAAGTTTTATTTTCTTGCTTCCACTATCAGCCTACCTGTATACGGTCTCCCGGTTGTTAGGCTACTTGTCTTGATTCAGACCATTATTATATTCTTTACGAGACTTCAATACTTTTGAATTGACTTCGCAACTGAATAATTCGCAGACGAATATCAAAACAGAATATCGATGTTTTATTATTTTACTCTCAAGCAACAATAATATATTATGACAAGCACATAAATTGTTGAGCTCCACCCCTGTAATGTTTTGACCGAGGAAGTATAATGTATAATGAATAATTAAAAAGCTTTTTTGGAGCGAGGCAAAGAAAAACCATGTTAAGCTTGGGAGTTCTACATTAATATTTTATTCACTGACAGGAAATTGCTCAATAGCTCTTTTCTTGCATACTATTTTATACAACGCTTTCCTCTCCCATGAAGTTACTGTAAACAAAAACGTCTCAGCGTCAACAGCAAATAAAACCGCAATACTACTAATACTGAAAAATAAAGTAAAGAAATTTCAAAAACAGCAATTAAAAGGCTTAATGGAAACATGTTTACAGATTTTCTATATTTCTCAGTAAATTTATATTTCAAGACATTTAATTTCTGTGGACTCATTCCTTTTGGGATAGAAAATCGTCGAGTCTACGTCTCTCCTCAGAAATGGAGGATACTGACATGGGCAACGGGGGCGATTATTAATTGCACTGCTTGTGTTCTTCTGATTCTTTTGGGAGTCTACGGTATCACTGATCCCAGATGGCGAATTCAAGATTACTTGATGGTTCTCTGCTGTATCACATTAACGGCTATCTCTACTGGAGCCAATGTGACATTCTTCTTCATTGGACTGAATGCAATCCCAGAAGCCATCAATCTATGTTTTCAACTGGATGATAAACTCACAGGTATGACTCAAATAAAAAAATCTCTATTTGGACTATTACTATTTTTAAAAACATTAAACGCAAATTTTGTCCATATTCCAAGAACATAAAAAGAAAGAATATGCATTAGGTATATTATTACAAGTGTGGCTCCGTAGTGTCGGAAGGAATTTGTAATTAATTTAACATATTGCTGACTTGTTTAATTCACAGCAATGGAAATTGCACATGGAAATATCAGAGAAGAGAAGGGGGAGTTAGCGAAAACCAATGTGCACCAGATGAGCCAATCAGATGATTCCCAAACGGAAAAAGTCAGCGTGCGAAATAGTCTGGTGACAAATATTGGTAAATACCTATACTACTGCAAATATTTACAAAATGTAATTTCGAATAGAGTCAATAGATTTACTATCCCTATGTTTCTGCTTTAGTAGCCTCACAATGGATGCAGAAGATCAGTGTATTAAAATTGTTCTCCCTTGAAATATTTATGACTGCATTTGTGCCAGTGGAAATACTACTCGTGTTTTTCGTGTCGTTTTATGCCTCAATCACCCTGACACGACTAACCATGAATCGACGATTTGCCCTGAATGAAATAACTGCGGTGGAAATGAAAATAATTCTCATTATCGAAGTCGCTGTATTCTTCGTGGGTCTGACATTCGTCGCTTCTGCCTCTCTCTACTTGACGCTTGGTTGCGCTTACAACCAATTCACAAAATACTGGATTCGGTACCTCTCCAAATTAAATCGGATCGAAAAACAACTGAAAATCTACTCTTGGCTGTATCTGCATAACAAATATATCAACAGAATTATTGCCCCTATTATGTCTCCAATTCTCACTTCCGGAGAATTGGTCATCGGCATCATTCTCATCTACGGTACCATGAAGTTGGCAGACAAAATGGATTTCTTGGCTTACCTTTTCTTCCCTGTCGGCTCTTTCGCTGATTTCATTGCCCTTGTCTTTCTTTTGCAACAAGCATCCGAAATGCACAGCTTGTCCTCCAATTTTATAAGGAAAACCCAAAGTCATCACAATCCACTCGTTCGCAGAAAAGCAAAGTTAATGAAACCAATTTGCATGCAGATAGGAAAGTTTGGCTACGTTGACAAAGGTTTTATTCTAACATTCTGTGCTTTCCTTGCAGAAAAACTTGTCAATATCCTTGTAGCGGAGCATGCAGCAGACATGTTATAAAAACCTAATTTTCACAACAAGTACTGCTAGTCCATCGGATGTTCCTCACTTTCTTATCAATGAGGATCTAACTGTCTTCACGGTTGATTGCCGGAGAACAATGAGCCCATTCATTCGACTTCAACCGGCTGAAGTCGAATGAATAGACTCATTGTTCTCGAGAACAATGAGTCCATTCATTCAACTTCAGCCCGAGAACAATGAGCCCATTCATTCGACTTCAGCCGGCTGAAGTCGAATGAATGGACTCATTGTTCTCCGGCAATCAACCGTGAAGACAGTTAGATCCTCATTGATAAGAAAGTGAGAAACATCCGATGGACTAGCAGTACTACCATTTCCGAAAGTTCTTTAGACAATATCGTTCCAAATTAAATGTTCAAAAAATCACTTTAAAAACACACAGTTGAATGTCTAAAATTTTGCACAAATGCCTTATTGACAGTATTTATTAACTATAATGATATATTCGTTTAATTACTTATCAATTTCAGTTAGAGAAATAATGTCATTTTGAATTAAATAGAAAGGAATTCTGTGATTCATGTGCGATTCCTATGTTATAATAATGAGATAATGAAAAATACAATTTATTTAAAGTTATATGTAATTTAATGCAAATTGGTAGTTGTCTGCTGTCTGTTTATTCAAGTAAATCATTTCACTGATGGCAAATGGTAGCATGATTCAATACACACTGTAATGCTGCATTTTATGTTAAAATGCAATTTAATATTCGTCAAATTAAAAAATTTCAAAGGAAAATGCACGACCGCGTTTTCTACAGATTTATTTAATTACCTAAGACTCATCCGAAGCATCTGAAAACGTCAACTGTGCAATAAATAAATAAATAAATCGCTCTTTTTGCAACAATGCGAAAAGTGTCAAGTTTTTTCATTAAAGGCAGAGAAGAATCTACCGTAAGCTCTCCTTAAATGTAAAGCCTTCTAGGCTAGTAGTTTCAAAACCAACGATTTAATAACAAAAACGATTGTGGTGGCCTGGTGGCCAGTCAACGCACATTTGTTTCTCAGTAATGTATTAACTCAGAGTTCATTGACATAAAAATACATTTTTGAACGTTGCACTGTTTATATGGTATAAAGTGAACTTTTAGCATACATACATAGCATTTTTCCTCTGGGGATGATTTTGTTACTATTTGACCTATTTTTGCTTGACTTTTCGTTTAAATAAATACAAGTTTCTAGGCTTTCGGCTCTATAAAAAGGTCATTAGACGTTTTGAGTTCAGTCATGAATGTTTTAATGAACTATATCTAAGCTACAAGAGAAAACAAAGTGGAAGGCAAAACGTAAAATACGAGAATACTATGATAAGCAACCACTGTAAGTTACTCCGCAGTAAGTTCCACTGACCTTAATTTAAGTTTAAAGTAAATAAGAGAACACGCCAGATCTGGGGAGACTCCGGAGTTGACCAATGGTTTTATATTTAAGTTGTTTTTACTTTGCAAATACGACATTTGACTTTGTGTCTTTGAACTGGCGTCTTTTGCAGAATATTCTATCACAAGCCTTTCAAATATCAATTCTAATCATCAGTAGAGACATCTTGGTAGCAACCAATATACCGTATAGAAATAAAATAAAACTTGTTGGACAAAGTGCCCTATAGAAAGAAGGTCCCTGTTATATTTTGAAAATTCCTCACATGAGAATACAAAAAATTGAAGTACTATTAAATTCATCTGAATTGGAACATGATCCATGGAAACCAGGGAATCAGCCGGCTTCAGAAAACTAACCGTAGAACCGAAACCCGCCAAAAACTAATCAGTTTAATATCTTTTCATATATTTAGCATGGCCTCGATCTTCATTTTCGGGTTATCTTTACCAGTTCCAGTTGAATTAAGGGTTGCCTGTAGATATTGTTTGTCAAGTCAAAATTGACTATCAACTACATTGAAAAACTGCCTTTTTCAAAATGGGCTTGGCTCTCAGCCAAAAGCAACGTTTCTGAACATGCAAATATTGATCAAAATACTCAAAACTCAGGGCTACAAAAATGTTGACTTCGATTTTTGATATTATTTCCGAGTTTTCAGTAAAAGTGCATTAAAAAAGATGGGAGCAAAGTTTGAATTGTCTTCTGCTGCCGAGACGAACAAATTTACATTGAAACCTTGGTTAAACAGCGTTTCACCCCCTGAGTTTTTTCAACTCTCCAGTTTTTCAAACTTGCGTCTTTTCACCCGCTTGTCTTTTCAAATCTGTCTTTCATTATTCCTAATTTTGAAAGCGTCTTTTCAAAAAGTCATTAATGTATTCTAACATTCTAAGATAACAATATGGTATCACATGTATCAGTTATTCTACTCTCTGTCTACATCTTGACTGCAGAATGCCAAAATCTACCCTCACAACTAGCAAATTACGATTTTGACATTTTTCTGCATCCAAGTAATTTGACGGATTATGTCTTTGAAAAAATTGTATTCTCACCACGAACCATTATTGATACAACAACTGTTAATTATACGAAATGGAAAGCTAATTACAAAGGAGGATTTGACTACCCAAGTTCCTTGTCAAACGCAAACGGGAATATCATAACACTAGTGGAACCACCTGAGAAAATAATTAAAAGTATTCCAGCTTGGTTTGGTCGAGAATGGAGTCGACCCAGCGAAAAGTTTCTAATAGTTAGCACAAAGAATAAGTTTAAGAAAATCAAAGACAAGTTTGTGGATCAATGGAAATGGAAGTTGACGACTGCAGTTTATTTTATGGTCATCAATTCTAAGGAGGACATTCAAGTACTCACAGTGTCAATATTCACTAAAAAGTTTGCAAGCATTGATTTCACAACATCAGCAATCGAGCAGAGTGGAATGGCAAGGAAAGGTTTACACAGAAATCTTCATAAAATAAGTCTTACAGTTAAAAACAAAAAGGATACAAGAAGACCAAAGGAAAACCAGACGAAGAGGTGTGGTTCGTCCCCATACATTCTCATTAAGAAAAGAATATTTGAAGAATGCATTAACAGTAGATTACAGTATCCACTCTACGAAGTAGTAGCTGACTATTTAAATTTCACGGCTAAATATGGACCTTTCCATAATACCCATTTGTGCGGCTGGATGAATCTTGAAAACTTTTACGTAGATGTATTTGATTACCGGTGGAACACTGTTATCTATATAACATTTCCTGGAAAAACAACATTCATCTATTGTGTGGAGAAAGAGACGTATGTGGATAAACCATTGGCTATCTGGCTATCCATAATGGACAGCAGTACCTGGCTATTGTTGCTACTCTGCTGTCTCCTAGGCAACGCACTCATATTTCGAATTACAAAACAAAAACTGACATCGATTGGTAACTTGTTTCTCTCTGTCATTGCGATTCTTCTCCGCCAAAACCACAACCAAAGGAAACTCCTCCTCTACGGAATTCTCTGCTTGGTCTTAAATATTCTTGCAACACAGTATGAGAGTTACATCACAAATGAAGTGGTGGCTCCTGTCGACACAAAGAGAATGAACAGTTTCAAGGAACTCATTGAAAATGATTATAAAATACTTTCCGTCATTGGTCGACATGGACTATCACCACAAAGTGTTGGCTATTCTTCTGTGCGTCCTTATTTCGCCCAATATGGACTAAAGAACAAAGAAAACTCGAGTGTTTACTTTTACGATACTGATAAGACTAATGTGAATTCACTTTATGATATATTCAAATCGTGTTTGTCAGACACGCAAATTAAACTCTTTTTTGAAGTAGGAAATGATAGGGAAATCACTCTTTACTATACACAACAATATCTTCCCTCATTGAAGTGTTTCAGAACAAAAGAGCATGCAAATCATGTTCCCCGTTCATGGTTGTTCAATGGATGTTTTCGGCATGAAGTTCGGAATGTTGTCCAGGAACTGAATGAATTGGGAATACTCGACCTTATGCGACAACTTGGACATTTCTATCCGGACATAACGAGATTCAACGAAAAGAAAAAGGAGTCTGAATCTGTTGTTGTGAGTCTGAGCTTTGACATGAAAATTGGTGCAATATTTCCTGTATTTGGATATCTGGTCATTCTTCCTGTTTTCGTATTTCTGCTTGAACTGCGAAACGTGTTAAAGGAGAGTGAGTGTTTTATGCCTGTCACCTCTGTTTTTTTAAAGCCATTCGTTCTGCACTGCAGCAAATCAATAAAAAAGATATTTTAAATTGTCGCATAAAAAATGTACATTGACATATAATTCCATTAAACTTTACATATATGAATTAACATTCAAAAAATGGCATTAATTTATCGTGCTTTTATTGTAATTGATTAACTGAGTATTTGCTGAAGTACTGATTATTTTGATTTAAAATGCATTACCAGATTTTAAAAAATTAGTAAGATATCTGGCTTGTGTCACGAGATATCTGTCCGTTGAAACGAAAAGAGATATATAGCAGTGCTTGACAATGGAGTGCATAAATCAAACTGCATTTAGCGAAATCTTGATGATAAGAATAAAATTTGAGAAGAAAGTGCTAATTACCTTATCGTACAACGAACGACAAAAGCGACGAACATTTCGTTCTTTTGAGCGACTTAGAATATTTTTCGAGTAAAAATGCGGAATTTCCTAAAAATGTCAACAGTTTCCATGTGGTAAAGTATGAAACACAAGAAGAAGGAAGATGAGACACCAGCAATTTGTCAAATTAAATACCTCATGTGTTTAAATGAGATACTTCCCATTTTCAATGTGTCAAATTAATAATATGTCCTAATAAATCGATTATTTGTCAATTCACAACATGTATGTGGCACTATAAATCGCATCCAATAATAAATACACTCCTTTCAATGTATTTAAACCTATGCTAAAATATTTGGCAAACAGAACTGTTTTAAAATGTCCTTCAATTAGATTACTTTTTAAATATTGATAGAGTAAACTCAATTAGGATTCTTTTTTTATATTGGAAAGTCTATATACACCTTATGTATAGGTATGTAAAGTATAATACATTAAATTTTATTTAGTTGTTCCTGTCTCACCATACACATTTACCGATAAATATAGATAGTCCGTCAACATGTCAACATGACTGCATCATCTGTATCAAGAAATAAGCCTGTCTCACCAAGCAACTGTAACCAATGTTGCCCTACAAGCAAACTTACTCTCGAATACAAATTAAACCATAGTACTGCAGTTCATACGAAAAAATTGTATAAAACTTCAGAAGTAGCTTATTTCTTGATACAGATGATGCAGTCATGTAGACATGTTGACGGACTATCTATATTTATCGGTAAATGTGTATTTTAAGATATTCGGTTTCTGTGGACTCATTCCGTTTGGGATGGAAAATCGGCGAGTCTACCTCTATCCACAAAAATGGAGGAAGATTACATGGGCAACGGGGGCCATCATCAATTTCACTGTTTGTGTTCTACGGATCATTTTGGAAATCTGGAGCATAAATGATCCCAGATTTCGAATTCAAGATTATTTGATTGTTCTCTGCTGTATCGCCTTCTTGGTCGTCTCTACTGGAGCTAATGCGACATTCTTCTTCCAGGGACTGGAAGGAATACCAGAAGTCATCAATCTATGCATTCAAATGGATAATAAACTCTCAGGTATGCCCCAAGTGAAAAAATTATTAACATATCTAAAGAAAATAAGTCAAAATTCATTATTATTATTATTATGCAAATAGTATTAACCAGGATGGGGTTTAAAATTAAATCTAATTGGGTCCGTTCTCCTAAACTCGATTTTATAGAATTGATTTAAATTTTACATGTGTTTACATAAATTTTACAATATATAACTAGTCTCTAAAAATTTAATTGTTAATTAAGTTGTAATTATCCGTACCAGTTCTTTACATTTTTTTTATCTCCTCAGATGATGACACTTTTCTATTAGCTTTCCTACCACGTTAAAACTATTTCTTAAATTGTTAACTTGATTATTTGACAGGAGTAGAAAATGTAAATGTAAACTTCAGCGCTATGGAGAAAAAGAAGCGAACAAGCATCGACCGATGCCAAAAGAATGGGCCAATCAAACGTCATTCTAAGCGAAAAATGAAAAACGAAATAATCTGGTTGCAAACATTGGCAATGGTAATTAGTAATTACAGACATTTTTCATTAAAGTTACTGCCTCATTTAAATTGTACGAAATTTTAAATTATATATTAGTCTTAAATAATATGCCATATATGACTATATAAGTTTTTCTTTCTTATGGTAGTGTATTCATAGTACAAATTAATTAAGAAATAAGTAATAAAGAAATAAAATAATAACTTTTTCTGATTACGATTTAATATTACTTTTTTTATATCTCCTACAGGACTTTGCATTGAAAGAAATAACTGCCGAGGAATTGAAATTAATTCTGATTTACGGAATCGGCGTATTCTTCTTGTGAATGACATTCGCCGCTTCTGTCTCTGTCACACTCTTCTTGATGATCGGCTGTGTTTACAATCAATTCTCCAAATACTGGATTCGTTACCTCTTCAAATTAAAAGAAGTCGAAGAACAACTGAAAATCTACTCGTGGCTGTATCTGCATAACAAGTTCCTCAATAGAATGATTGCTCCTATTATGACACCAATTCTAGCTTCTGTAGGGCAAGTCATCTGTATTATTTCCATTTATGGCACCATGAAGTTGAAAGACAAAATGGAATTTATGGCTTATCTTTTCCTACCTATTTTGTCAGTTTTTTTGTTAATCTTAGCTGTGCTTCTTTTGCAACAAGGATCAGAAATGCACACCTTGTCCGGTTATTTCATTAAAAAATCGCAAGGCCGCCAGAATCCATTGGTGAGACGAAAAGCAAAGTTAATGAAGCCAATCCGCTTACATATTGGAGGGTTTGGCTACTTGGACAAAGGCTTCGTGCTAACATTCTTTGTTTTTCTCACCAATAGACTGGTGGCTATACTCGTAGCAGATTTGTAGAAGTTTTCAATTATTTAATATTATGATAGATAGATTACGATAGATAGATTACGATAGTCTTGCACAAATCCACTTATCTATTATACAAATTATACATGTATTCATAAAAGTATACCTAAAGTTAACAATATTTTACTAAGTGTTAACTTATTAAATTAAATAAGTCAATTTAAGTCTTAGCAAATTATTTCAGCTTTCATAATAGTCAGGTTGGTATCACATCGTCAAAAATTTGCAATTAGACAAATTACTTACAAACTACTTTTTCCAGTCATCATTCACCTTTATTTATAACTTTTTGGTTGTTCAAGAAACAAGCACTATAAAACGATCCTGCAGAATTTGGACTTTCATTATGACAATAAATTTTAATCAGAGAAATTAAATATGGAATTGTAGAAAATAGAATTTTTTACACTATAAGTTAAGGAAAAACAATAGTCAACTACATAGGTTATGTTGCCTTTTCGTTTGCAAGCAATATAATTTATTCATGCTATTAAAAAACAATCGTACCATTAAACCTTTAAACCCATCCATGTCCAGCCTTGACAATATTACGCAAAAGGTTAGTGTGCCTGTGCTCTGATATGAGAATATATCCTGCAGCGATATAAAAGCTTCGTGAGAGGTTTTACACATGTTTAAAAGAGTTGGCTTTTTATTAACGTACATAGCAATAACTTTAAGTTCTTCCCTCCAGTTCGAAAACAGGTGTTGGAAAGCAGATACACTTTAGGTCTATGAAGTTACCTGTTCTTAGATAGAATAATTAACTACTAATTCAGAAACTGCATCTACTAATGTAAAATTTTTACATTAAAGATTACTATCACTTTCACAGCTACATTTACAACAATTTTAGTTTTATACGAATAATAGGAGCCTTACACTATTTGCTTACCATTGCAGTCCGTTCCCCTACTTGAAGAATCGTCTTAGTATTACACAATTCGGAATAAATTGCCAAAATTCATCTTCTTTAATGTTGCTAAATGTATTGTTTGTTTTCATATTTTTGTTGTGCTTCATATTCTGGAGAAAGAGACCACGGCGATTTCCCCGGGTAAATTATTTTCAATTCTTAAATATAAATTTTGTAAATCGGTACTCTCACAAATCAGATATAAGTAAGAACTGAATTATGCTTATTTAAAGGTCCTTTTAGTTGG
>CM036943.2:6710304-6920877 GCA_020352615.2 Yoshiicerus persimilis
GTATAGCTCCTGGTAACCATTGTTTCAATTTCCCTTGGTTGGAATGAGGGCTTAATTTTTCGCGCGGTGTTCAAGTTTTGTGTAGTTTGTACATTTTGATGGGCGCCCATGGGCAGGTTCCTTTAACTCGAAATGGGCATGGGCGGGCATGGGCGCAAGAAAAATGCGGATGGGCTGGGCATGGGCGCTAATGTCAGGTGTTAATGGGCATGGGCGGGCATGGGCGCCGAAAATTGCGCCCCGGCAACGCTCTACTGTAAACTATTTATTCTGCTACCTTCAAAGACCAAGTTAAACTGTAACTGCTATTCTCGCCAAAGGGGAAAATAAACTTAAACTTCATAACAAAAAGAAATTTCTACAGTAGATTAGGGTTTATCACAGATGATGCAATCATGATAACAGATTTTCAGTATTTCGTAGCAAATTTATACTTTAAAATATTAGGATTCTGTGGCCTTATTCCGTTTGGAATAGAAAATCGTCGAATCTACGTCTCTCAACAAAAATGGAGAAAACTAATATGGGCAACGGGGGCAATCATCAATGCCACTGTTTGTGTTCTGCTAATTATTTTGGAGGCCTACAGCATTAAAAATCCAATCTTGGAAACCCAAGATTTCATGTTGGTATTCATATTCATCACTTTATTGATTGCATCTTCTGGAGCTAATATGACTTTCATCTTCAAGGGACTGGAAGGAATGCCAGAAGTCATCAACCAATGTTTTCAACTGGATGACAAACTGACAGGTATGACCCAAATGAAAAATATTAACGCCCTAAAAAATACTTAATACAATGAACAAAGACACAAGACATTGGCCAAAATGTCATGTAAAATATTATGTCAAATAATTTTTTCAAACTATTTTGATGTACCAAATCGTTGACTTGTTATTTTGACAGCAATACAAAATGAAAATATAAAAAACAGCAGCGTCGGGGGGCAAAAGGAGTGATTAGACATCGACCGACCCCCAACGGATGAGTTAATCAGCAATGATTTTCAATTGGAAAAAGCGAATTTACCAAATAATCTGGTGACAAATATAGGTATTGTTACGATTTAAAAATTTTAACATCATTGCAGTTTTAAGGGCCTTATTGTAATTGCTGATATCCTATTCTATTTTTCCTAGCTTCAGGGAATAGAGGAAACAAAGTCTCACAATGGATGGCGAGGGCCAAGGCATTAAAACTCGACTACCGTGCAATATGTCTAACTGCACTCGTGCCAATGGCTACCTTCAATGTCATTTGCGTATCGTGTTATGCATCAATCATCCTGACACGACTCACCATGAACCGGCGATTTGCGTTGGAAGAAATAACTGCGGTGGAAATGAAGCGAATTCTGATATTCGGAATCGCTGTATACTTCGTGGCGGAGACATTCGTCGCTTCTTTCACACTCTACATGTTGACCGGCTTCGTTTACAATCAATTCACCAAATACTGGATTCGTTACCTCTCCAAATTAAATGGGATGGAAAAACAAATGAAAATCTACTCGTGGCTCTATCTGCATAACAAATACATCAACAGAATGAATGCTCCTATTATGGGTCCAATTCTACTTTCTGGGAGTCAAGTCATCGGCATCATTGTCTTCTAGGGTACCTTGAAGTTGAAAGGCAAAATGGAATTACTGGCTTACTTGTACTTTCCCATTATGGCTGTGGGTTTCTTAATCTTAATTGTGCTTCTTTTGCCAGAAGCATCGGAAATGCACACCTTGTCTAGGAATTTCATACAAAAAAGTCAAAGCCATCACAATCCATGGGTGAGACGCAAAACGAGGTTAATGAAGCCAATGTGCGTCCAGATCGGAAAGTTTGGGTACATTGACAAAGGCTTCGTTCTAACATTCTTTGCTTTCCTTTCGGAAAAACTCGTGAATATCCTCGTAGCGGAGAATGCTTCAGACATGCTGTAAACAGGTCATAGATATGCAGATATAGATCTCGATACAGATATAGATAGAGATATAGATGTCGATATAGAAACAGACATGTACAAAAATCTAAAAAATATGCTTGAAAATATGTATTTAAAAATACCACAGTATACACCATAATATACACTAAAAACTGCCAATACATGCACTAAAAACAGGCGATATATTCACTAAAAGCTTTCAATACATGCACTAAAAGCTTGCAATACATGCACTTAAAGCTTGCAATACATGCACTAAAAGCTGGCGATATATGCACTAAAAGCTGGTTATATGTGCAATAAAAACAGGCAATATATGCACTAAAAACAGGCAAAATATGCACTGATAACAGGTAAAATATGCAATAACAACTGGTACTGGCAATATTTATATGTACTAAAATCTGGTAATCATATGCACTAATAACAGTAAACATATGCACTAAAAATGGGTAACATGTGAACAAAATATATGCGTTAAAAAGGTAATTTACACCTACACCTCCATAAATGTAAGCTGTAGTAGAATACAACGCTAAAATGTGCATAAATGAAAAAGCTAACTCGTACACCTAGTCTTATCCTTAGGGCGTAGCAGGTTAGTCCACCTGTGGGTTAACAAAATAAAAAACTCTTTTTTCGTAATAGACCAAAATTTGATTATTTTGAAGTAGTACAATCGCAGATGACCTGCCAAATTGTGCTGCATCTAATGTGACAGGATATAATTTCATTGGCAGGCTCCAAATTCTCAAAATTTGGCAAATTACCAAATTTTTGTAAAATTGTTTACCCCCGGTGGACTAACATGCTGCACCCTAAGACTGGACACTAAGAATATATTACGCGCCTTAGTAATATTTCAGTCATATCGGCTTTAGCACAATAACGTGTGCAAATACTAATACTGTCAAACTTCTACCTAAGTTTAGTAGCTCCCAATACAGGTATCCTAGAATGAAAAATAGAAAAACTATGAAATTCCCTAACTATCTGAGCATCATGTCTATCCTTTAGAATAAATTATTCAATAATATTTCCTTTCTCAAAGTTGGCTTAGCTTTCAACAATATTACATTCCCAACCAAGCAAAATATACATACATAGAGGCAGCGCATGTTTCTTGTCTGCCAAATGCAGACAAGAGCCGAATATGATATTTAATATTATTTAAGACTTAAAAGTATTGACTAAAATATTGTTTTACAATGTTGTTTATTTCACTTCCATTCTAATGCTTTTTACGTGAGTACCGGCAATTTGTATGATATTCTTCATAAGCAGCCTTCTGAACAAGCCAAACAAAACTCTTACTCTTATTTACCATTATAGCCTATCAATATTTCATAAGAATATAGTCAATCAATATTCAGATACAGGACATGTATAAAAGGTACTAAGGTAATCCATCATATTTTATACAGTGGCCGTCCCGTGAATTTACTGTAAACCAATACTGTCAATGACAAAGTTAAACCGTAGCTGCTACTCTCACCAAAAAATAAAATAATACATAAGACTTCATAATAAAAAGTAATGACACAAATGATGCATTAATGATATCAGATTTTCTATATTTCTCACTTCTATATTTCTCACACAGGCAGGAACCGAATATCCACATTTTAATAGTATTTGAGTTTAGTATTGAAACTAAATAAAATATTTCTATGTTAGCAACATTAACATTGTTTGATTTGTGGTACTTTAAATTGCTCTTTATTTCTAGAAAATGTTTAAGTAGTTGATCATCTTTAAAGCGTATTACAGACACAGGTTGCATTTACATTATCATTTAATTGGGAAGGTACTGATTAGGGAATAGGGGAGGAACAACTGAAAATCCACTTGTGGCTATATCTGCACAACAAATACATCAACAGAATGAGTGCTCCAATTATGGGTCCAATTCTAGCTTCCGGAGTACAAGGTCTCGGCATTATTCCAACTATGGTACCATTAGGTTGAAAGATAAAATGTATTTTGTGGCTTATCTTTTCTTTCCCATTTTTTTGTCACTTTGGTATTTTTACTTGTCTTTCCTTTGCAACAATCATCTGAATTGCACAGCTTATACAGCCATTTCATAAAGGAAACCGAAAGTCATTAGAATCCATTGGTTCGTCGAAAAGTCAAGCTAATGCAACCAATCTGTATACACGTTGGAAATTTTGGGTACATTATTAAAGGTTTCATTCCAACATTCTTTGCTTACTTGCCTTATGCAGAACTTGAAGTATCCTCGTTGCGGAGAATGCAGTGAACATGCAATAATATAAAACTCTAGTATTACCACTAGAAAGTACTAGATGGTACTAGCATTTCCAAAATTCTATTTGCAATAGCCCATTCTTTCTTCTTTCCATCAGAAACATCAGAGAAAGAAATGTTATTAAACATTACAATAAGCCTTTGTGTCTTGGAAGAACTTCTTTAACTCTATCTCCTCCTCTGTAACTCTCCTACCTTATCTGTACTTCGCTGCAAAGACGTAATCCAAATCTCATAAAGATGATTTTTTTTGCTTTGCCATGCTCATTGTAAGAAATGAAAAAATGAAAAATTTGAAGTGAGACTTTTCTGATTCATCAGGGAATTTTGAATTAAGCCAGTTGGTCTAAAATTACCTGCTAACTTGTCTTCTATGAAATTGACCACAGAAACCAAAATGCAGTTCAAATTTCACGATTTGCCTAGGCATTTTCGGAATTACCTCCAAGTACAACATTTCTCCTCATTTTTCCAATTCAATTAATGTTCAAGCTCTTGCGTTCAATAATTAATTCTACAAAATGTTAGAGATATCACAATTTATTGTTGCACTTGGCTATTCTCACGGACAATCTAATAGATAATATTGTGGCGGAGCAATGAAATATTTTGTTTGACATCTGAGTGCATGAATCCTTACTGGGGTATTTTGAAAATACATGCAAAATTAATTGTCAAATAATATTTATTTAATATGTTGTATTTAACATAACAGTCGCTTTACAATGTTATCAGTATAACATTATCATTTAATAGGAAAGTTGCTGAAGAACGCTTTTGTAAATTTAAGTCTACTTTCGTAAAGTTCATTTATTCACTTAAATAAATAAAAAGTTTTGCTTTTTTTGTCTTACAAAATCTGCTACTATGTTTTAGAAGCATTGCAGACATTATGGTAAAGCTTGAAACGTAATGAGTTCCTTCAACACATATTGATATTCCTTAATAAGGTACACTCATATAATAATCACGTAGTATTTCAGCAAAGGCTCGTATATTCTTAGTGCTTATCCGTAGAGTTAAGCAGGTTACACCACCTGGAGGTAAATAAAATAAAAAATTCTTTTTTCGTAAGACCATTTGAAAATTTTGAGGTAGCACAATCGCAAATGACCTGCCAATTTGTGCTGCATCTAATGTTACGTGATATAACTCACAGTGGCTGGCTCCAAATTCTCAAATTTGAGTCTACGAAAACAGTGAATTCTTTATTAAGTAGCGGAAAGCTACTTAAGATTTTGTTTATCTGTCTGTTTGTCTTTCTGTATGTCTGTCTGTGGTAACCATAACTCATGAACCCATTGAGATAATTCAATGAAATATTTTTTAATAAATCGGGCATTGAAATAGCATCTTCCAGTTCGAAGATGAGCACTCTCTGACCTTTGACCTCCGAATGAAAAATAAAATACATTTTTCTAATTGCAGTACCATACGCATTTTCAATTATTAAGTAGCGGAAAGCTACTTTTAGCTTTTGCTTTGTCTGTCTGTCTGTATGTATGTTTGTCTTTCGGTGGGCAAGCGTCTGTGGTGCCCAAAACTCACGAACCCTTTGAGATAATTCAATGAAATTTTTAATCAATCGAGCATTCAAATAGCATCCTTCAGTTCAAAGATGACTACTCTGTAATCTTTGACCTACGAATAAAAAATCTGAAACGGTTTTTGCTAAAGTCTGTGGTGTCCATACCTCATGAACCCAATGAGATAACCTGATGAAATTTTGTGTGTGTTTTCCTTGGGTCGTGGGAAAGTCTCAGTTTGAAGATGAAGTCAATCGGTCCATTGGTTCGGGAAATATACTCGCAAACGTAGAGCCTACGGCTACATGTGTGAGTATATGTCACAGGCTCTACAAGTCATCCATGTGTGTCGCAGTCTCCGTTAACCACTCAGACAGTGGAGTCTACTTTATGTTTTATTTTGTCTGTCTGTCTGCGTGTGTGTCTCTCTGTATTTCTTTACGCCGCTGTATATCATGATTACCATCATGATTATCATCATGATCATCATCATGAATGATTATCATCATGATCATCATCATGAATGATTATCATCATGATCATCATCATGAATGATTATCATCATGATCATCATCATGAATGATTATCATCATGATCATCATCATGAATGATTATCATCATGATCATCATCATGAATGATTATCATCATGATCATCATCATGAATGATTATCATCATGATCATCATCATGAATGATTATCATCATGATCATCATCATGAATGATTATCATCATGATCATCATCATGAATGATTATCATCATGATCATCATCATGAATGATTATCATCATGATCATCATCATGAATGATTATCATCATGATCATCATCATGAATGATTATCATCATGATCATCATCATGACCATAACAGATGCAATATTTAAAATTTCTTAATTCCGCTACTTTACCACAGCATTTATTACGGTTTATTTTCTTTACCTCCGGTCGGCTAACCTAGATTTAAGGCTGGACACAAAGAATATGCGAGCCTTGGTAGTCATTTATCTCCGCTTTAACTTAATAACGTCTGAAAATACCAATACTGCCATACTTCTATCCAAGTTTAGCAGTTCCCAATGCAGACATCCTATTAATCCTACAATTAAAAGAAGGAATAATATTACATTCCCTGGCTGTCTGAGAATCATGTCTACCATTTAGAATACATTATTCAAGAATAATTCCTTTCGGAAAGTTACCTTAGCTTTCTACAATATTACATTCCAAACAAAGCCAAGATACATACATAGAGAAACTACCAAATGAATATAGGAGCCGAATATAGACATTTTAATATTATTTAAGACTTAAATTAAAACATTGGCTAAAGTATTGTATTGTATTGACAGGTATTGACTAAAATTGTTCTATAATGTGATTTACTGCCTTCGTTTCTAATGTTTTTTATGTAAGTAAATGCAATTTGTATGATATTCTTCATAAGCAGCCTTCTGAGCAAGCCCAACAAATTTCTATTTATAATTATAGCACAATAACACATCAATATTTCATATGAATATATTCATATATCAATACTCAGCACCAGGACATGTGTAAAAGGTATTAAGGTTATCCATCATATTTTATACAGTGGCCGTCTCATGATTTACTTTAAACCTTATACATAATATCAATGACAAAGGCCAACCGTAACTGCTATTCTCACCAAAAAGTAAAATAATACGTAAGACTTCATAACCAAAGTAGTTTCAGAAGTAGCCAAAGGCTTAATACAGGTAATGCAGTCATGATTTCAGATTTTCTATATTTCTCACTTTATATACATACAGGAGCCGAATATCAACATTTTAATAGTATTTAGAACTTAAAACATTGGCAAACAGAATTGCTTAAAAGCGATTCTTGTCCTTCACAGCTAATGTCTTTAGTCTTTTACGTATTGAGTGAGTAAATCCAATTTGCCAGATTTTCATCAAATTAAACAGCCTGTAAAGGGAGCCAATGAAAAATCAGCCACATGAATATTTCATATTAATATATTGAATCAACATTCGGTGACGAGAAACGAACAGAAGGTATTCAAAGCTTTGTTATTCAGTGTCCGTCCATGAAGTTACTGTAAACTATTTATTGTGTTGCTGCTAACTGCTATTCACACCAAAGGCGAATATAATGAATAATACTTGATAATAAAAATAAGTTTCAGAAGTAGATTAGGGTTTATCACAGATGATGCAATCATGATAACAAATTTTCAGTATTTCGTAGCAAATCTATGCTTTAAGACATTTGGATTCTGTGGCCTTATTCCGTTTGGAATAGAAAATCGTCGAGTGTACGTCTCTCCCCAAAAATGGAGAAAACTTTCTTGGGCAACGGGGGCAATCATCAATGCCACTGTTTGTGTTCTTCTAATTATTTTGGAAGTCTACAGCATTCGCATTACAGATCCAATCTTGGAAACCCAAGATTTCATGTTGGTATTCTTATTCATCACTTTATTGATTGCATCTTCTGGAGCTAATATGACTTTCATCTTCAAGGGACTGGAAGGAATGCCAGAAGTCATCAACCAATGTTTTCAACTGGATGACAAACTGACAGGTATGACCCAAATGAAAAATATTAACGCCCTAAAAAATACTTAATACAATGAAGAAAGACGCATGAAATTGGCCAAAATGTCATGTAAAATATTATGTCAAATAATTTTTTCAAACTATTTTGATGTACCAAATCGGTGACGTGTTATATTGACAGCAATACAAAAAGAAGATATAAAAAACAGCAGCGTCGGAGGGCAAAAGGAGCGATTAGACATCGACCGACCCCCAAAGGATGAGTCAATCAGCAATGATTTTCAATTGGAAAAAGCGAATTTACCAAATAATCTGGTGACAAATATAGGTATTGTTACGATTTACAAATTTTAACATCATTGCCGTTTTAAGGGTCTTGTAATTGCTGATATCCTATTCTATATTTCCTTGCTTCAGGGAATAGAGGAAAAAAAGTCTCACAATGGATGGCGAGGACCAAGGCATTAAAATTCGACTACCGTGCAATATGTCTAACTGCACTCGTGCCAATGGCTACCTTCAATGTCATTTGCGTATCGTGTTATGCATCAATCATCCTGACACAACTCACCATGAACCGGCGATTTGCGTTGGAAGAAATAACTGCGGTGGAAATGAAGCGAATTCTGATATTCGGAATCGCTGTATACTTCGTGGCGGAGACATTCGTCGCTTCTTTCACACTCTACATGTTGACCGGCTTCGTTTACAATCAATTCACCAAATATTGGATTCGTTACCTCTCCAAATTAAATGGGATGGAAAAACAAATGAAAATCTACTCGTGGCTCTATCTGCATAACAAATATTCCAACAGAATGAATGCTCCTATTATGGGTCCAATTACACTTTTAGGGGCTCAAGTCATCGGCATCGTTGTCTTCTACGGTACCTTGAAGTTGAAAGGCAAAATGGAATTACTGGCTTACCTTTACTTTCCCATTATGGCTGTGGGTTTCTTAATCTTAATTGTGCTTCTTTTGCCAGAGGCATCGGAAATGCACACCTTGTCTAGGAATTTCATACAGAAAAGTCAAAGCCATCACAATCCATGGGTGAGACGCAAAGCAAGGTTATTGAAGCCAATGTGCGTCCAGATTGGAAATTTTGGGTACATTGACAAGGGCTTTGTTCTAACATTCTTTGCTTTCCTTTCGGAAAAACTGGTGAATATCCTCGTAGCGGAGAATGCTTCAGACATGCTATAAAAAGGTCGTAGATATGCAGATATAGATATCGATACAGATATATATTTAAATATGTATTTAAAAATGCCACAGTATACACCATAATATGCACTAAAAACTGACAATAGATGCACTAAAAGCAGGTAATATACGCACTAAAAACTTGCAATACATGTACTAAAAGCTGACAATATTTATGCACTAAAAGTTGGTCATATGCGCCATAAAAACTGTTTATTTATGCACTAAAAGTTGGTCATATGTGCAATAAGAGCTGGTAATATATGCACTAAAAACCGGCAAAATATGCACTGAAAACAGGTAAAATATGCAATAACAACTGATACTGGTAATATTTATATGTACTAAAACCTGGCATTCATATGCACTAACATATGCACTAAAAATGGGTCTTATGTGAACAAAATGTATGCGTGAAAAAGGTAATTTAAACCTAAATTGTGCACCAAAATAGCGAAGAACTCCATAAATGTAAGCTATAGTAGAATACAACGCTAAAATGCACATAAAAATGAAAAAGCTAACTCGTACACCTAGTCTTATCCTTAGGGCGTAGCAGGTTAGTCCACCTGTGGGTTAACAAAATAAAAAACTCTTTTTTCGTAATAGACCAAAAATTGATAATTTTGAGGTAGCACAATCGCAGATGACCTGCCAAATTGTACTACATCTAGTGTTACGGGATATAATTTCATTGGCTGGCTCCAAATTCTCAAGTTTGAGTCCATTACAAAAGAATTTTTATTTTGCTTAACCCCGGGGGAATAACATGTTGCGCCCTAAGACTGGACACTAAGAATATATTACGCGCCTTGGTAATATTTCAGTCATATCGGCTTTAGCACAATAACGTGTGCAAATACTAATACTGTCATACTTCTACCCAAGTTTAGCAGCTCCCAATACAGGTACCCTAGAATTAAAAGGAGAAAAACTATTAAATTTCCTGACTATCTGAGCGTCATGTCTACAATTCAGAATAAATTATTCAAGAATAATTCCTTCTCAAAGTTAGCATAGCTGTCAACAATATTATATTCCCAACCAAGCAAAGTATACATAAATAGAGCAGCTTAAAATGCAGACAAGAGCCGAATACGATATTTAATATTATTTAAGACTTAAAAGTATTGACTAAAATATTGTTTTATAATGTGATTTATTTCACTTCTATTCTAATGCCTTTAATGTGAGTAAACACAATTTGTATGATATTCTTCATACGCAGTCTTTTGAGCAAGCCAAACAAAACTCTTATTTATCATGCCCGTCTCATGAATTTACTTTAAACCATATCAAAGTTAAACCGTAACTGCGACTGCTATTCTCACCAAAAAATAAAATAATACATAAGACTTCATAATCAAAAGTAATGACACAGATGATGCATTCATGATTTCAGATTTTCTATATTTCTCACTTCTATATTTCTCACACAGGAACCGAATATCCACATTTTAATAGTATAGTATTTGAGTTATTATAGTATTGAAACTAAATAAAATATTTCTATGTTAGCAGCATTAACATTGTTTGATTTTTATTTTTGATACTTTAAATTGTTCTTTATTTCTAGAAAATGTTTAAGTAGTTGATGGTCTTTAAGGCGTATTACAGACACAGGTTGCATTTACATTATCATTTAATTGGGAAGGTAGGTAATAGCAAAGGAACAACTGAAAATCTACTTGTGGCTATATCTGCACAAAAAATATATCAACAGAACAGAATTATGGGTCCAATTCTAGCTTCCGGTGTACAAGGCCTCGGCATTATTTTCATCTACGGTACCATTAGGTTGAAAGATAAAATGTATTTTGTGGCTTACCTTTTCTTTCCCATTTTTCTGTCACTTTGGTATTTTTACTTATCTTTCCTTTGCAACAATCATCTGAAGTGCACAGCTCATGCAGCCATTTCATAAAGGATACCCAAAGTCATCAGAATCCCTTTGTTCGTCGAAAAGTCAAGCTAATCAAGCCAATCTGTATACACGTTGGATATTTTGGGTACATTGTTAAACGTTTCAGTCAAACATTCCTTGCTTACCTTGCCTTGTGGTAAAACTTGTAAGAGTCCTCGTACTGGAGAATGCAGTGGACATGGTATAATATAAAACGCTAGTGCTTTTTACGTGAGTAAAGGCAATTGGCATTATTTTCTTCATAAGCAGTCTTTTGAGCAAGCAAAATATTTATTTACAATTACAGCATATCAATATTTCATAAGAATATAGTCAATCAATGTTCAATTACGGAACATGTATAAAAGGTATTAAGGTTATCCATCATATTTTATACAGTGCCCGTCTCATGAATTTACTGTAAACCATATACATACTGTCAATGACAAAGTTAAACCATAAAACCTATTCTATTCTCACCATAAAATAAGCAAATACATAAGACTTGATAATCAAAAGTAGTTTCAGAAGTAGCCAAAGGCTTAACGCATGTGATGCAGTCATGATTTCAGATTTTCTTTATTTCTGAATTTATAAATACACAGGAGCCGAATATCGACATTTTAATAGTATTTAAGACTGAAATTAAAACTTTGGCAAATACAATTGCTTTAAAGCAATTTTTGTCCTTGACAGCTAATGTGCGTCATGTCTTTAGTCTTTTAGATTGAGTGAATAAATTCAATTTGCAAGAGTTTCATTAAATTAAACAACCTGTAAAGCGAGCCAAAGAAAAATAAGCGACATGAATATTTCATATGAATATATTGACTCAATATTCGGTGACGAGAGACGTGCAAAAGGTATTCAAAGCGAATATGCATTATATTTTATTCAGTGCCCGTCTCAAGAAGTTATTCTAAACCATTCCTTGTGCTACCTTCAATGACAAAGTCAAATCGTAACTGCTATTCTTACCAAAGGATAAAATAATATATAATACTTTATAATAAACATAAGTTTCAGGAGTAGATTAGGGCTTACCATAGATGATGCAGTCATGATAACAGATTTTCAGCATTTCTCAGTAAATTTATATTTCAAGATATCTGGATTCTGTGGCTACATCCCGTTTGGAATAGAAAATCGTCGAGTCTACGTCTCTCCCCAAAAATGGAAAAAATTAATATGGGCAACGGGCGCCATCATCAATTTCACTGTTTGTGTTCTTCTAATTATTTTGGAAGTCTACGGCATTGGGAATCCCCTATTCCAAAGTCAAGATTACCTGATGATTCTCGGTTTCATCAGTTTATCACTTTTCTCTACTGGAGCCAATATGACTTTCATCTTCAAGGGACTGGAAGAAATGCCAGAAGTCATTAACCTATTTTTACAACTAGATGACAAACTGACAGGTATGACCCAAATGAAAAAAATATAAACACCCAAAAAAATAATTCTAATCAAAGTGAACAAGCACGTATAAAGTTGGACAAACTTTATTCTGTAAAATAATTTTTTAAACTGTTTTTATTCACCAAATCGTTGACTTGTTTAATTGATAGCAATGCAAAATGAAAATATAAAAAACAGCAGCGTTGGGGGTCAAAAGGTGCATTTCGACATCGACCCTCTCCCAAAGGGTGAGTCAGTCAGAAATGATTTTCAATTGGAAGAAGCTAATTTACCAAATAATCTGGGGACAAATATAGGTATTGTTACGATTTGCAAGTTTTAACATCATTGCAGATTTAATGGTCATGTAATTGCTGATATTCTATTCTACTTTTCCTTGCTTCAGGGTATAGAAGAAACAAAGTCTCACGATGGATGGCGAGGGCCAATGAATTAAAATTCGACTACCTTGGAATATGTCTGACTGCCGGTGTCCCAATGGCTATCTTCAATACCTTTTGCGTCTCGTGTTATGCCTCAATCTCCCTGACACAACTCACCATGAACCGGCGATTTGCTTTGGAAGAAATAACGGCGGTGGAAATGAAGCGAATTCTGATCTACGGAATTGCCGTATTCTTCGTAGGCATGACATTCATCGCTCCTGTCGGTCTTTACTTCATGCTGGGTTGCGTTTACAATCAATTCACCAAATACTGGATCCGCTACCTCTCCAAATTAAACGGGATAGAGAAGCAACTAAAAGTTTACTCGTGGCTCTATCTGCACAACAAATACCTCAACAGAATGATTGCTCCTATTTTTGTTCCAATTCTAATTTCAGGGGGTGAAGTCATCGGCATCATTGTCATCTACGGTACCATGAAGTTGAAGGATAAAATGGATTTCGTGGCTTATCTGTTCTTGCCTATTATGTGTGTGTTTTTCGTATTCTTCAGTGTGCTTCTTTTGGAACAAGCATCTGTAATGCCCAGCTTGTCCAGCAATTTCATAAATGGAAGACAAAGCCATCAGGATCCATGGGTAAGACGAAAGGTAAAGTTAATGAAGCCAATGTGCCTTCGGGTTGGAAAGTTTGGGTACATTGACAAAGGTTTCGTTCTAACTTTCTTTGCTTTCCTTGCGGAAAAAATTGCAATATCCTCGTAGCGGAGAATGCCACAGACATGCTTTAAACAGGTCATAGATATGCGGATAATATAGATATCGAGACAGATATGCATATAGATACAGATGTGCACAAAAATCGCAAAAATATACTTGAAAATATGCATTTAAAAATGACATAGTATGCACTATAATAGGCACTAAAAACTTGCAATGGATGCACTGAAGCTGGCAATATATGCAATAAAAACTGATAATATATGCACTGAAAACTGGTAATATATGCACTGAAAACTGGTAATATATGCAATAAAAACTGATAATATATGCACTGAAAACTGGTAATATATGCAATAAAAACTGGTAATATATGCACTGAAAACTGGTAATATATGCAATAAAAACTGATAATATATGCACTGAAAACTGGTAATATATGCAATAAAAACTGATAATATATGCACTGAAAACTGGTAATATATGCAATAAAAACTGATAATATATGCACTGAAAACTGGTAATATATGCAATAAAAACTGATAATATATGCACTGAAAACTGGTAATATATGCAATAAAAACTGATAATATATGCACTGAAAACTGGTAATATATGCAATAAAAACTGATAATATATGCACTGAAAACTGGTAATATATGCAATAAAAATTGATAATGTATGTACTGAAAACTGGTAATATATGCAATAAAAACTGATAATATATGTACTGAAAACTGGTAATATATGCAATAAAAACTGGTAATATATGCACTGAAAACTGGTAATATATGCAATAAAAACTGGTAATATATGCACTGAAAACTGGTAATATATGCAATAAAAACCGATAATATATGCACTGAAAACTGGTGCTGGTACTATATGTACTAAAACCTGACAATCGTATGCATTAACAACAGCAAACATATGCGCTAAAATCGGGCCACATGTGAACTACATGTATGTGTTAAAAAGTTAATTTGAACCTAAATTGTGCACTAAAATAGCGAAGCACTCCATAAATGTAAACTATAGTAGAATACAACGCTAAAATGTACATAAAAATGAAAAAGCTGGCTATTATATTCTTATTAGTGCTTATCCTTAGGGCGTAGCAGGTTAGTCCACCTGGGGGTAAACAAAATAAAAAATTCTTTTTTTTTGTAATAGACCAAAATTTTATAATTTTGAGGTAGCACAATCGCAAATGACTTGCCAAATTGTACTGCATCTAATGTTACGGGATATAATTCACATTGGCTGGCTCCAAATGATCAAATTTGGGTCCATTACAAAAAAAGAATTTTTTATTTTGTTTACCCCCAGGTGGACTAACTTGCTGAGCCCAAAGACTGGACACTAAGAATATATTACGAGCCTTGGTAATATATTTCAGTCAAATCGGCTTTAGCACAATCACGTGTGCAAACACTAATACTGTCATACTTCTACCCAAGCTTAGCAGCTCCAAATACAGGTATCCTAGAATTCAAAGGAGAAAAACTATTAAATTTCCTGAATATCTGAGCATCATGTCTACAATTTAGAATAATAAACCATTCAACTAATGCATTTAATGAAGTAGCAGAAGCGACACAGATTTAACAGCGTCCACTGAACCGTAGCGACACAATAGAAAAATTTTAAGTATATGTATCGAAGCGTTCAAGAGTTATAACACCTCAATTAGGTGCTGAAAATCCACCTCAATTTGGTGCTGAAAATGCACCTCAATTTTCCTACATACACAACACGTTTAGTAATACAAGAAGCTGAGCAGGAAAATGCACCTCAATTTTCCTACATACACAACACGTTTAGTAATACAAGAAGCTGAGCAGATGCGGGTGCTGAAAATGCGCCTCAATTTTCCAACATACACAACACTTTTAGTAATACATGGAGCTGAGCAGATGCGGGTGCTGAAAATGCGCCTCAATTTTCCAACATACACAACACTTTTAGTAATACATGGAACTGATCAGCAGCCGGTGCTGAACTGTAGGCTCTATATACAAAATTCAATTTTTTTAGTAGATGTCATTTATCGATCACACCCATTTTCACAGGGGACCTTCCTCGGAACACCAAGAACATGTACAAAAAGTTTTAGCGAATTATATTAAGCCGTTCAGGAGTTATAGAGCCAACAGACAGACAGACAGACAGACGGACAGACAGACAGACGGACAGACAGACAGACAGACAGACAGATTGTTCAGGGCATTATTATAAAGTAGCTTCCGCTACTTAATAAATTATTCAAGAATAATGTCTTTCTCAATAACCCTTATTCGTAATAGCAACCATTTTTTTCGACGTCGGCTAAGTCGCCCAAACGTGCACATGAAGGCAGCCAACATTTCACATACCGCCAACCACATGTATGCTGATGCTGCGTCAACCAAATTTTTCTACGTCAGTCAGCTGCCTTTCATACACACTTCCCTGTGTCAACCAAACGTAGGAAAAAAATGGTTGACATTACGAATATGGGTTATTCAACAATTACATTCCCAACCAAGCAAAGTATACATACATAGACAAACTTCCAAATGCAGACAAGAGCCGAATATCGACATTTTAATATTATTGAAGACTTAAATTAAAACATTACATGGCTAAAGTATAGGTACTGTATTGTATTGACAAGTGTTAACTAAAAATTGTTTTATAAAGTAATTTATTTCACTTATATCCTAATGCTTTTTATGTGTGTGAGTAAACACAATTTGTTTGGTATTCTTCATAAGCAGTCTTTTGAGTAAGCCAAACAAAACTCTTATTTACCATTACAGCATATCAGTATTCCATAGGAATATAGCAATCAATATTCAGCTCCAGGACATGTGTAAAAGGTACTAAGGTTATCCATCATACTTTATACATACTTTATACTTTATACAGTATACTTTATACTTTAAACCATAATATTATGCTTACTATCAATGACAAAGTTAAACCGTAACTTCAATTCTCACCAAAAAATAAAAAAGTACATAAGTGATAAGACTTCATAATCAAAAGTAATGACACAGATGGTGCATTCATGATTTCAGATTTTCTATATTTCTCACTTTATATGCACACAGAAACCGAATATCCACATTTTAATAGTATCTGAGTTATTATAGCATTGAAACTAAATAAAATATTTCTGAGTTAGCAGCATTAATATTGTTTGATTTGTGATAGTTTAAATTATTCTTTATTTCTAGTAAATGTTTAAGTAGTTGATTATCTTTAAAGCGTATTACAGACACAGGTTGCATATTTACATTATCATTTAATTGGGAGATAGGGAATAGGGAAGGAACAACTGAAAATCTACTTGTAACCATATCTGCACAAAAACTACATCAACAGAATGAGTACTCCAATTATGGGTCCAATTCTAGCTTCCGGAGTACAAGACCTCGGCATTATTTCCATCTACGGTACCATTAGGTTGAAAGATAAAATGGATTTTGGGGTTTATCTTTTCTATCGCATTTTTCTGTCACTTTGGTATTTTTACTTACCTTTCCTTTGCAGCAATCATCCTGAGCACAGCTCCAGCAATTTCATAAAGAAATGTCAAAGACATCAGGATCCATAAGTGAAACGAAAGGCAAGGTTAATGAAGCCAATGTGTATCCAGGTTGGAAATTTTGGGTACATTGCTAAAGGTTTTATTCTAACATTCTTTGTTCACCTTGGCTTGTGGTAAAACTTGTAAGAATACCCGTAGCGGAAAGTGCAGTGGACATGTTAAAATATAAAACTCTAGTATTACCACAAGAAAAGTACTAGATGGTACTAGCATTTCCAAAATTCTATTTGCAATGCCCAATTCTTTCTTCTTTCCATCAGAAACACCAGAGAAATAAAAGTTATTATACCTACATTAGAAATTGCCTTTGTATCTTGGAAGAATTTCTTTAACTCCATCTCCTCCTCTGTAACTCTTCAAGCTTACTTCGCTCACTTCGCTGCAAAGACGTAATCCAAATCTTTCAAATAAAGATGAATTCTTTTGCTTGGCATTTAGCACCAGTAGGGGAACGTCAACATTTCAACTATTTTGTCGGTTGATAAGTTGTCTATCAAACAAATCCTCGCTGCCATCGCTGCATTAAAATCGCTAAATAGTACCTAAAGCACTGAAAACATATATAGATGTATAAACACCAAGTACAAACTTCAGTACCACGTGCCCTATGCAGCGTGGCTTTAGAATCTTGCTGTACTAAGTTAATTACTCTTCTTATGCATTTAGAGAGATGATATTTTGGGAGTAAGTATAGAACTCTCTTCGCAATTTTGAGGTTGTGTGCAAGGAGCTGCCAGAAAACCGAATTTCTGTTGGGATTTCTAGATTAGTCATTTTCAATGTAATCAATATAAAAAATAACAGATAATCCTTTCTAAACATATTTGAAAAATACTGGAAATATAATATTATTATTAGTATAGTTCTGGACTGAGACTGAGTCAGCCTTATTCTACATTATACAGTAGTAATGACAATTGCAAATGCATAATACACTTTATAATAACTGTATTGTAAAGGCCAACGGCCAAATCTATTATATAGTGAAATAAATTGTATTCTATTTTAATACATTATACGTGCCATTGCTTGCTTGAGTTGTATATTGCTTATTTAAGTCTATTTCACAACTCAGTTAAATAAATAAATATAGTTTTGCTTTCTTTGTCTTACAAAATCCGCAACTATATTTTAGAAACAGTGCAAAGACATTATGATAGAGCTTGAAACGTACTGAGTTCTTTCAGCAGAATTGATATTGCTTAATTAATTGCACTCATATTATAATCACGTAGTATTTCAGCAATGCTTGTATATTCCTAGCGGTTATCCTTAGGGATTAGCAGGTCAGCCCACCTGGGCGAAAACAAAATAAAAAATTATTTTTTCGTAATGGACCAAAATTTGATAATTTTGAGGTAGAACAATCGCAGATGACCTGCCAAATTGTACTGCATCTAATGCTACGGGGTATAACTCACATTGGCTGGCTCCAAATTCTCAAATTTTTATCCATTACAAAAAAATTTATTTTGTGCACCCCTCGGTGGACTAACATGCTGCGCCCTAAGACTGGACACTAAGAATATATTACGAGCCTTGGTAATATATTTCAGTCACATCGGCTTTAGCACAATAACGTGTGCAAATACTAATACTTAATACTGTCATACTTCTACCCAAGTTTAGCAGCTCCCAATACAGGTATCCTAGAATTAAAAAGAGAAAAACTATTAAATTCCCTGACAATCTGAGCATCATCTCTTCCCTTTAGAATACATTATTCAAGAATAATTTCTTTCTCAAAGTTAGCATAGCTTTCAACAATATTACATTCCCAACCAAGCAAAGTACACATTCATAGAGAAACTTCCAAATGCAGACAAGAGCCGAATATGATATTTAATATTATTTAAGACTTAACCAGTTCCCCTGGCAAGGGGACATATGTCGTCCAAAAAGGAATTACATTGCTATGGGAGAACGACGAATGTCGTTCAAAAAATAGTTGTCTTGTCATGGGAGGACGACTTATGTCGTCTCATTTATTGATACGTTGCGATGGGAAAACGACAAAAGTCGTTCACAAATAAAATGCTCAGCTCTGGGAGGACGACAAATGTCGTTTTTCAAAGAATAAAATTAATTTAGGATAAGTTCAGCACCAGCACAACAACAGTAATAAAGTACAACTTCCTACATAACAATTATTATATTATACATAAAATTAAAAGTTAAATAACTAAAGTTCCCACTGAGCGATTTTCCTCAAAGTTGTACAGATTGTAGTCCTCAATAAAATTAACATAAAATCCCGGTTTAAAATGTCAGGGCTAAGACTTGGTTTTGGAAGAAAATCTTTTTGAACCAATATTGACCCATTCAACATTAAATCGCCTACTTTTCTATGGAACGAAATGCCTGCTTTCAGCTGATAAGGCCGTTCTAAGGAAAAAGCCAACTTTTTGTTCTGACGTCAACATACGACGCGATTCATACTACACTACATATTATTAGGAATACACTTAAATCGATCCAATAGGTATTATTTAAGTGGAATTTAGAACAGAATCCATTATTATTTGATTATTAATTATTTAATGCGGGTAACAGTGTCAATAAACATGAAAACAAATAAATATCTTAGTGTAAAAATGTATACTGGGTAGCAGTTGGGGTATAAAAACGTTGGCTTTTTGCTGCAAAAAGCCGAGCTTTTTCCTTCCTTCTTTGGAGGGTAAGAATTTTTAAAAGTTATATTGGCCCAAATTTTTGCCTCCCAAACCAAGTCTTAGCCCAGCTATATTAACCCGGGATTTTGTTAACCCGGGACTACAATCTGACCCAAGGAACGTTGAATTTTAGTTACTGGGGCTACTGCGGGGGTGGTATAAGATAAGTTTTCCCAACCTTCTTAAAATAAAATTTTCGGCTTTTTCAAAGTGAAGACACTTTTGCCTAATTTGTCTGCAGGTTCAATAACTAGGGGATACAAATTCATTAGAAGTGTCTCCACCCTGAAAAAAGTATTGACTAAAATATTGTTTTATAATGTGAGTTATTTCACTTCTATTCTATTCCTTTTTACGTTAGTAAACGCAACTTTTATTATACACTTCATAAGCAGCCTTCTGAGCAAGCCAAACAAAATACTTATTTACAATTACAGCATATCAATATTTCATAAGAATTTAGTCAATCAATATTCTGTTACAAGACTTGCATAAAAGGTATTAATGTAATCCATCATATTTTATACAGTGCTCGCCACATGAATTTACTTTAAACCATATACATACTGTCAATGACAAAGTTCAACAAAATAAATACCTTCAGTATTTATTCCCTTACATAGATACCAGTAGTTACTGGAATGCTGTAGAACATTGTTGCACACGACACTGTTCTCGAACATTCCCCGTGAGGTTTTGCACACGGAACTCTCATAACTCGGGTATAGAAGGAGCTCCCTTAGCCTCAGACAGTCCAGTTTTTTGGGTTTCAACTCTCACAAGAGTAACATCCTGATAAAGATGGGAAAAAGCTAATTACCCACTTTGATGGAAAGAGCCAATCAACAGTCTAGTTATTTAACTAATATCTCCAGCAGCATGAATTCACCAAGGGAACCACGGGTTGCATAACGTAAACGTTATAAACCATATATACATACTGTCAATGACAAAGTTCACGCGTAACTGCTACTCTCACCAAAGGATAAAATAATGGATAAAACCTCATAATAAAAATAAGTTTCAGAAGTAGATTAAGGTTTAACACAGATGACGCAATCATGATAACAGATTTTCAGTATTTCGCACTAAATGTATATTTCAAGATATTTGGTTTCTGTGGACTCATTCCTTTCGGGATGCAAAATCGTCGAGTCTACGTCTCTCCCCAAAAATGGAGAAAACTAGCATGGGCAACAGGGGCGGTCATTAATTTCACTGTTTGTGTTCTACTGATTATTCTGGAAGTCTACAGCATTGGTGATCGCAGGTTCCAAATTCAAGATTCTCTGATGATACTCTGTTGTATCATTTTAACAGTTGTCTCGACTGGAGCTAATATGACATTCATCTTCAATGGACTGGAAGCAATACCAGAACTCATCAATCTAAGTTTACAACTGGATGACAAGTTGGCAGGTATGACACAAATAAAAAAAACAAAAAATAGCCTAAAAAAATGAACGAACAAGCATAAAACTGGACAAAATATATTATGTAAAGATATTTCTTTAAACTATTTTTATTTACCAAATCGTTGACTTGTTATTTTGATAGCAATACAAAATGAAAATAGAAAATGCAGCGTTGTTGGGGAAAAGGAGCATTTAGACATCGACCCATGCCCAAAAGATGAGCAAATCAGCAATGATTTTCAATTGGAAAAAGCGAATTTACCGAATAAACTGGTGACAAATATAGGTATTGTTACGATTTACAAATTTTAACATCATTGCAGTTTTAGGGCCTTGTAATTGCTGATATCCTGTTCTACTTGTCCTTTCTTCAGAGAATATAGTAAACAAAGTCTCACAATGGATGGCGAGGGTCAAGGCTTTAAAATTCGACTACCTTGCAATATGTGTGATTGCCATTGTGCCATTGGCGATCTTCAATGCCTTTTGCGTATCGTGTTATGCCTCAATCTCCCTGACACAACTCACCATGAACCGACGATTTGCGCTGAAAGAAATAACTCTGGCGGAAATGAAGCTAATTCTGATTTATGGATTCGGGGTATTCTTCGTGGCGATGACGTTCGTCGCTTCTGCCACACTCTTCTTGATGCTCGGTTGTGTCTACAATCAATTCTCCAAATACTGGATTCGTTACCTCTCCAAAATAAATCGGATTGAAGAACAAATGAAAATCTACTCCTGGATCTATCTGCATAACAAGTACCTCAACAGAATTGTTGCTCCTATTGTGGTTCCTACTGGAATTTCAGCGGGTGAATTCATCGGCATCATTGCCATCTACGGTACCATGAAGATGAAGGATAAAATGGAATTTGTGGCTTTTCTTTTCTTTCCTATGACGTGCATTTTTATCGTTATCTTAAGTGTGCTTATTTTCCAACAAGCTTCGGAAATGCACAGCTTTTCATGCAATTTCATACAGAAAAGTCAAAGCCATCAGAATCCATGGGTGAGACGAAAAGCGAAGTTAATGAATCCAATATGCGTCCAGGTTGGAGAGTTTGGGTACATTGACAAAGGCTTTATTCTAACATACTTTGCTTTCCTTGCGGAAAAACTCGTGAATATCCTCGTAGCGAAGAATGCTTCAGACATGTTATAAGTAGGCTTAAGATGTGAATGTACGAAAAACTCAAATATGCACTTAAACATTAAAAATGTCAAAATGTACATTATAATACGCACTAAACACTTAAACATGAATTAATATGCAGTCATGCACATAGACATAAATAGAGACTCAAAAATGCGTACGCATATGCATGCACCAAAACCCAAAATATGCTCAACAAACAACCACACAAACTCTCTGTAATCTTAAAAAAAGTACTCAATGGGGTATTTTGAAAATATGCACATCAAACTTAGATTTGATTTAATAACTAAATACCCAAATAATATTTATTTAGCAATTCGTTCTTAATATAATAGTCACTTTTCATTGTTATGAAAAATAAACGATGAGGATTTTATTTGTTAATTGCGAATTGTGTACAGCAAAACTCCGTACTAACTAGTTATTATAATTGCATTAAAGCATATGGAGACAGTCTTTTAGGGATATCAAAATAATAATGTCTATTACTTTGGTACTCCTAAAAACTGAATTTTGACCCCAGTCACTGGGTGTTGGCTACTTTTACGAGAAGTATTGATAGCATTATAAGTAATTCATGTTTCTTGTAAATTGTAAGAAAAGGAATCGTTTGCAACGAAATAAAATATTTCTATATTGCCAGCATTAATATTGTTTGATTTGTGATACTTTAATTGTTCTTTATTTCTAGGAAATGTTTAAGTAGTTGATCATCTTTAAAGCGTATTACAGACACAGGTTACATTTACATTATCATTTAATTGGGAAGGTACTGAATTGACGAGGATCAAATTAAGCCGAGTTTATCTGCAGGAAAGAGAGACCACGTTTCCTTTGGAACAAGTCCCCACCCGTGGAATCTCCGACGAGAGCCGTTAGCGGCTTCAGAGCTTTCGCTCTTATGGCATCATGAATACTAGGGTTGTACTGGGAAAACCGGATGTAGTGAGGGTCCTTGTTTCCCTCCAAGGGCTCATCGTATAAATGCTTCTGAGAGTTCGACACTTCTTTCTCGCACCGGATGACAAACTTGTCATAAGAAGCCTCATATCTAAATATCAATTAATTACAGATGATTTAATTCATTA
Organism: Yoshiicerus persimilis; assembly: GCA_020352615.2. Classification (NCBI taxonomy): domain Eukaryota; kingdom Metazoa; phylum Arthropoda; class Collembola; order Entomobryomorpha; family Tomoceridae; genus Yoshiicerus; species Yoshiicerus persimilis. The sequence continues at coordinate 6,734,143 of CM036943.2, forward strand.
TACTATTTTTCTATCATCGTGAGGTAATAATAAACCATTGCAACCAATGCGCATAATGAAGTAGCGGAAGCGACACAGAATTAACTCTCATATTTAACAGAGGTAGCATTAAATCCACGAGAGTATCACTCATAAAAGTTTTAGAGAATTATATTATACCGTTCATAAGGTATAGAGCCAACAGACGGGCAGACGAACGACTATACTGATAGACAGACAGACAGACAGACTGTCCAGGGTATTACCATAAAGTAGCTTCCTGCATACACAACACTTTTAGTAATACATGGAACTGTAGGCTCTATATTAATCAATTTTTTAGTGGATGTCATCGATCGATCACACTTATTTTCGCAGGGGACCCTCCTCGGGACCCCAAGAACACACACAAAAGGTTTTAGCGAATTATATTAAACCGTTCAGGAGTTATAGAGCCAACAGACGGACAGACAGACAGACGGACAGACGGACAGATTGTTCAGGGCATTATTATAAAGTAGCTTCCGCTACTTAATAAATAGGGAGAAGTGCACAAATAATCAGAGTTCCATTTAAGAAAATCGTCATTCTTTCACAATGCCCATCAGTTTATCAATGTGGAAAACACAATATTACTCCTGGAAAACCAAATTGCAATAAAATGGGACAGAAAGTAGTAAAATATGCGAAAATTGCAATAAAATGGGACAGAAAGTAGTAAAATATGCGAAAAATGCAATAAAATGGGACAGAAAGTAGTAAAATATGCGAAAAGTGCAATAAAATGGGACAGAAAGTAGTAAAATATGCGAAAATTGCAATAAAATGGGACAGAAAGTAGTAAAATATGCAAAAATTGCAATAAAATGGGACAGAAAGTAGTAAAATATGCGAAAATTGCAATACAATGGGGTAGAAAGTAGTAAAATATGCAAAAATTGCAATACAATGGGGTAGAAAGCAGTAAAATATGCGAAAATTGCAATACAATGGGGCAGAAAGTAATAAAATAGGCGAAAATTGCAATAAAATGGGGCGTAAAGTAATAAAATAGGCGAAAATTGTAATAAAATGGGGCAGAAAGTAATAAAATAGGCGAAAATTGCAATAAAATGGGGCAGAAAGTAATAAAATAGGCGAAAATTGCAATATAGTGGGGCAGCAAGTAATAAAATAGGCGAAAATTGCAATAGAATGAGGTAGAAAGTAATAAAATAGTCGAAAATTGCTATAAAATGGGGTAGAAAGTAATAAAATAGTCGAAAATTGCTATAAAATGGGGTAGAAAGTAATAAAATAGTCGAAAATTGCTATAAAATGGGGTAGAAAGTAATAAAATAGTCGAAAATTGCTATAAAATGGGGTAGAAAGTAATAAAATATGCGACAATTGCAATAGAATGAGGTAGAAAGTAATAAAATAGGCGAACATTGCAATAAAATGGGACAAAGTAATAAAATAGGCGAAAATTGTAATAAAATGGGGCAGAAAGTAATAAACTTTTGCGAAAATGCAATAGAATTAGTGGAAAAGGAATAAGTTTTGCGAAAATGCAATAAAATTAGTGGGAAAGGAATAAAATTTGCGAAAAATGTGGCATAAAGTAATAAAATAGGCGAAAATTGCAATAAATTGCTGCAGAAAGTAATAAAACAGGCGAAAATTGCTATAAAATTGGACAGAAAGTAGTAAAATAGGCGAAAATTGCAATAAATATTATTGAAAGATATAAAATTTGCGAAAAATGAATAGAATTAGTAAGAAAGGAATAAAATTTGTGAGAAGGACAACAGACTTAGTGGGAAAGGAATAAATTTTGCGAGAAGTGCAATGAAATTCGTGGGAAAAGCATAAAACTTGCGAAAAATGCAATAACATTTAGTAGAGATTCAGAAATGCGGATACAGAAAAACAAAGAACTATGCTGAAAAAGGTATACATATGCAGTTTGGAAAAGCGATGGCGATGGGCTATATCCAAAGCGGAATATTACTAGTGAAACTGATTATTGTGGAAGAATGACCATTTGGATAACCTACTATATTTGCGCGTAGTTAAAAAACCTATAAAGAGTAGTAGATAAACAAATTACAATTCTGCAGCATGTTTGTTGGCAGGGAAGGAAGTGTCAATTTTGTAGAAAGACGATCGGACACATTTCAGTATTTGCCAAATGTGATTAGACGATCTTTGCCACGAAGTACGAAAGTGTCTCTTGATATCCAAAGTCCCTCTATTTGGCTGAACTTGCGGGTGATAAACTGGGGGAGTCATCATCACCGTCTGAGAATTTGCAAATTAAAGTTACAACACTGAATTTACACCCGTAACTGAAATTGTATTACCAAAAGTTGTTCACTTACAGGTAAGGTATGGGAATCTGGAAATGTTTCATGAAACTTGACAACAAAACGGAAGACTCCGCCCTGATAAGGTCCATGATGAACGAAAAGAACCCCATACCATTCTGAAAAACATTTTATTGTTAAATTATCATTGGAAAGCAATAAAGTAAAGGGATATTGGAACACCATTTGTCACAATTCATTGATTTCATGGAAAATATTTAAATATTCCAGGAATATAATTATTATTCTTACGAAACGGGGATTGTGCAGAAGGGATCACGTAAAGTCCTCCGAGTTTCTGCTGTTGAGTCAGAAGACAACTAAAAAATACAAAAAACCAATTACTAATAAACAAGAACTGCTAAAAACAAATCTATTTTCATAATTATACGGAAATACTCCAATAATATAATAATACTTATTATTTCTGATTATTATCAGCTGATTGCCGAAAATTAAATTAAAGTTACTTACTATTCAGCTGTAAGATAAGACTCCCTCAGCAGCGGCCCCAAAACAGTTGTTCGAAATTGAACAGGTAACCTACTGGCTTTGTTGTCAATATGTCTGACTGAAAGAGAAGGAGACAAATCACTTTGCTCCTCCGTTGAAATTACTGACCTGCTTTGACCTCGGTCGTTCTGCTCCATCATTTTCACTACTTCTAAAATTCGTAACTACTTGTTTTCTTGCGATTAGAAAAATTCTTCGTTTGTTCTGTAGACAGTCTCCTTCAGTTACTAGTTAACCTTCGTTGAATTTGTTCTTCCCTTTCACATTTGTTTACTTGTGATTACTAATTACATAAAATCCTGTTTTTAGCAAAGTTCCACGACCAGTTCGAACATTTTACAAAATCGAATTGATATATTAAGGCGGAACCAATTGTTTTCAGGGTCGGGCATGAAAAATGAAATTCCCCTTCCCTAATTAACAACAAATTAGTGCAATTAAATTAAAGTTTCTGAGAGTGGGAGTAAATCACACCACTTCGGATGTAGGAAAGAAACGTACACGTACTTCTTGTGGCCGATAGATAATTGTTGCTAATCTACGTCTTATCTCAAGGAATTTCAATGCCCCGTTTTTATTTAACTATTTATACCTTCTAAAATAATACTTAATACACCTTTGTGTACATTAGTAGCAGTTAAAATCTAGAAAATCATTCAAACCAATCTGAGCGCCAAATATTTGATTCGCAGCTCAGAATCTAGATTTCCTCAATGGTTTCAAATTAAAGCGCATATGCAGTAACGCTTATAATGATGACTACTTAAATAAACGGTTATCTAATAAACATGTGTAGTAGTTCCTTTTAAGCAAAACTCATTAATTACAGCAATCACGTATAATAAAGTTTATTTTTAACATATTTGACAAAAATTATAATGATTGTAGTAATCCTAAATTATTAATAAAGAAAGATATGATTGATGATTGTACTTTTTCAGCATTTAGATTGCCAGTTCCACTAAGCATCAAAATATGGAATTCATTATTATTTTATAACCAATCTATATACAAAAGTACCTAGAAATTAGTATTGTTGATTACCAGTTCCAATAATCTTTCACTTTCATAATCTTTTGGGGTCTTTTGAAATCATATCACGGACAAGTTTTTTGGAGTACACCAAACCCTATTTAATAGAAAATGAAATTATTTTCAATTCTATAACTTAATATGTATAATTAAGCAAATAATTATTGGCGAACCAAAAAAGTTAAAACAGTTTATTACCTTAATAGGTACCTTAGCCATGGCTCATGGCGTTAATACGCTGCCAGGTTTCTTTTTGCACACGGTCATCCGGAAGCACTTCGTTTGGTAATCAAATCTCAATCTTGAGCTTTCTTTTGCGTTGAAAAATAAGTTCACTAGAAAATTATGCATGCAAAACATTGTATTTATACTATTAAATTAATGGAACAATCCCACTCCTTATTTTCGGTCCACATGTTTGGAGATCTTGGATTCTTCAAAAATATACTACTTCTGCAATTGTTCTCTGACAATTTTGATCAACGATTCAGATTCGTCGTATCTTTTTTCCTTCATTAATCTCTCTAACCATCCTAGGTCCAACAATTCCCTTTTTAATTCGGGAAATTCTTCTCTCAAATTTTTGTCTGCATACTTAATAAATGGGAGTGCTTTGCAATCAACGAATCCCTCACAGCCAAGAATCTTTCTCAGAGTGTCTTTCCCCGTGTTACTTCCGTTATGACGAAGGACTTGCTGCAACAATGGGTGAATAGTCAAAACCGTCAGTGATTCGTCACCGTCGTTTTCTGGTCCTTCATCTGCAACTTGAGTAATGAGTGAATACTTGGATAGTAATTGTATAGCATTGGCCAATCTGGAAACAGTGAAGTAAGAATCGGACTTGAAAACACTTGTTAGAAAATCCGTTCCAACGTTACCCGGTCGAATGTACCCAAAGATATTTAAAACTTCTTTTGCAAATGCTCCGCCTTCCTCCTGGCCGATTAATTCCAAAGTGATGTTGACACTTGCACTGATTGTATTTCCATAGGCATCAAATTTGGTATTGACAATTTCTTCGACTTCTTTTGTAGATGTCTTTTCAATATAGTTCTTTAAATTTATTTTTCCAGTATTCAATGCTGCAACAGCCAATTGCATTCCCAAGGGAAGATTGCCAAGAAGACGACACAATTCCTCAAATTCGAGATCTGTGTAGTCTGTATACTTTAAATATTTTTTTAAAAATTCCAGACTCTCCGTTTTTTTAAAAATGTTCACCTCTAGTCTAGACATTTGTCCGTATCCGATGTTTGGAATTCCCCAATCTCTCCATCTAGATGTTATTAGACAATAAAAGTTGTCTTTGAAGATTGGAAGAACGTCTATAATTCCGTTATATCCCTGATAATTCTCTGCGTTATCAAAGATCCACAGACATTTGTATTCTTTAAGCGCCCCATAACTCTTCCCTATATAATCCTGCAAATCCAAGAATTCGTTTCTGTCCTCAATTTTCAAATCCCTAGCTAATTTCTTAAAGGAATTCCACATACAACCTTCCCCACAGTTAATCCAGATTACGTGGTCGTATTCATTTTCATAATTATGAGCATACCAAGTTGCCGTAAGCGTTTTTCCTACCCCTCCCAATTCCGTCAGCTTAGAAGCTTCCTCTGATTCGCAAATAACGACCCTTCGTTCTTCATCTTTCGAAATTCTCTGGTGCAGTTCTTCAATTAGTAGTTTATCCCCAATTTTTCTTTCGTATAAGGACTTAATCAAAACCTTTTTGTCCGGCCACCAAGTGTTTTGTAATATTTTCGGCTTTTCAAGTTTTCTCTCCCCCTCTCGTGAAATTCCTCCAATTTGACGTGCACAGTGTTCATTCTTTGTGTTTCGAAGAATTTCCAAAAATTCGTCGATTGAGATATCCTTTCTTTGTATTAAATCGAGTAGTTCGCAATTTTGGTTAAATGGAGTGTCTGCCTTTCTCTATTAAAAGAAAAGAAAACTCATTATTACTCTTTAACTGTCAACAAATTATAATATTTTAAATACTTACAATGTCATGACTTTCATTTAGCGAAATGATCTCATTTTGGAGCAAGTAAAGAAGAATTCTGTTCATATTTGTTAGGTTGTCGGCCAAATAAACCAAATTACGTCGAATTTTCTCCATTTAGGAAAACAGCAACAGAATCCAACGTATAACACACCAAGAAATACAAAGTGATCGCTGGGCTCTAGTTGTTATCTCAAATAAATTAAAAAACCAATCAGCCAATAATAAAGTAAAATTCCGCAGCTATTAAAATAGGAAATATTTACTAAACATTAAAAATGTAAAAATTCGGTACTATTTAGATGAAACGTAAGACTTCTTCAACAGCGATCCCAAAAATTCAAATGGTAGCATACAACAAACTCGATGTTTTCCGGTTCTAGCACGAAACACGAAATTCCCTTTACTATTAATTAACAGCAAAGTGAAATTAAATTAAGGTTTCTGAGCGCATAAGAGTGCTTTACCAGTTAGAATATGTGCGCCAAAATATATGCTTCGTTGGCCGGAATATAGCTGTGAAAGCTTTTAATTTGTTATTAAACTTATATATATACCATATACTATTATACGTATCCATATAGAATATAGATAATAAGTAAATTACTTGTGCATATAGTTATGATTATGATTGTTATTAAACTTATATATAGTAAATATATACCACATACTATTATACTTGGTTGGATAAGTAAATTACTTGTGCATATAATTATGATACGATTGCTATTAAACTTATATATAGTAAACATATTTCACATACCATTATACTTAGATAAATAAATTACTTGTGCATATAATTATGATTATGATTTTCCTTGAATCACGGATTAACTGTTGAATTATTTCGAACTGAGAAATTATCTTTCAAACGGTGGATTTTCCAAAAAAAAACTATAATTAATTTAATATTATATATTAATGATAATTTTATAAACACACTCTATAGAATTATAGCAACGTGTAGAATTATTCCGTTTTTTACGGCATTTAATAAATAAATGGTTAAAAATAAACATGCAGTAATTTCTTAAATAAAACTCCATAATTGCAATTACCCGATAATCGAATTTTATTGGCCATATTTGAAAAATTATAATGATTGTTTTGTAAATTATTTTTTCTTAGAAAAGAAAGACATGATTGCGTTCATGCAATCTTCCGACTGCCACTAAAAAAATACGGAAATAAATTATTTAGTTATACTGTAGTCAAGATACGGCATAAAATACATGAGTATATAAAAATATTAGGATTACCCGTTCCAATAATCTGTCACTCTCAGCTTTGTTAATCTGATGTAGCTGGGGTCTTTCGCGACCACGAACAAGTTCTTTGGAGTACACCAGCGACTATTTAGTTAAAAATGAATTATTTTTAAATCGCCAATTAATATAATTCCAACTATTTACAAAGATAAATATTTTGGAACAAAAATAGGGAGATTTGACTCTAAAACTTATTTCATTACCTTAACAGGCAGTTTAGCCATGGCGTTGATACGCTGCCAAGCTTCCGATTGAAGTCTGTCATCCGGAAACACTTTGGTAATTAAACCACAATCTTCAGCTTCCTTGGCCGTTATTTTGGAATTGAAATATAAAAGTTCGCTAGCCTAAATAAATAAAAAATATTTATAAATTACTATTCATTACCATAATACTTATAAATATAAATTATCGTTTCTCTTATTCTGAACAGTGTTAGGGATTTTCGAAATAAGGAAATATTAGTAAAGCTCTTGTGGTTTAGCACTTTTCAGGAAAAAAAGAACGCATATTTTTGTTTCGTAAACAGATTTTTTTACCCACCTTGGCATAACCCATTATTCGAGGGAAAGTGTAAGACGAGCATCCTTCAGGGCTCTGTCCCAACGCACTAAAAGGGGTTGTTAGAGTAGCCTAAAAAGTACATACAAATAAATTATCTTTACAAAATGTTTTAAAGACTGCAAATTGTAGTGGGATTTTAAGTTTGCACAAATTACTTTGTCAGTGGAGTACACAATGTCACATAAGCCTAAAACAGTGACTCCTATTCCAACGGCAGGGCCATTTAATAGAGCAATAAGAGGTTTTTTACAGTCAATGTAAGCTCCTATGTAGGCTCTGGAATATTAATGGAAATAAAATTGTAATTAGCACATATTTTGAACACAGATCACAATTATTATGCACTGATAATTAAGGAAACCTTGTATTTGTCCTTAAAAATACTTAATTTTCCACAATGTATTGCACAACTATAACCATTTATCACAATAATATTATTTTGTTGCAATAATGATCACTTAACACAAAAATATTCATATTTCCACAAAAGTATTGCATTATTTACAACTGCCAGAACTTTTTACATTAATTTATGTGTTTAACTCAACTGTAATGCGCAATAAACATCTAAAAATGATAAAATATCCGGGAATAGCAAAATTACTAGTCAAAAATGAATCTTTTCGGGATAAACGAAGCACCGTGTGTGAAATGATTACATTTGTAGAAAAATGAAGATTTTCCTTTGCCATCTATGGGAAACTGATTATTTTGGGGATGAAATAATAAAATTGTCGCAATAAAAAGAAATTGGTAATAAAATCACTTACTCCAAAGTATCGCGTCCAGCTTCTGCCATGGCTTTGACATCCGTGACATTCGCAAAGTTTCCTAAATCATTTCCACTGCAGAAAAAGTCCCCTGTTCCAGTCAATACAATTATATTTGTATTTGGGTCGCTATTCGACTCTTTCAAAGTTTTTGTTAGATCCACGTACATCTTTGGATAATTAAATCACTTATTTATAAAAAATTAAAGCAAATTTGGTTTCATACATTAAATAAATTCTAGTATTTAATTCTAAAGTTTAATATTTACTTTAAAAGTTAGAGCATTTTTCTTGGTAGGGCGATTCAAAGTGATTGTTTTAATTCCATTTTCTATCTTTATAGTAAACCCATCTCCTTGTTCCTGACTACTTTCTGATTGCGGTTTGTCAAACAAACTGTTAACAAGGTCGATATACTGTGTCTTGGCCTCATCCTAAAATTCAAAATATAAATAATAGTATTTTTCATTAGGAGGCGTTAGAAACACAGGTGCCCCTCTCTTATACCTTAAGTACTTCAAAATTGTGTGGATTTTTGGATAATTTTTACAGTATTTAGTTAATAGCAACCTGTGAAATGCTTCCAAGAGAGTTCCACGCTTCCCATTTGGCCTTTCCAACAAGATCCAGCATGCCCGGCTTTTTGGTATTGGTCTTTCCAACTGTTGCTTGTTTGTAGAGACCGTATAACTTCAGTTTTACTTCATTTCCCACTTCAGGAGCGGACGTGGAATTATCAACGGCTTCTTCGAACGAAGTAAATTTTTTGCTGAACCATTGTGACAATGAAAAATACCTGGTTTGATTCACAAACAGCTGACACTGCGGTCTCTGCAATCTAAAAACACGACCAATTCATTCCAGTCCACATATAATTAGTAATATTTTTTGCTGGAGCTGCTCAGAATATGTTGAGGTAAATTATGAAAACGCCTTTTTGTTATATTATGTTTGGCAATTAAAGTAAATTAGTAAAGAAACCTTAAAAACTGGATCCCTAGCATTTAGACGAAGTGATCGTGCTGTCACGACAGGAAAAACGAAGGCACTATTTGGAATAATTTTCAGTCAAATCTACAAAAAACCGAAATGACATTCGTTACTATTAGACAATAAAATAATGTGACTTCCGGTAATTATATCTTTCAGTTTCAATATTTAATATGCTTACCTTTAACTCTCAAGTCTTCAGTTTTCAACCAACCGAAACAAATTCAGTAGGTTTGAGTTGCTTCACAAGATTGTCCAATGAAAACTAAATGCCACTGTTATCTGTATTAAATACTTGGAAACCCGACCTTTGGACTTTGATATGCTTCTTCCGAAAGTGACAGAAGGAACAAGTAAGAGGCAGGCAGAATGATACAATGATAGGATGATTCAAATGTCCCACCAACAAAAACAAAACATTCTTATTTTAGACACATGCACAACTCGACAAACATTCACATAGTCACCTTGATCGATTCTCCCCGTTGTTGAGTACTCACTTTTTACTTTTATGGAATTTCTTGGTTGAATTGAAAATCAGCAATAATTAGATTTTAGGAGTAATTTTGAGAATTATTACATTTTTAACGATTGACTCGAAATGTTTGCTGGTTATGCAAATAAAAATCAGTATTGGAGTGCCATTAATGTGATTAAATTAATTATTTTTAATGAAGAAAGCAAGACAATGATTTTTTATTTTACGACTTGAGAATTAGCATTGATTTGTAAAATAATATAATTGTCACTAATAACAGTTAGCAAAACAAATATTTTCGGCACATAGCATGAATACGAATAGCAAAATTAATTGATTGGCAAGACTAAGTAAAAAATCTACTAAAATTGATTTTGAAAAATAGAGAATCGCTTAAAGAAATTGATCAGTAAAAATGTTAAGGGTTTTATAATGATATATTTTTTCTGGGTATTTGCAAAAAAGTAAAATTAACCTGGCTGTCGGCTTACTTTTTTGTTTACTTTCGGCGGCTAAGCTGCACAGCCAACATTGCGTGGATTTGAGTTCTCTAGTACGGCGCGAACTTTATCCAATTTCGTCTTGTCATTCTCTGAGGTGGTTCAGTCCAACCAGTCTCTCAGTTTTCAATCCGTACTCAAAAGAAAAAATATTACGATTAAATACAAGAATTGTTTTCATCTGCTATTACGGTAAGTCACTAACATTATTTTCTAATTTTAAAACCAATAAATCAATTACATTGAAAAATAAAGGTGAGAGGTTTCTTTTAAGCCGATAGCAAAGTAAAAGATTTCAGAAAATTAAAGCGTACTATCAATATTGGGGTAAATAACTTTCGCCCGGAAAATTGAGAAAAAAATTGATTGTGGTTAGTCCTTGTCCTTTTGATGGATGGATAGTAATAAGTAATTAACCTGAAGGTGAACGTAACTTTATATTTTACACAGTTACAGAATTTTTGCTGCTCTGGTGGTGACTCATCATTTGTTATTAACCAAAGAAAATGTCAGTGACAGTCGTGAAGACTGTTTTGGATGAAATAGCCAAGTCTGAAGATGATCCTCGACGGACGGAGCTGCTATCAAGCTTAAAAACGGCAATGGGAAACTTTTCCCGAACTGAGTTAGCGAGCGAAATGGGTCAAGTTAACCTCGAGATTCTTTTCGATTGCCTTTCCTCAGACCATCTGTGAGTTTTTTAATTTTTGCCAGAATTACGAAATTTGACTCGAATTTTATAAAAAGAAATAATTCTATGATATTATTACTATTTTACATTTTAACTGTTAAATGGAATTACAATTGTAGAGATCAAGTTGAGGCGACATGTGACATTCTGAAGACCCTTATGATAATCCTAGATCCAATAGAATGCTTACAAAAATACCACGAAGCAATGCTTTTGGGGTTTCGTCATCCATTGCCGGAAGTTCACTCCCTCGTCATCGCCCACGTGAGAATTTAAACCAAAGTCAATTAATATTAATATATTTTATATGCGAGAAATCCTTCAGTAGTAATTTATTATAGTGACCATTCCTTTAATGTACAGTGAAGGACATAAGCCATGCACCATAGGAAAATGCATGTAATGTTTGGAAATGCCTCTGAAACTGTTTGAGAAACATTTTCAAACATCGTACCTAATGTCATTTCCCTATGGTGCGTGACTTCTGCCCGCCACTGTATTAACCTCCTCTGTTTTTCAGTTAACTCGTTGCTGTGAAAATTCCGACAGTTCTGCAACTCTTACCGCCACTTACCAGGACCTTCTAATCCAAACGATAAATGAGCAAGGTTCTGAAGACCTCTCAGTGGCTAAAAACGCTGGACTTTTACTAATAAAACTTGCGGAGTCTAAGACAGGAACCGAGTTTCTACTTGGTCCACCAGGAATTGATACTTTTAAGAAAATCCTGCAGCACCCTTCTACTTCTGATTCCATAAAATTTCGCGTTTTCGAAACTCTGTCCCATATTGCTGCTATTTCAGAGGCTCACTTGAAAGGTATTGAAGAATATTCCCTGCTCATCGGTCCTTTGTCAACGGCTGCCTTTGATGATAAAGATCCACTTGGTAAACATTAATATTTTCGTAATCATTTCAACATCTGGTGGAAATATTAATAAAACTTGCTACTTGACTTTACAATGAAAACCAAGAAAAAGAAAATGGAAAAATGTTATAGGAAACGTATTTAACATTTAAAAAAATATGTTTTAAAATCTTATGATTTTTTTTCACAGGGCAGTTGAACTCTTTAGAAATCTTAGCAAACTTAGCGGGAACAAAGCACGGACTAGAGATGTTGAAAACAGCTGACGTCTTCAATAAACTGTATAGACTGAGCCAAGACTGGCAAAATAATGCCCTCAGCGGATTACTCTTTCCAGGCATTTTGAAATTCGTTGGAAAAATTGGGGTGGTCCAAGTTCCACAGGAGGAACTCGTCAGTCTAGTTCTGGAAGGCTTGCTTAGTCCTGGAGTCGAACTCCACGTTATGGTAGTAGCCGTTGAAGCCCTTTGTTACATTGGAACTACTAGTGATGGGAAAAACTTTCTCAGGACTCGGGTCGGTCAGTAAACTTTCCTTTAACTTTTATTATCATGAACATCCTAGGAAAAGAGTAGAAATCCTAGAAATATTCAATTAAATTCAATTTTTTACTTAAAAGATACTTATTATTTACAGAGAAAATATAACTATTTTTCTCAAGCTGATTTCTGGCTTCAAATATATAATTATAATAATTAACTAATAATTTATTGTCAACACCTGTTACTGAAATACCTATGCAAAATACTGAATGGAAGTTGACTTTGTGTATTAATAATACTTATTATATTTCAATATATTTATTATTGAAAATATTCAGGAATCGGAAAATGTTTTGAAAAAATGAGAATGATTCTGGAAGACTCTCCAGCAGAATTTAGATGCCGTGTAATGGACGCCATCGCATTACTTTTTGGATCTGAAGTAAGATTTCATTAATTATTGTCTTACATTTAGAGATTTTGCGTTTAAAACATTTTTATAATTATTTTTAAGCTTCTAGAAATAAATAACTTCATAATCACAATTATAATTGCAGAATTTATAACTTGTATATAACTAAAAATTGTGCACTAACACTTTTTTCATTAATAAATATAATTATTTTCAAAGTAGACTAAATAAAGTAGTGTCCCTATTGTCCCTATTATTGTGTATTAAAATGATTAAATGATTTATTGTTTAATGATTTTCTATGTCAACTTTTGTGTTTTATTATAGGAAGTAACATCCGATGTCCTTCCGCGGTGGTTTGCTCTAATCTTTCCACAGATCTCTTTTCTCTTCAGCTTGGTTCAGCAACCGTTTCCTGATCTTCGAATGGCTGCTTTGAATTTCCTGTCTTCCATAGCGCATTTGGAATGGGCTCAGAAACATTATCTTCGCAGTCCTGGTTAGTCAGAAAACATAATTTAGTATAAATAACTGCCCTTCTTCTATTTAATTCTCAGTGGTAGTGAAATATTTTAAGAATTATGCTTTTTAAATATTTTTAATTTAAATGCATGTGTTAGCAATGAAAAATATTTTTTACAGTTCGTTTTTTCGCTCAGTTTAAGGGAAAATGATTTTTAATTGCTGTAAATTGTAATTCAGTACTATTTACAATTTTAATTTTGTATTTTCGCAGGTGTTTTGGAATTCTTAACGGAGCGGAATGTAGAGCCAAATAAGGAATGCGTCCTGAGCAAATTCAAAATTGTGAAGATAATTACCGAATCTAAAACAGCTGCTAAGATTCTGCCAGCTGAAGATATGGGTCGGTTAAAAATTCATGTGTCGCAGGGACCGTTCTATGCTCCAGCTCAGGCAGCTGTTGCTACTGAAGGAGCTGATCAGTAATACAGTAAGCTCAAGCACTGCAAAATGTCTTAAATAACTTAAATTTATACGATTGTCTTTTGAATGAATACATTTTTTGTATATTCCTTTACCATCGTCAAATACAATGAAGTTTTATCCACTTTTCTCAGTTCTTTATTCTCATCATGAACTGCGATTATTATTAAATATGCCAGTAGCATTATAGTTATTCCTATTACAGTGTAATGATTTCCATTTTCATAATATTAAGTTTCTTTAATTAATGACAAAGTTATGTTTTAAAATAATTCTAGCTTTCTATTCGAGCATCAAAAGTATAATTTGAATGTTAGAAATGTAAATTGGCGTTACAAAAGCTAAATTAACATTAAAACATCGCCAAGCCGTAACATAAAGCGAGCCAGAGGGTTAAAGGGAATAAGTTATTTCTTTACAGAAATTATAATGGTTGTCATGTAAATAATGAATGCTTCCAATATATTCCAAAAAGTTAGCTTACCGCTTCATAAAGTGGGAAACACCCAAAAAGTTAGCTTACCGCTTCATAAAGTGGGAAACACCCAAAAAGTTAGCTTACCGCTTCATAAAGTGGGAAACACCCAAAAAGTTGGCTTACCGCTTCATAAAGTGGGAAACATTCAAAAAGTTAGCTTACCGCTTCATAAAGTGGGAAACACCCAAAAAGTTAGCTTACCGCTTCATAAAGTGGGAAACACCCAAAAAGTTAGCTTACCGCTTCATAAAGTGGGAAACACCCAAAAAGTTAGCTTACCGCTTCATAAAGTGGGAAACACCCAAAAAGTTAGCTTACCGCTTCATAAAGTGGGAAACACCCAAAAAGTTAGCTTACCGCTTCATATAATAAAAGACCACCAAATTATGGATATACTGCTTCCCAAAAGTGGGCACGCCCACAAACTATATTTTACACCTAAAAACCCTATTTGAGTGTCTTATTGCTTATAAAGTGGAAGCGGTGTAAAATATTTTTTACTATCCAGGTAACAAACTACTAGAAGCGGTGTAAGATATTTCAGTACCCAAAACTCCCTTTTCATATCTTATTGCTTATAAAGTGAGCGCGCGTTATCTCCGAAAGGGGTGGGGTGACCACGCCCATTTTAAATAGGGTTCCTAACTAGGTCGAGATGAGTCCAAATCCGAGGTTTTATCCAAATCGGTCAATGCCTTCAAGAGTTATGGTGTTTACATACGTACATACGTACATACGTACATACGGACAGACAACACGGTTCCATAATTGAGCCTCTGGCTCGCTAAAACGTGAAATTTGTATTAAAATTGTGAAATTAACGATCGAAATGCACAATTTTTGACATTTGATATTGCTTGGCCATTTTCAATAAAAGGAACTTGACTTTCTTTCTTTCTTTCCTGAACTTTGAAAACTGATAGATGAGATACTTTTTGAGACTTTTATGCAAAAAATAAAGAAATTTTCAATGAATTAATGAATTCAAATATGGTTTCTACCTCCAGTGCTTGAGATGTCTGTATGAAATTTGCCTCCAGCCTTCATTTGAAATTGAGTATTTATTTACAACGTCGGCTATCGAGTTTTTTGGAAAAATTATTATTACTGTAAAATGATATTATTGCAGTTGTGGACAAATTGCAGTTTTCACATTTGGAAAGCAAGGAAAAACTGAATATTTTTGGAATGCAATAAAATAATTGTCTTTATTACGTGGACGAAGTTCTCTTTATGCTTTTGTTTTGTCTGTCGGTCTGTCTGTCTCTGTCTGTCTGTAAGTTCTATTACTCAGAAATAAAAGAAGGCCTTAAAATAATTAGATGAAACGTTTATAGTGAATTAAGCATTGCTAAGCATGCTTGCGTTCGAAGATAATCTCCCTCTGACCTATGACCTCCGAATTTAACGAGATTTCAACTTTATACTTTTGTTTTGTCTGTCTGTCTGGCTGTATGTTTATTTGTCTTGCTGTGTTTTACCAAGGGTGGTAGTACCCTGGTGTTTTACAAAGGGTGGTACCGTGGTGTTTTACAAAGGGTGGTACCCTGGTGTTTTATCAAGGGTGGTACCGTGGTGTATAACCAAGGGTGGTACCCTGGTGTTTTACAAAGGGTGGTACCGTGGTGTTTTACAAAGGGTGGTACCCTGGTGTTTTACAAAGGGTGGTACCCTGGTGTTTTACAAAGGGTGGTCCCCTGGTGTTTTACAAAGGGTGGTACCCTGGTGTTTTACAAAGGGTGGTACCCTGGTGTTTTATCAAGGGTGGTACCGTGGTGTATAACCAAGGGTGGTACCCTGGTGTTTTACAAAGGGTGGTACCCTGGTGTTTTACAAAGGGTGGTACCCTGGTGTTTTACAAAGGGTGGTACCCTGGTGTTTTACAAAGGGTGGTACCCTGGTGTTTTACAAAGGGTGGTACCCTGGTGTTTTACAAAGGGTGGTACCCTGGTGTTTTACAAAGGGTGGTACCCTGGTGTTTTACAAAGGGTGGTACCCTGGTGTTTTACAAAGGGTGGTACCCTGGTGTTTTACAAAGGGTGGTACCCTGGTGTTTTACAAAGGGTGGTACCCTGGTGTTTTACAAAGGGTGGTACCCTGGTGTTTTACAAAGGGTGGTACCCTGGTGTTTTACAAAGGGTGGTACCCTGGTGTTTTATCAAGGGTGGTACCGTGGTGTATAACCAAGGGTGGTACCGTGGTGTTTTATCAAGGGTGGTACCGTGGTGTTTTACAAAGGGTGGTACCCTGGTGTTTTACAAAGGGTGGTACCCTGGTGTTTTATCAAGGGTGGTACCGTGGTGTTTTACAAAGGGTGGTACCCTGGTGTTTTACAAAGGGTGGTACCCTGGTGTTTTACAAAGGGTGGTACCCTGGTGTTTTACAAAGGGTGGTACCCTGGTGTTTTACAAAGGGTGGTACCCTGGTGTTTTACAAAGGGTGGTACCCTGGTGTTTTATCAAGGGTGGTACCGTGGTGTATAACCAAGGGTGGTACCGTGGTGTATAACCAAGGGTGGTACCGTGGTGTATAACCAAGGGTGGTACCGGGGTGTATAACCAAGGGTGGTACCGTGGTGTTTTACCATGGGTGGTACTGTGGTGAAAATCTGAAGGGTTTTGTTGTTTTGCATCTCAAGAGTTTTGTTTTCAGTCAATTTATTTAATTCTCATTCTTCGTACCGTCATGTTATTATGCTTTGGCTGTAAATATAAATTTTTAACATGCAATTATCCTTTTCAAATTCGGTTTGCCTTTCCAAAGAAGTCCTCTACCTCTGAAGTCTTCGATTAATTAATTCGGTTATTTCATTTATTATATATTCTCTCGTAGAATTCAAATCGGCTTTTACATTGGCTTTCATTAATTGCATGTCTGCTTTTGAAGCCAAAGAAGTCATATTGGCTTTCATTAATTCCAAGTCTGCTTTTGAAGCCAAAGAAGTCATATTGGCTTTCATTAATTCCAGTTCTGCTTGCAGTGGTCCCACAGTTTTAGCAACGGCAACAGACGTATCATTTACAACGGCCTTGTCTGTAGAAAAACTTGCTACACTTTAAATTTTGCATCATACTCAATTTTTTGAAGATGGATGAAAGTATTTTACTCAATATTGCAATACTTAATATAGAATTTCAAAAATTGACTTTGTATATACACAGTACCAAAGAAAGTTTACAAAATGTTTTTCAAAAGTTTAGAATTTCAATTACTTGTATTTCGAAATTGGTATAAATTAGATAACAGCTAAATCTTCTTTTTCAGGGCTATCGAGGCTAAAATATTATTGGGGGGGGGGGGGAACTAACCCATTTCAGGTTGCATGTATTTAATTATAAGTTCTATAACTGGATACGCAACTTTCCCTATTGCATGCACGTCAGTGTTATTTTCTTCTATTGGATTTGGAAAAGCATCTCCAATAGCAAGAAGGATCATAAACAATGTCCAAATCATGTTTCTATCTGTAAAAGTTCACAAAAAGTATATTTTTTAAGTATTATGAAAATTGCTATAAATTGTTCTAATTAATTAAAGTGTTAATAATGTTGGTTTCTGTCTGACCATGAAAATATAATACTAAAGTGAAACCAAAGTCAATAATAATATTTAATAACAAGAAGTACTTATTCTTTCCAATAAATAGGAAAGTGAATACCCTTGATTTTAAAATAGAGCGCTGCAGGGAATTAGAATTGTAGTGTCCCGTATCTCAGCTTTAGGTCTGAACTCCCAAAATTACTGTTAAATAATATTGAAGGCCACAGGTTATAAAATTTTCACTCCATGTGGTGATCGAATTTTGAAATATTTGTGAAATTTCTATTGGAAGTCAAAAAATTCAACCACCATCGATTAAAACTGAGGTAACCTGTGGAGTCCTAAAGATGAAGGAGAAAATACTTTTTGAAAAAATAGTTGTATGCCCAGGTTCCCATACCAAAACCACGAATTTGTTAACTTTATATTTTCAAATTTAATTTTGGGTGTTTTATTTTTAACTGATTTTTACCCTATTAGGCTCAAAAAATTGTGAGATACTCTACAAAAGTTTATATAATTAAATTATAGTTTTGGCAATAATTTAGTATAATTTGCATTGTTAAAACTGTGAATTGTTAATAAATACTTTATAATATTTGTAGGCTAGTTCCGTTCAAAATGCACAAATATAATAAACCATTGAAAAGCATATAAGACAGCATGTTATCACCAGTGGTTACAAGTTTTATTAAAACTGTTTTTATTTTTTGAGGTATTTTTTTCGGAGGTTATAGGTCAAAAAAGTGGTTTAGATATCAAGAGATGGGAAAAGTGAGACATACAGCACTTGAACTGGTTCAACTCAACGGCTTTGCATATGACGAATTCACTTGGTGACTCGCTAGCACGGGGATTCCCTTACTGCTCTTCTATGCATGCAGGAATTCACCACGGTCATCTCCATAATCCTACTTCTGCAGACTAATAGTCTCAAACTACATCCATGTATACCTCTACATCTTCTTTTCACAAGAAAACACATGAAATACATTACCAAGATAGTTTCGCCTTTACATATTACCATTTATGCACCTTAAGTCATTAGAATTCCTAATTTATGTTCCTTGGGCTCCCCAAGGTGGCAAGAAACCATGGTTACACATTTTGTTACAAGGGACGCACATACTGCTTTTAAAATTCGTTATTCAGAACCGTTTATAATGGGAACTAGAATTAGACAGTAAATTATGAGAATCTATTACAATTCAATAATAATGTAACGTTGTTAATTCAAAAATTTGGTAGAAATATTTCCATACCTTGTGGAGAAATCCTGTGACCATAGTTTCTATAATATACCTTGGAGAATCCCTTTGTGTTTCCCGAATATTATTAAATCAATTTAATTGCCTTGCAAAGAAAGATTTGGTTTTATTGACAGATGTAGCCGAGTCAAAGAAGTTAACCGTAACCTATATGTTATTATTAGATAATGGGTTGTTGTTGTTGTTACAGGTCATAAAGTAGTAAAGTAGTACATCAAAGACCGTAACAGAGATGAGAACTCGGGATTTCCATATTTATCCACATTACATAATAATACTGAAAGAATACCAACAACTGTTGTACAGTCCAAGACGGTATTGTATTAGTGTGCAACAATAATGCATAAGAATTCCCCAGCGAATAGTATAAACAGAAATAAGGAGCAGAACGAGTTACCTGTGTAGTAATTGGAGTTGGTTGGTAAGAGTGCAACAATGAATGCATGAGGTGAGTTGATTTGGGAATTCCCCACTACAGTCTCACTTTTGTTGGTAAACAAACATTGGGTTCATTTGGTCGACTAACTCATTATATTATGTCACTCTCTCTCTCCCTTACTATTACGTCCTTTTCACGCTAAGCCTTGCATCACAAAAAGTCCACGTGAAATGAACTTCCTATCCACAGGGTTATTCCTCCACAATAAATGGACAACCTAAAGTCTCACTTTCGTCAGTCACAAATCTCTACTCTAACAATAACCACCAAAAACACTCACAATTCTTAATTTAAAAATCTTGCATTTTCTGAAATCACGATGAATTGGGTTATTCTCCTCTTCTGTGTCACTTCGGCTATTGCCGGAGCTATTGAAACCACAAACGGAGATAAGTACACAACCGAACCGGTTACCATAACTACCAAAAATACCGAAACGGATTCTAGCAGCGAAAGTGACGGAAACAACGAAACTGTTGAAAAGATTTTGGTGTCTTCCCGCTCTGGAAAAAGTTTTCAACTGGACAATCATGAAAATACAGAAGAATTGAAACAATTGTCAGCGGATTCAAAACTTAAGGAACAAGTCGACAACGGAAGTGATTCGGAAGCAAGAACTTTCATCAGAAACAAACTTTGTGCTCTTGGACTCATGCCTGTAAGTCTGCTTTTTATAAATTAATAAACCCCCGTTCGGAGAACGGGTAAAAATCAGGACTTTCTGTATTTATTAATTCACCGTTCGTATAACGGGTAAAAAACTAGTTCATCATAATATAAATAATTGACAATTGATTTTAGTGTGCAAGCGGAAGTCATCATCATGAAAAGTACACTCATGGACATCATGCTCTAGGAGGATGGTCTGCTGGACCTTCGATTCCGGTTCACGATGTTTCCCTTGTCCAGCCTGTAGCTTTAAAACCCGTTGGGGGTCCAATTCATGCAGTTCCACTCCAACCCAGTCCCTATGGTGACGGTTTTGGAAAGAATCCTCACTCTCACGGTCTCCATGGTAACCACGGAAGAGAACCTCATGGATTCCGTCCAAATTTTCCTCCTGCACAATCAGGACCCATTTTCAACAACCCAAAACCAGTTTACGGTCCTCCAGTCGCCCCAATTCCTTTGAAACCCATTTATGGAAATGGATTTCCTGCTTCTGCTGATAAACCAGTTGTGGAACTCGTTCATCATCACATTCATCATACCCCTTCTGCCGGAGGACCTCCTTCCGGTAAATAAAATTGTCCATTTTTCTAATTATTTAATTAATTATTACTACAAATTAATTATTAATTAATTTTTTTATTTTTGCATAGTTGTTGGATCTGGGACTTATGGACAAATCGGAGCTCACGAATATTACCCTCTGCCCTCATCAAAGAACCCAACTTTTGTTGCCAGCAATCCGGATTCCAAAAACAACAATATTGAGGATTGCACCTGCGTGAGATTCCAAGACTGCAACAGTTACGACGTTCTTCCTCAAGGTTCCTCAGATAGACACACCGCCACAGGATTTCCCAATGGACCAAACTATGGACAAGTTGGTTTTGGAATTGACCCAAGAAACAAAATTAGTGACATTCAGTCCAACAGCACTGATGACGCAGAAACAACAACTCTGTCTTCCTCTGCCATGGACGACCCCACTGCCAAGAATAATGCAACCATCATCAGAAGTAAAAGAGAAGCTGAACCGGAAGTCAACCTAGTCAAAACTCAATCTCAACCGGTAAATGAATAAATAAATTTCTTATTTAAAATTAAATAATTACAAAATTAATATTAATAATTAAATTCCAAATCCCGTGATTTATTTAAATTCTTGACTATTGCAGAGACAATTGAATATTCGTGGAAGTTGCCACACTGGGTATGTTTGCTGCAGAAATTCCAATGAGTACCCTCAATATCAACCCCCAAATAACCAGCAATATAACCCCAGTGGTTCCATTAACAACCACCAGGTGGCCCATCCACCGTTCAACAGTCTCGATAACGGATTCAATGTTGGCCAGGGACAGTGTGGAAAGAGAAATGCAAGAGGAATCACGGGTGGGCTTTTTTCTCCTACTTGTCACTAGTTTCCTAAAGTTTGTCACTGTAAATGTGCAGAAATATAATAAGAATTGCGATTCTTGTTCAGGTCGTGTGACAAATGGAGGCAGCAGCAGTTTCAATGATGGTGAAACTGACTACGGAGAATATCCATGGCAAGTGGCTTTGCTCAGAAAAGACGATTACGACAACGTTTATGTCTGCGGAGGAAGTTTGATCAACTCCCAATACATTTTGACTGCAGCTCATTGTCTCAAAGGTAAATAATATCGCAACTAATTAATTAATTGCAATAATAATTATCTTAGTAACTGTGGACTTGGATAGTAATATTTTTTGTTTGGTTAGGAATTCGTCCGAATGAATTGAGAGCTCGTCTCGGGGAGTGGGATGTAAACCATGAAACGGAATTTTACCCACACATTGAAAAAGACGTCTCCGCCATTTTCATCCATCCAGAATTCTATGCCGGAAATTTGTTCAACGATATTGCCATCGTCAAACTCGAAGGAGACATTGACTTCCGGGCTAGGTAATTAATTATCAATGATAATGAAAAAAATTTATATTCCGGGGTCGTATTTTTGAAACATTTCCTTTCTGGGGTCTCATTTTATACACATTTATATTCTAAGCCACATTCTGAAAATATTTACATTCTGGGGTCGCAATTTGAAAAGATGTTAATTGATATTTGTGTTTAGTCCGCAGATAAGTCCAGTATGCATTCCAGGAAAGGGTCAAGATTTTACCGGAGCCCGTTGTTTCGTGACCGGATGGGGAAAAGACGCCTTCGGGGAGATTGGAAAATTCCAGAACGTGTTGAAAGAAGTTGACCTTCCGGTTCTGAGCAACTTTGAGTGCGAAAACAAACTAAGGAAGACTCGGCTGGGGAGGGACTTTGTGTTGCACCCCGGATTCCTGTGTGCCGGCGGCAAAGAGGGAAAAGACGCCTGCAAGGGCGACGGCGGCGGTCCTTTGGTCTGCGAGGCCAACGGAATTTGGCAACTGGCTGGAATCGTTTCATGGGGTGTCGGGTGCGGTCAGTACGATGTTCCTGGAGTCTACGTCAAGGTCTCCCAATACAATGACTGGATCAAAAATACTATTCAAGCCTCCCCATTCGGTCCCTACGACGCAAGATCTACATAATTATTTGTTAGTTGGAATATTAGAGAAGAATGAATCTCAAGAGTTTTGTTATTGTGTTCATAAGAGTGACTATATTTATTATTTCGTATATTTATTATGTTTTTTATCATTCTGCCATGTAATAAAGTTAATATACATATACGTGTCAATATATATGTCGTCAATTTATTCAACAACCGTATTTAACGAATTATTTCCTTTTAAGTGAGCTTACATGTTTTTTCCATTTTGTCTCACTCTTTCTTTCCGTTTTTCTGTTTTTATTTATTACAACATTAGAGGTAAACCAAGAAGAACAGTACAAACAGGGTAATGATATACATACTCAAATGTCGCTCAAAAACATCCAGAAAGTATAAAGCTCACGTATATTTTGATATATCTTTGTCAAATATCTTGCAAGCAGTTCAAGCAGAAATACTACAATAGGAAGAATGACCAGATATCCAAGAACATTAAAAATTGCCCCAATTTTCATGTCAAAG
Source organism: Yoshiicerus persimilis (assembly GCA_020352615.2). Lineage (NCBI taxonomy): Eukaryota > Metazoa > Arthropoda > Collembola > Entomobryomorpha > Tomoceridae > Yoshiicerus > Yoshiicerus persimilis. Next base: position 6,757,416 of record CM036943.2, read on the forward strand.
CTAAGACTCACAACTTGCCCTTCGGATTCCTTTTCTTTTTCGAAGAATCTGTATATACGAGGTCTGAAAAGTCCAAGTCGTCGCATAAGGTCGAGTATTCCCATTTCATTCAGTTCTTGGACAACATTTACAAGTTCATACCGAAAACATCCATTAAACAACCATGAAAGGGGACCATTATTTGCATGCTCTTTTGTTCTGAAGCACTTCAATAAGGGAAAATCTTTTTGCAAATAGTAAAGTTTGATTTCCCCATCATTTCCTGCATAAAAAAGAGTTTAAGTTTCGTGTCTGACAAAGACAATTTCATTATATCATAATATGAGGTCCCATCAACCTTATCAGTATCGTAAATATAAACACTCGAGTTTTCTTTGTCCTTAATTCCATATTGTGCGAAATAAGGACGCATGACACAATAGCCTTGACTTTGAGATAGTCCCCTTAGATGTCCGATGATGGAAACTATTTTATATCCATTAAGAATGAGTTCTCCGAAATTGTTCATTCTCTTTTTGTCCACAGGAGCCACAACTTCGTTTGTGATGTAACTCTCATACTCAGTTACAAGAATATTTAAAACCAAGCAGAGAATTCCGTAGAGGAGGAGTTTCCTTTGGTTGTGGTTTTGGCGGAGAAGAATGGCAATGGCCGAAAGGAACAAGTTACTAATAGATTCAAATGTCAGTTTTCGTTTTGCAAATCGAAATATCAGTGCATTGCCTAAAAGACAACAGATTAGCAATAATAACCAGGTACTCGTGTCCATTATGGATATCCAGATAGCCAATGGCTTATCCGCATACGTCTCTCTCTCTACACAGTACAGGAATCTCCATTCACCAGGATATGTTAAATAGATAACTCTGTTCCAGTTGTACTCAAATAAAGTTACGTAAGGGCCTTCCGGATATATCCAACCGCACAAATGACTGTCCCTACTACTAGAGTAATTTCTGTATACAGTCGTGAAATTTAAATAGTCAGTCAGTACATCCAAAAGCGGATACTGAACACCACTAGTAATACAATCTTCAAATATTCTTTTGTTCACGAGATCGTATGGGGACGAAGCACACTCTCGTCCTACTTCAGTCGCGTACGATACATAAGCAGTAATCCTTATTTTATGAAGATTTCTATGTAACCCTTTTCTTGTGACTCCACTCTGTTGTTCTTGTAGTGTTGTAGTATCAATCTTTGTAAACTCTTTGGTGAACAGTGACACTGTGAGTACTTCAATGCCATTCGTAGAATTAAAGACCATAAAATAAACTGTAGTTGTCAATCTCCATTTCAATTGATCCACGAAATTGTCTTTGATTGCATCAAAATGATTCTTTGTGATAATTATTAGAAACTTTTCGTTGGGTCGATTTATTTGTCGACCAAACTTATCTGGAAAAAAGGGAATTTTTTTTATTTCCTCCTCAGGTGGTTCCACTACTGTTATGATGTTTCCATTTGTGTTTGACAATGAACTTGGGTAGTCAAATTCTCCTTTGTAATTAGCTTTCCATTTCGCATAGTTAACAGTTGCATCAAAAATAATGATTCGTGGTGAGAATACAATTTTTTCAAAGACATAATCCGTCAAATTACTTGGATACAGAATAATGCAAAAATCATAATTTGCTAGTTGTGAGGGTAGATTTTGGCATTCTGCAGTGAAAATATAAACAGAAAGTAGAATAACCACCGGGATCAAAGCGACTTAATTACTATATGGTTATTAAGGATTCTTATAAAGTGGTGCTAGTTGGGGCCATTTACACGGGCAGGTATAAAATAAACCATGGGGACACAGTGACATTTGTAACCCTTTCCTTCAGTCCCGTCCCGTTCCCAAAAAGGTACCCATTTACATTGCGTCGTTCCCATAGCCTATTATGAAGATTTTTCATTTGTCACCACTTTATAAGAATAATTAATTACCATAGTAATTAAGTCGCTTTGACCGGGATGTATTTTGCATGCGAAACCATAACTGTAATTTTTATCTTAGAATGTTAGATTGCAGTAATGAATTTTTGAAATTACGTTTCCAAAATAATCAATTTGCTTGGTATAGTGTATATGGTGATTTAATTGTAATTATTGGCAAGATTCTGTTGTTATAATTAAAAGGATTGAAAGGGACACTGTAGAATACAATTGAAGCCACCTTTTTAGTAATACTATTAAGCTACTTTTTAGGAATCGTCCTTGTATAAGAAGTAGGATATCGTTTTCTCAGTCTATCTGTGAAAGGGTGAGCCTAAATAATTATTGATAACTTTTAACAGAAAACTCATACATGCTTTGTTCAGCAGTTCTTTTAACAAATGAGGAATGGAAATAGTTGTTTTTAAGCTTTAGAATGAGATTTAGTCAAAACTTGGAAACCCGTGTTTTGAAACTGTCGTCTTTCGTATTTTCAGGATATGCAATTTTATTATTCCTTAAATGTTTAAGAGATTAGAATTGATATTTGAAAGATTAACAGATAGTGTTTGAGAGAACGCTTGTGAAATAATATTCTGTAAGACGCCAGTTCAAAGAGACAAAATGAAATGTCGTAGTTGCTAAGTCAAACAACTTATATATTGAGCCTAGCCATTAGACAACTCAAGAGTCTCCCCATTTCTGGCGTGTTCTCTTATTTACTTAAAAACTAATTTATGCACTGGTCAGTGGAACTTACTGCGAAGTTATTTATAAAAATAGAATGAAACATAATATTAGGTTTTTCATGTGTATTCTCCTATTTGTATTGCCTTCTACTTTGTATTCTTTTCTTGTAGCTTAGATGTAGACGATTAAAACATTCATGACATGACTCTACTGAAAACCGACTTTTCTATAGAACTAAAAGTGGAAACTTGTATTTGTTTAAACGAAAACTCTGCTAAATGTCACGCTTCGAATTGTGCTACTCTTTCTTTGGTATCTTCAGCAGACTAGTTCTACCTTCAAAGTTAAAGTTTAATAAAGACGGCAAAACCGTAAAAAAGAGTGAGACAAAAAGCTAAAAACTTGACAATGCACTTGAAAGGAAATAACAAGGAATAAATAATTATGAAATATTTCAAAATACTTCTAACTACAACTTTAGGTGTAGTTTTCTCTTTGCCTCTTTGCAATCTGGTAATTTTGATATCTGTTTTGTCTAACGTAGTATGATTTGAAACGTTCCCGAATGAAGATTTTTGAACGGCGGCGGTTCTTTAGTCTGCGAGGCCAATGGAATTTGACAACTGGCTGGAATCGTCTCTTGGGGTGTCGGGTGCGGTCATTACGATGTTCCTGGAGTCTATGTCAAGGTCTCCCAATACAATGACTGGATCAAAGACTTTATTGCCTCCCCATTCGGTCCCTACGGCGCTTAAAGGATGTAAGTATTTGTTAGGAATAGAAAGAGAATAGAGAGGAACAGAGAGATTTATCGTTGTGTTCACAAAAGTGACTGAAGTGCAAGGGCGTATCCAGGAATTTGATCAAGTGGGGGCACACCAAATAGTATTGCCAAAAGGTTTTCTCATTTTTGCCCGTAGCGCGAGAAATTTTGATAATTTAAGCTATATGTGCTCCAACATAGTACATACTGCGGAAATTTCGAAAAAATTTTAAATGATATTTTCCAAACATGATTTTTTTGCCCGAAGTGCAAGAAATTTTGCATTTTGCAGCTATATTTAAGCATAAATCATATCTATTTGCGCGGAGCGCAAAGAATTTTTACGATTGTATGTTTTTTTCTGAAAAAAATCTTTATTTTCTCGGATTTAGGGGGGGCACGTGCCCCCGTGCCCCCCTCTAAATACGCCCTTGCTGAAGTGACTGTATTTATTTCTCCTCTCCTTCATATATAACTGCATTTATGTATATTTATTATGTTTTGTATCATTCCGCAATTTAACAAATTGAACTTAATTACAGGTTATAATAATGAAATGATATTGAGTAGCAGCAACGTATTGTGAATTTCTACTTTTCAATAGAGCATTGAGTAATCAGTAGGAACACCAACTGTTCCTTTGATGCTTAAATGCTTAAACTACAATTGGCATTATCAATTAATTAAATTACCTATACAAAACTTTTCAACATCGCTGCAGAGAGAATCCCAAGAGTTTTGCTGTGTTCACAAGAGTAACTATATTTACGTCTCCTTTACATATAACTGAGTTTACGTATATTTATGATGCTTTTTATTATTCAGCCAATTCACAAACTATTTGTCCATTTATTCAACATAGATGTACACAGGTGCTCATAATTGATTACGAAATGTAGTCATGTCTTGAAACTCTTGAAAATCAGGTGACTGCCAACTCATTCGACCTGATTGAAGTCCAAAAGCTTGATACCAAGCTCTCCATTAACCAATCAAATTTATATTTCATGTCTTATCTCTTGTAACCTAATTAAGTACATTACAATTACCAGGGTTTCTCATCATGCCATCAAATAATGTAATCATAGCAATTTGAAGCTACTTGTTATTCCCAAAGTTGGACATCTCTATAATCTGTTTCCCTGCTATTAGCTGAAAAATGTAAAAATGATGTAAATATTTTCAAAATGGTGCCCTAAAATTGATTTTCGAATTACTTTATTTTATTTTGTCAGCCAGCCAATTCGAAGGGCCCATTTCGAAAAAAACAGACTTTAGCATGAAAATAGATTTACTTGTTTCGCCAATTTGTCATTTCCACCATCATAGAGCTGCCCTACAATACAATGTTAATAGCAATATTAAAGATAAATAACAAGAATACTTATAATCAAGGAGTTTTAAATGGTTACCTCGGTTACCCTCGGCTGCGTTTGATCAGGAGGGTGAACTTGAGTGTTTTGCTTTGAAAAGTGGCATTTTCATTGGCGACGGGGGGAATTTCGGGGACATTTTGTCCCTTATACACTTGTACATATTTCTAAATTTCGGAAAAAAACACTCTACCTATAGTAGACCCTCCTTGCTTAAAATTAGCCTTAACAACACTTTCGTATACATTTTTTGAAAAAATAAAGGTGACCTAAGAATACCGGTGGGACTGGTACCTACCCAGCGTGGAGACAATTCTTTTGAAATTGTCTCTAACAAGCAGTTGAAACTTGCGGTTTCCCTGGATCCTGCTTTTTGCTGGTTCACTAGGAGGCTCGAATGGCCAAAATTTGCACTGGGGATTAGGAATATTTTTAAGTGGCGTTTTCTCGAATGTGCTCCGAGTAGTCAAAGACGACAAAAAGCATAGGGAACGATTTTGTCTCTTATAAATATTCCTACAAAACATGTCATTGAGGCCTCCTTATCAAAGACAGAGTTTATACTTCTTGGTTTCCACGAACCTGTCTCCACTTCAAAAAAACAATTTAAAAAAAAAGACTGGGATGAGCCTACTTTACATCTTGCAGTAACCCTAGTAACTGTAATTCCACATGCCTCATTATCTTCAACCTACTAATAATGGTAAATTGATAATCCTGAAGTAACGGGAAAAGCTGCAAATGAAACCCTTAAAATTAGTCACATACCCACACTTACACAGTAAAGTTAAAGTTACATTTTACTACAACGAACATTTTAAGGTTTCATATACAAAAAGAATAATTTTTGCAATGGAGGGCCAAATTAGAGCAAATTTAGTTTTTTTATCAAAACACATTACGAATTTAAAAGAAATGTTGACATACTTGAGGCAAAGTGACATTATTTCCGAAAATGAAGTGGAAGAAATCGTAAGTTTACTTTTTTTCTAACATATTTTATAAGTTGAAAAAAGGTGCTTACCGATACAGGTGATGACTTGCTAGGAAAACGTTTTTGCTGATATTCTAAAAATTATGCTTTGGCAACCTGCAGACAAAATTAAGTTTTAATAAGAAAGTCGTCACCTTTGCCATATAGTCACGGTAATTTTAAGCCCCTTGAAAAGCCTTAAATTACCGGTTTATATTTATTTATTGATTTATTTATTCATTTAAATCTGATGATGTGACCGGAGTCTTTACATCGTGAACATAATGTGTTATTACAACATATTATATCGAAGCTGGAGTTGGGTTGAGGCAGGTAGATTTAATTTAATTAAACTACAATTGCTTTGTATATAAAAATCTTCACAGATATAATACTAATATAAGGCTATTTGTTTCACTTTAACAAACAATGTTACATGGGGTGATCAGTCCCAACACTTATATAGGTAATACGTATCAGGAATAATCTCTACATCACTAAGCTGCAGTCATAAGGAATTATAGGTACTTTTTACATTACTAAGAATTTGGATGATTTAATGCCACACAATTTTACCAAAAAGTTTTTTTTACGTGTAAACAATAACATTGAAAAGTAGGTATTATCTCAAAACCTTGCTTAAATAGTAGGTAAATCGTTTTTCCATGAGATTTTGCATTTTTACAAGAGATTAATAAACCTCAAAACCTTTCTTCACAATTTCTGTAATTTACATTAACATTAGCTCATTTGGGACAGTGCAATATATCATTTGGCTTCATTTAATTTCACAAAATTTTACTAAAAAGTTTCTTAATACCATTACGTGTAATCAATAACATTGAAAAGTAGGTGTTATCTCAAAACCTTGCTTAAATAGTAGGTAAATCGTTTTTCCACGAGATTTTGCATTTTTACAAGAGATTAATAAACCTCAAAACCTTTCTTCACAATTTCTGTAATTTGCATTAACATTAGCTCATTTGGGACAGTGCGATATATCATTTGACTTCATTTAATTTCACAAAATTTTACTAAAAAGTTTCTTTATACCATTACGTGTAATCAATAACATTGAAAAGTAGGTGTTATCTCAAAACCTTGCTTAAATAGTAGGTAAATCGTTTTTCCATGAGATTTTACATTTTTACAAGAGATTAATAAACCTCAAAACCTTTCTTCACAATTTCTGTAATTTGCATTAACATTAGCTCATTTGGGACAGTGCGATATATCATTTGACTTCATTTAATTTCACAAAATTTTACTAAAAAGTTTCTTTATACCATTACGTGTAAACAATAATATTGAAAAGTAGGTGTTATCTCAAAACCTTGCTTAAATAGTAGGTAAATCGTTTTTCCATGAGATTTTACATTTTTACAAGAGATTAATAAACCTCAAAACCTTTCTTCACAATTTCTGTAATTTACATTAACATTAGCTCATTTGGGATAGTGCAATATATCATTTGACTTCATTTAATTTCACAAAATGTTACTAAAAAGTTTCTTTATACCATTACGTGTAAACAATAACATTGAAAAGTAGGTGTTACCTCAAAACCTTGCTTAAATAGTAGGTAAATCGTTTTTCCATGAGATTTTACATTTTTACAAGAGATTAATAAACCTCAAAACCTTTCTTTACAATTCATTTTGCTTAGTATATTAGCATCATGTAAGACAGTACAGGATAGTAAATAGTTGAATTCATAGTTTCATAACATTTTGCCGAAAGCATCTTCATTGTATTCCGTAGAAAATAATCATTCAAATTAAAATGTCAAAATTACCTTAAATTCAGTTAGTTTTTATGTAAATTGTTACTTTCGTTATAATCTGTCGCAGTTTATTTATTGAACTTTCGAGTTTCCTTCGTTCACACGGTGTAGATTTGCGGTGTCAGCATTCTTTTTAAACGTCCTTGGCTGTGATTGCGATAGTATCCTGGCTTTTATTACAGTTAGTCTGGAACTTTACTACATTTTTCTCTTGAGCACTCCCTTCACTCGTGATTTTACACTTGATACTTGCTTATGTTGCTGAATGATGACTTCACACATTTCCAGTTGAAGATAAAATATAATAGTTGACTAACTTACAGACAAAATTTCAAGAAATTTCAATTTTCTAAGCAAATTAGATGTGGTACAGATTTTAAATAAAGCTAGAACTCTTAATTGTTCAATTTTGGTTAGAATGATATAAATATCTAATACAAGGTTACTTATCGTCTCTTAAAATAATTGAATAACTTACAGACTACTCAGACCGATATGTGTGCTGCTGCACTGCCTCAACCCAACTCAACTCACCCAACTTATATAAACCTTACCGGTTTATATAAAGTTAAGTATTTCCAAAATGTTTCAATTGGTATGATAATAGAATTTCAAATAAATTGTATTACCGTAGTAAATAAAGGGTTTTGGGTATTCCAAATAAAGGAACTTCAGGGGGAAACGACTATGGGGAAAAACGTGAAATTGTTGAATGTGATAGAAAGGAAGAAGTTGTCTCTGCAAGTATTTATGGACATTCTAAGAAGAACGAACAACGGGCACTGTGCAGATGTGATTGAAGGAAAGGTGAATCCGGAGGAAATCCATCTGGTGCAACCGAAGATTCTCAAACAGAAGTGGTGGCCTGTCGAAAAAATTCTTACGAAATCTCTTCATAGAAGAAAAATGGACGATAAACTGATTGTTGAGGAGTTGCAGAAAAGAATTGCAGAAGATGAAAGCCGGATGGTGGTCGTCTGTGAATCTTCAGACGCGTCGAAACTGACCGGGATGGGGGGAGTAGGGAAAACAGTAACTGCGAATTGGTATGCACATCACTATGATAATGAATATGACCATGTGCTTTGGATTGATTGCGGAGAAGACAGTCTTCTCAAGTCTTTTCAGAAGTTGGCCAGAGATTTGGATGTCAAAAATAGACACGAATTGCTGGACGTGGAGGATTATTCAAGAAAAAGTTACGAGGTGTTGGAAGAATTCAAATGTCTTTGGGTATTCGACAATGCCGAAAGTTACAAAGGAGACGAAGGAATTCAGAAAGTACTTCCGGTAAAGAAAAATAACTTTTATTGTTTAATAACCTCAAGAAGTTTGGAATGGGGAACACAAAAATTCGGGTATGGAAACCTTTCTCGTATGGAACTAAATATTTTTGGAGAAAAGGAAAGTCTGGAATTTCTTTACGCCAATTTGAAAAAAGAAATACAAATACAACTTACGGAAATCCAATTGAAGGAACTAAGCAGACTGTTGGGGAACCTTCCATTGGCTCTACAGTTAGCAGTAGCAACTCTGAATAATGGAAAGGTTGACCTAAGGAATTATATTGAAATGACATCTACAAAAGACGTAGGCAATATTCTGAATGCAAAATTGGATGATTATGAAAAAACAATCCATGAAAATATTAAAATGGCTTTGGGTGCACTTGAAAAGGAAAGAAATGGAAAAGTTGCCAAAGATATCTTGATAATTTTGGGATATATTCGACCAGATGACGTTCGTTCCAAGTTTTTATTGAAAATACTGAAAGTAGAATTGCATGTCCTTAAAGAAGCAATTGATTTGTTGGAAAACTACTCCTTAGTAACAAAAAGTGAAACAGTTCAAGAAAATCCTTTCGACGACACCGTTATGGACAAAATCCTCGGAAGAAATAAGATCAGTGCGGAAATGCATTTATTGAGTATCCATCGGCTGTTGCAGCAGGTTATTCGCCACAACGGCAGAGAAAACGAAAATTAAGGAGATGTTGAGGAAGATTCTCCGCTGCGATGGCTTCGTGGATTATAAACTCCTTCCGTTTACCAAATATGCAAATGAAGAACTAAGAAAAGAGTTCCCAAAAGTAAAGGCAGAATTGCTGGATCAACAACAACTTAAAAAGCTATTGAAAGAAAAAAGATTTGAAGAATCTGTAGGGTTAGCTAAATTCATCCACAAAGAAATAAAGACAAATGCAACAAAATTCAACTATGCCAATTGTCTGGAGATGAATGGACAGCTGGAAGATAGTATTACAGTTCTGGAGGAACTGTATAAACAAGGTTTAGAAGAAGATGTACAACTTGAACAACATTTGGCTACACTATTGACAGACGAAAAATTGGATTCTGGAAAGACAAAACGCATTGCAGAAAATCGCGGTTATGATGTTGAAATGGGACTGTTGAAGTTGAAAGGCGAAGTGACAAATCCCTTGGTTGGAGGTCACTTGTTGGTTTCCCACTGCAAAATTGACAACAAAGATAGAATACAAGAAATACTGGAAGAGAGAAGGTTTTTCCAGATAATTCCTTCACAAGACATGATGACTGCAGTGTTCAGACTTCTCAATTCCAACGTAATTCAGTCCAACTATTGCCTTACAAATTTTATAAGTTCAATACTTAGTCTTGTATTGGGTGGCAACAAAAAGAAAGTAAAATTGAACGATTATTCTGTTAATTTATCTCTGTCATGCCCAAGGGATTTACAGGAATTACATCTGTATAAATGTTCATTGAGTTTGGATACCGCCAATCGAATCTCCCCAGTGGAATTGAAATTAGAATATGTTTCCTTTATTGAGAATGGCCAAGAATTATCAAAAGTTAAGGTCAATCAATTCATCGATTTCCACAACACGAAGCGATTGGAACTCCTTTATGATTCTTACAAGAAAAACATTTCAATTGACTTGAGTGAGGAATCTACCAACATGGAATACCTTCACTTAGAGCATGTGACTGAGTTATGTTTGAAATCAGCCAATGGAAGAGTCAATATCAAAGAAGCAAAAATAGAATTATGTTCATTGGATCTGTCTATGCTTCCATCATCACTAGAAAAAATGTCTTTAGCTAGCACAAAAGTATTTGTGAGTGGAGGAATTGAACTGCCCATCTTAAAATGTTTGGAATTGTCATATTATTACTTTGATGAACCTCCTTTGTCTCATTTCCGTTCGGTTCAATTGACGTACTTGCACTTAAATTGCGTGGCTGAAGTGTATACAGATTTCCTCCCACCAAGTGCCAAAATTGTCAAAATACAGAGAGATTATAAAAATGCAACAAGATTTCTGGGTAGAGTGATTCATTTGGATAAACTAATTCTGAAGAATTTCCCTTTGAATGAAGTGGAGGAAATATTGCCTCATTTTCAACTAAAACAACTCGTACTTTCTAAATTTGACCCTGGATTCAAAGCAGTTGATTTGACTAAGTTGATGGACAAGCAAATACCAGATATTGCGATTGGATGGGTTGAATGGGGATGGAAGGGTTTTGAGAAATCCAATCTCTCCAAACTAGTTGACCAACAATCACGATATTATTTATTACAAAAAGGAAAAGGAAAAGCTGTTGAAATGAAAGACTTTGATGAATTGTACTTATTGGAAAACATTTTTGAGAAATAACTTTTTTGCAAACACCTTGCCCTCTGTAGATTTTGAGGCAAAAAAGTTATGAAGATTAAAAATATTTTATTTTAAGACAACGAAATTCAGGATTTTCCCTAACAATTTATTGAAATACCAAGTCGCCAGTCGCCACCTACAATCATGTAGTCATGGCAATTTGAAGCACCGGCATTGGCATGAAATAAAAGCATTCTCTGATAACAGTTTAAAATTGTTTCTAAAGTAGTTTTTGTGTTGCACTGTTGAGTATCTTTTCAGCGTCCATACTGTAGATGATGCAGCTGAGGAATGGCCAGATTTGCTCCGCCTCTTTGGGGTACTCGCAGGTAAAGATCCAGTAGCACTTGAACATTGTAGCATTCTTTCGAACGCACACTTTTTATCAAGTTTGGTGATATCATCATAGACGCTTTCCCCTTTTCCTCTGTTTAAAACACAAAAGCATTCTTTCATTATTTATTCACAATGCAAAATACCCGACATCCACTTTCCATTTACCCGACAGTCGTTAATTATGCCATTTACAGCATAACTACTACATCTCATAATGTACTTGAATAATTCTATAGGAATATTCGGGCATCTTTAAGACGGATGGCTATTTAATACAAAAAAAGAAACCTTTTAAAGTCGGGTGACATTGATTCCGAGGGTGGATTTTCAACGTTCTTTTCCTCCAGAAAATGCAATAATGCTGTTACTCAAATTGGGCCACACACCCCACCTGAGTCATATTATCATCTTTTAGTATCTTGCATTTAAAATTGTAGTCATACTGAAACAAATGATTATATCTTTATTACAACTCAAATACTTTTCAGGTAACAGGTAAATTGTTTTTGGACTTCGGATGCAATACAATTAAAAAAATGTTTAATAGGAATGCTCACCGGATTATTGTTGGTGTTGTTATCCATTCAAAAACAAATTGAGTAGTAATCTTGTTAACAATGAAATGCCTCAATGCCTCCTTATCAAACACAAAGAAAGTTTATACTTCTTGGTTAATATTCTTCTTGCTCATATGCAGACTCAAATATCATTGAAATACAACAAGAAATTATTCCATATTATTCGTTCCATCTTGATGAAGATACGTATATTATAGGAACCGTGGAGATATTTTTTTGTTTCGGATTATTAATTTCATTTCTACGGTACTTATCTCTGAAATACAACCATATTTGTCTATTTGTATACAGTACATTCAAAAATCTTGCAAGAAGTTCAAGCAGAAATACGAAAACAGGAAGAATGACCAGATACCCAAATACAGGAAAAATTGCACCGATTTTCATGTCAAAGCTCAGACTCCCCACTCCCCCTTCAGATTCCTTTTTCTTTTCATTGAATCTCTTTATATGAGGTCTGAAATATCTAAGTTGCCTCCAAAGGTCGATTATTCCCATTTCATGCAGTTCATGGACACCATTCAGAACTTCATGTCGAAAACATCCACGAAACACCCATGAATAGGGATCACGATTTGCGTGCTCTTTTGTTCTGAAACATTTCAATAAGGGAAGATCTCGTTGTATTTCGTAAAGAGTGATTTCCCCAGTAATTCCTAATTGAAAAAAGAGTTTCAGTTTCGTGTCTGACAATAACGATTTAAATATAGCATAAACTGAAGTCACATTAGTCTTATCAGAATCATAAATATAAACACTCGAGTTTTCTTTGCCCTTCAGTCCATACTGTGAGAAATAAGGACGTACAGAAGAATAGCCTTGACTTTGAGAAAATCTATTTAGACTTCCAATGAAGGAAACTATTTTATATCCATTAAGAATGAGTTCTTTGAAACTGTTCATTCTCTTTGTGTCCACAGGAGCCACCACTTCATTTGTGATGTAACTCTCATACTCTGTTAACAGAATATTCAAGACTAAGCAGAGAATTCCGTAGAGGAGGAGTTTCCTTTGGTTGTGGTTTTGGCGGAGAAGAATGGCAAAGGCCGAGAGGAGCAAATTACCAATCAATGTCAGGTTTTGTTTTGACAATTGAAATATGAGTGCGTTGCCTAAGAGACAGCAGATTAGCAACAATAGCCAGGTACTCGTGTCCATTATGGATATCCAGATAGCCAATGGCTTATCCAAGTACGTCTCTTTCTCCACACAGTACACGAATCTCCATTCACCAGGATATGCTATGTATGCAACTCTGTCCCACCGGTACTTAAATACACCTACGTAAGAGTTTTCAGGATTCATTTCACATGGAGAATAAAAAGCTCCGTAGGCAGCCGTGAAATTTAAATAGTCAGCCAGTACCTCTAAGAGTGGATACTGTACTTTGTCTTTAATACATTTTATAAATATTCTCTTGTTAATGAGAACGTATGGGGACGAACCACACTTCCGTCCTACTTCAGTCGTGGACCATACCTTAATACGTATTTGATGAAGATTTCTCTGTAAACCTTTTCTTGTGATTCCATTCTGTACGAATTCTGATGTTGTGAAATCAATGCTTGCAAACTCTTTGGTGAATATTGACATTGCCAGTACTTGAATGTTGTCCTTGGAATTTATGACCATTAAATAAATTGCAGTCGTCAATCTCCATTCCCATTGATCCACGAAATTGTCTTTGATTTTATTAAACTTATTCTTTGAGCTAATTATAAGAAACTTGTCGTTCGGTCGATTCATTTCTCTTCCAAACCAAGCTGGAGAATATGGAATTTTTTTAATTTCCTTCTCAGGTGGTTGCACTACTGTTAGGATGTTCACATTTGTGTTTGACAAGGAACTTGGGTATTTATCTCTTCCTTTGGAGTTAGCATACCATTTTGCTTTGTTAAAAGTTGATGTAGCAATTATGGTTCGTGGGGAGAATTCAATTTTCTCAAAGACATAATCCGTCAATTTACTGGGAAACAGAATAATGTCAAAATCATAGTCTGCTAGTGCTGTGCTGCGGGTAGATTTTGGCATTCTGCAGTCAAGATGTAGACAGAGAGTAGAATAACTGGGAAGTATTTTGCATGTGAAACCATAGTAACTAATTTTTATCTTAGAATGTTAGAATGCAGTAATGACTTTTTGAATAGACTTGTTTAAGAAAAGGAATAATCTCTTCTAATGCTAAATGTGTCATTTCGCCTCTCCTTAGTAAAATAAAAATTCAGGCTTCTTGGTAATACTTTTAACGTTCTTGTATCCGGATAACCAGAATAATTTACTTGACGGTCTTTTACACCGTCAAAAAGAATTAATTTAAAATTCATCATCTTTTTTAGAAAATAACTTAAAATTATGAAAATTATCGCAAAAAATCGTCATTTTTTGTAGAATTAAGATATACTTTGCTTTCCTACCTTTGATTTGCATTGGTCGATATAAAATACTTTGCTCTAGGAAGTCAGATTTACCTCTAGGTAGATACTTTAAACCAAAGTTGGATATAAGCAAAGTATGTATTTTAGTTCTACAAAAAATGGCGATTTTTTAACGATATTTTTCGTAATTTTAAGTTATTTTCTGAAAAAGATGATGAATGTTAAAATAAATATTTTTGAAGGTGTAAAAGATAGTCAAGTAAATTATTCTGATTACCCGGATACAGGAACCTTAAGCTTCTTTTTAGGAATATTTTTTAATCTGGGAAACGTACTGATCGGTTTCAACCGATGTATGCTTTTAACCCCTCCCCCTTCAAAATCTTTGCCCACCGATTCCTCAGAAACTAGCAGGTTCTCGGCAAAAAGTGTAGAATCAAAACCGGTAGACAATTCTTCGAATATATATTCTTGATATATGATTATACAATTCTTGGAGTATATATATACTTCACTATAATTGCGACCAAGATGTATTTAGTAGTAACAAAATTATTATTTAGTTGCTATACAGGTGAGGCGACTTGCGCAATAAATAGGCTACGTTAGGGAACGTGTTTGAGAGAAGGCTTGTGATAGAATATTCTGTAAGACGCCACTTCAAAGAGACAAAGTCAAATGTCCTAGTTGCGAAATAAAACTGTGACTCCAGAGTTCAACAACCATTTCTGGTGTGTCCTCTTATTTACTTAAAACTTAATTTATGCACAGGTCAGTGGAACTTACTGTGAACTAATTTATTAGAGTGAATGGCTTTTCATGTGTATTCTCCTATTGCGTTTGTTTTCTTTTCTTGTAGCTTAGATGTAGAATATTAAAAAATTCATGACTGAACTCAAAACCGACTTTTCTGTAGAATCTGAGCTATCTGTGCTATCCAATGTGGTTATACGAACAAATTTACTATTTATTTACTACACTTACGAGGAAACTAACAAATTTTACATGGGGGAATGAAAAATAGTCTTCGGGACGTAGAATTTAAGTTACGGGACGTAGAATTTAAGTTACGGGACAACCTCTTTGTTATGTAAAAATGTCTGAAGTAAAAATGAAAGAACTAAAGAACACGAAATGAAGCATGAAAGCAGTGCTTTAACAAGGTATGTAAATTATAATTAGAGCAAAATAAGATGAGCATTTACAAATAGTAGACTTGCTACCACAATTTTAACCGGTATAATAAAATTTTGGAGATCAAAGGTGAAAAGCAGCCTATTTTTGTAAGGAAACCTGAATTTACTTTCTAGAAGACGCAATTCAACTCTCAACGAAAAATGTTTTTTTTGAATGAGTATTTTGATTTTATGATGCAAAATAATAGAATATCATGTTATAATGGTTTACGATGTTTATTTTTCATTAATTCTAGGCAATATTACAATAATCACATAAAACTAGAATTTTCCAACAGTATGTAGTTACAATAATACCCCTACCCATAATGATATTGACAGAAAACAGGTGAAAATAAATAGTCAAGTTTGGAAAGGTTTCTAAAAAGAAAAATGAGACGAAAACAATTTTAAGAGTATCTTGAATAATCGAAAAACGGACACCAAGGAAATTAAAAAATTATAAATCAATCATATCTACGCCTTCAGTGACTGTCGTAAATGATAGAAATTACCAAAAGCAGTTTGTAATGAAATGTACAATTTTATTATCAGCTACATTGGCACAAGTATCGTAAAAATAGTGGCGCTACTGGTTAGATCGTCGTTTAAACGATGATTTGTTGGGCAAGTCCCAAACCGTTGATTCCGTATCCCAAAGAAGCAGCATTGAGGGTTGGGACTCCGTATCCGAGAGCTCCGATGGTAGCTCCACTCAAGACTGGAGATCCGACGGAATAGGTAAGGGGAGAAACAACTTGTTGAGAAACGACTTGTTGAGCGACTGGAACGGCGAGGGCGCTGCGGGCAAGAACTTGTCCGTTTTGGATGGCAATGTTTTCTGAAATTTCAAAAATATTGATCAGCAATTTGGAAAATTATTAGTAATTGGGAAAAGAATTTTCGGATTTAATTTGCTTATTTAAAGTTATTTTGGATTATTAGTAATTTGGCAAATGATTTTGGATTATTAGTAATTTGGCAAATGATTTAAGATTATTAGTAATTTGGCAAATGATTTAGGATTATTAGTAAATTGGCAAATGATTTTGGATTATTAGTAATTTGGCAATGATTTCGGATTATTAGTAAATTGGCAAATGATTTCAGATTATTAGTAATTTGGCAAATGATTTCGGATTATTAGTAATTTGGCAAATGATTTCGGATTATTAGTAATTTGTCAAATGATTACGGATTATTAGTAATTTAAAAAATTATTTCAGATTCTAATTAAATTTGGGTAATTAATTCCGCATTATCAGTAAATTTGGGTACTTAATTCCGCATTGTCAGTAAATTTGGCAAATTAATTCCGCATTATCAGTAAATTTGGCAAATTAATTTTGGATCATTAGTAAATTTGACAAATTAATTCCACATTATCAATAAATTTGGCAAATTAAATTTGGATTATAGTAAATTTGGCAAATTAATTTCCCATTACTTTCAATTTGGCAAACTAATTATCGAGTATTAATAATTTTAATTTTATAAATTGTTTTTGGTTATTTACGGGCAGAAGCGACGGCGTTTCTGGTGGCTCCGTTGGCGTTGATGAGAGCTTGGGTGTTGGCTTGTTGGTTAAGGGAGAGTTGGTCACGAACTTGGGCATTGGCAGAGTTGATGGAGCTTTGGGCAATAGCACCATTGATGGCAGCAGAGTCACGGATGGCTCCAGCGACGGCTCCGTTGTGTTGGATTTGGACGTTTCTGGAGAGAGCAGCTACATCAGCAACATATCCATTTTGGGCACCGACAAGATTGATGGCTGGACCAGCGGAGATAACTTGAGCTCCCAAAGTGCTGTATCCGAGTCCTAATCCGTTTAATCCAACTAATCCCAAGTTGCCAGCAGAAGCGGCTCCGACGATGGCAAGAAGAGCAATAACCTTTAGAACAGAAAATATTTTTGCCATATTTATTTTGCCAATTATCAAAAAAATAATTTTTAATTTCAATTAGGTACAATTTAATACTTTAATTACTATTGTAATTAGAAACTGAAATATTTACCTTGAACATGATGAGATTTGGTTTTGTAAACGACGAAACGTTTAGATTGGAGATTAGTTGTTTGCTTTAGAAGCTTTGGAAAAGGACTGAGTGATTTAGTCAAATTGGAGCTCCCTATTTATAGGTGGGCTATCTAAACTGAATTTGTGCTGAAAATAAACGTCTTGGGTACTCATTGCATCATTATTTTGGGTGTTTGTTGTTCTTAATAAAAAATGTGTATAGTTCTACTGGACATTTGATTACCACGCTGCAATTAAGTGGTTTTCTTAAAAAATGCCCAAATACAGGTATACATTCCAGGGCACAACCTCTTTTAATAGCTAATAATTCGGGATGTCAAATTAAGTAGTTGATTACACCTTGATAAATATCAAAAGCTTTGTTTAATCGTAAAAATGTACGTTTAGCCGGTCTGGACATACATTACATGCACAATGGACAATGGACTTAGGGAACAGATTGTGAATTGTAAATTACCTGTATTTTTATATCGCAAATGCAATCAATAGTACAAAAACACGGAACATCAGGGCAGAGCATGCATACATGCATATTCATATACGAAAGCGAAAGCGTGGCCAGGCCAGCGAAGAAACACCCAAAGGAGTCTGGAAAAATTCCGGTGCAAAAACTAAACCAAACTCGTCGAGAATTTTTCTTGTTAGCCAGGTTGAAAGAACATTGCACGTTTTATTTGCATATTATACGATTTCCAATCTACCTACCAGCAGTAGTAAATTAATTGATTTGTTGCGTAAGCCAAAAATAAAGCTGTGTCATATATCTTCATACTAAAAATCAACACAACAACGTACAAATACCTATGTAAATAAATGTCACATCGTATACCCTATTAAAAATCACACACATGAAGCGACTCCGCCTTTATATCCAAATAGATATATCCGGTGTAATCCGGCCTGTTCAAATGTTATCTTTGTTTTATCTTTAGGAGGAATAAAATTGGAGCAATTTCAATGGAAATTTTAATAATAATTTATAAAATAATCCATTACTTGATAAATAAATAAAATTTGACAACTTTTGCAAATTATCATACATTTCCAATATTATAATTGCGATGACGTTATTAATAAAGAAACAAGTATATAATATTACTATGTTAACTCGGGAAACAAAGAGACTGTCCATGACATTAAAAGATCAAGCGTTATTATTTTACAGAAAGAGGATTAATTAACAAAAACTAGAACTAACCAGTTTATAAACTTGTTATAGCGACTTCTTGCTACCACAAAAGGAGAACATGACATGATTGACAAGATAGCTTATTTATTACCCTGTACCAATACCTTGATCAAGATATAAGTAAAAGTTCTAATCAAAACTGCTGGAAGCAGGAAGCTAGTTTTACTGTTTATTGTTTCAAGAGCACCTAAGGCAGAAGCTTCGGATTTATACAGGTAAACGTAAACTTACTGTTCGAAAAAATCACTACATTTATTATCGTAAATAAATTAAAAAATTGATTTGGTAGTTTGGTTCCTGCTTTTCCAAAAGTACAACTAAAATATTGTTTTGTGGAGCTCAACTAAAATTCATCTTTTATTTTATTTTAGAATGCTATCATTTTTAAAGGAAAAAATACCTATTTTGTTTAAACGTTGGTATTCTGAAATAAAAATATTATGATCTAATTCACAACAGTGATCGATAGTCCTGTGCCCCCTTTATCAATGCATTCCATTAAAGCGGTTACTGATTGTAGGTATGGAAATACAAAAATGACAAATGGAGAATTATAATTTAATGTGGGAAATGAAATTCAATAAATGTATTCTATTATAAATGTCTGAAATCCTGAATTAACGCATACTAAACAAGCATTTCATTATTTACATAGGTATATTTATTTGCAACAGATATTTCCAATTTTCATATTCAATACATTAAATTTAATAATTGGGAAGGAAAAATTTAGAAAGTAAAACTACTTTTCGATTAAAGTACAAAGGTTACATCGATAATAAGAACTTATCCATATCTGAAAACTAATATCTGTGTCTGCTCACAGGGACTTAACCAAATCTTTGGAAATTGGCACCATTTTGTCTCCAGTCCATGAGAATTCAGAAATTGTTACATTTCCAACAGCTCTTGAATCAGCCTCAATTCTTTTAAATCTACCAGATAGGATGATGTAGCCACCACATTGTCCCACAACTTGATACAATAGCACACGTTTGCCACCCTCAACAACAACTTGGAATTCTTGTAATTCGTTTGTCATTTTAGTCGACCATGTTTCTGAAGATTCAGATGACCATTTATGATGGACTTTGGATTCTTTGTCGAGATTCTCTGTAAGTGCTGCAACTATAAACGGAATTGCATCTTCTGTAGTAAATCCAATTAATGCCAAAATTTTCAGGTCTAAATAATTTGAAAAGGGCACAAAACTTGTTGTGATTCCAATTGCGTTTTTAAAAGAAATTGATGCTGGACTCAACACTTCCATATTGTCGAAATCTAAGACACGTACCCATCTATCATGGGCCTTGCAATTAGCGGCAGGATTCGGAATATCGCAACATTTCATCTCAATATTTGTAATTTCGTCACCTTCCAAACAAAAAACACAAGTCCAGTCATGAGTATTACATATTTTCATTTCCAAACGGTATATTTTGCCTAGCAGGACATTTTCATTAGTAGGTTTCCTAATTAATTAGTAATTAGAGTAATTTTTCCTGGCAACTAAAAACTTAGTAATTAGTTTAAAAAATTCTTCCAATTAATTAGTATTTAGTTAATTAGTTCTCTGCCGCGACAACTAATTAATTAGTAATTAGCACATAATGCCAATTAAGTAGTTAATTAATTAAATCAGCTAATTAATTGGCTAGTCTTGGTTCAAAATCAACATTAAATCGTGAATTAGTGCAGCGAGGAGGGCAAGAAAAAGGAGATTTAAGTGGATTAGATAGAAAATCGTGCTTTGAAAATCTAGGCCATCCGGAAGCGCAAAGCGCAACTAATTAATTAACAATTAGTTAATTACTTCATGTGCTGCATCTAATTAATTAGTAATTAGTATTTAGCACCTCACTACCAATTAATTAGCTAATTAATTATATTGCCAATTAATTACTAACACCCCGCTGCCTAGTACAACCCTAAATTTTCTTTTCCAAAGCGTATTAATTAACACTATTAATAACCCTTCTAATAATGAGCAGTGTGAACAATATAAATCCAATAAATAATCAATAAAAAGGTCATCGTGGGCATAGATTTCATGAAATGAAATTAGGAAATAAATAAATTCTTGTTATAATGATGAAATAGAAAAACATTAATATTTTACGCAAAGGTTATAAGAAAAATGTAGCACAAATCTTGAATTCTGTAGTGTAATTCTAAGCCATGGAAAATTAAATCAAATAAAAGTGATAATAAATAGTATGTATATGTAAAGTTCAAAAATACCATTTGAAAGCCAGAATAATAGACGATGGTGTACTCGTAATCCGCAAATAGCTTGCTTAGGCAAACACTTTACACCGTCAGTCCAGTTTCCACCAAATTTCCCATCCCCTTCAATGGCAGTTTTATCGGAATTGTGACTCGCACAGAATCCTTTGAAATTTGCCAGAGCTGGACCGTCGGTTCTGGTTGACGCAAATCCGGTTAATAAGCCTTCACAGAAGAATTCGTCACCCCAACTGCCGAGAACTCCTTCGTGACTTGTGATCCGAAAAGAAGTATCTACTCCGCTCGGAAAATTGCAATAAAGTGCAATAGAAGTTAGTCCAACACCAAAAAAATTTCCCGATTCTATACGTTTCAACTGAAATACAGTAGCGTACTTTCCTTCGGGACAAAGTTCCCAGTCTCCCGACAACTCTGACAATTCTGTAGTAACTGCTGTAGTTATGATTTTGGCTATATTATTCTGTAGTATTGAGCTTATGGCTAAAAAGAATAAATATGACTGCTTTTGTGTAATATAAACCATGATTTAAATCAGATATTTCAATCTAATGCTTTCATTCAAACAGGAAAACAAGAATGAGACTCGGCTGAAGTACTGTAACCCTTTTATCAAGGTGCTCGCTTCTTTATAGGAATTCTCTGAACAATCTCTTTGTATGTCTGTCCGGTCTTTGGTTGTATAAACTATAGACTTAAGGTGGGGTAGTTTACCTCACCGTAGAGTATATATTGTGCGACAAAATTTTTTAAGTTTTCCTATGGGTGATTCCAAGGTGGTTGCCTAGGATACTGACGATATAAGGTGGTCTCGTAGTTAAGACAAAACAATCAAAGTTCGCTTTTTTCATTTTAATTAAATTTTTAAAGTTTTCCTATGTGTGATTCTGTAGTATTTTTCATTGCCGCAAATTTTTCGCAGCATTTACCAGAAATTTACATTTAAAATCGCATTTTCCAAATATCAAGACTTTGGAATAACTGTTAGTGTTCTAAAAAATATCAAAAATCCCTGAAAAATCTCTATCGACTATGAAAACTCTTTTTTGAGTTTTTATTCTCTAAACATGAAAAAAATGGAAATGCATTTCTTCAATGTATTTCTTCTACTCCAAGTAATGTCAAATTTTGGTCTGAATAATTTTTTAATTTAAATCAGGCTGTCATAGTCGATAGAGAAATATGAATAGAATTCAAAAATGAAAGCCTTATTACTCCACGTTACGCAGTCTCCTTGAATCAGGAATTTTTGAATGGTCAACCCCTCCTTAATTCGTAGCTCAAATGTAAGCACCGGCACCTGCACAAAAAACTCAAGATTTGAATACAAGAAATAGTACACCCATTTCTATTTACCAATCACCACATAAAAACTTAATGGAATACCTAGAAATGCTCCAGCTTACGCTGTAAGCCTTGCCTTGTGGAGACAATTCTCAAAATGAACGAGTCAGTTTCTATTTGTGGTCTATTTTCTTAAATATTGTAAATACGACGCATTCCTAGAAATATAAATATATCTAGCGAAATTGTTTTTAAGAAAGCCTTCTCAAGGAAGTTCCTTACAAAATACAGTACCCTTGCCTGCACCTTTTTTGGGACCTCGTGAATGTTTGTATATATGGAATGTGGTGTACAAGAGTTTTGGTTAGTATTAATTTTTTGTCAGCAATAGTACTTATTCATTTCATTACTATCACATTTTGTCTTCTATACAAAACACTGGCTAAGAATTCTTAAGAGAAATCCATTAGGTTCGATTTGCATACGAATGAGATAAATGAGTCATTTTAATACTACAGTGAGTCTTCATTTTAACCAAAAGTGGGATTTTAGTCTGGATAAGTGAAAGCGAAATCTATTTCTGAGAATTTTCCATTGTTTTAGAAGAACCTAATTTGTTCTCCATTTGCTTCAGGTTCTCATCACGAAAATGTTCATATGATGAGACAATCATTTTGATGCACAATAATAATTGCCCAAATGAAACCTGGTAACTTAAGTATTAAAAGACTAATAAACCATTGAAAAATGGATATAACATGGTAGCGAAAGTAAAACAAGAGTGTCTAATAAAAAAGTTACAATTTTTTCAAAACAGTTTTTTGTTATTCATGTCCTCCAGTAGAAAGTCACGGTTTACAAATATCTTTCATTAAGTGCAATTCCTCAAAATCTTTGTGTTCAATAGCTTTTCCTGTGCCTCCATGGAATAAATAATATTCTGATTGTCGGTCTACTTGTTTAGAGGTTAAGGAATTCTTGAAGTCATCCTCTTCCCACTCTACAGGTCCAATTGCAATTATCGGTATTTGCTTGTCCACCAATTTCATCAAATCAACTGGTTTGTACGAAGAATAGTGATACATGGCGACTTTTTTTGGATTAAAATGAGGCAACATTTCCTCTACTTCAACCAAAGGGAAGTAATACAGAATGAGGTTGTCCAAATGAAACTCTCCACCCAGAAATCTTATTGTCGTATATCTGTTATCTATTCGGATAGTTTTGATACTTCTTGGGAGGATATCCACATCAATTTCTTCCACCCCGTTTAAGTGCAAATAAGTTAATTGGAATGAACGAAAATGAAAGAAATGTGACATGTCATCCAATTGCAAATATTTTAAGTTTGGCAAATCAATTCCTCCACTCACAATTACTTTTGTGTACCATGATAATGAGAGTTTTTCCAGCGATGGTGGAAGAACGGACAAATCCAATAAACAACATTCTATTTCCGCTTCTTTGATACTGACTTTTCCATCCGCTGACTTTAAACTCAACACAGTCACATATTTTAAGTGAAGATATTCCATGTTGGCAGATTCTTTACTTAAGTCAATTGAAACATTCTTCTTGTAAGAATCACAGAGGAGTTCCAATCGATTCATGTTCGAAAAAGTTATGAAATCATGAACGTTGACTTTTGCTACTAATTCTCGTCCATTCTCAACAAAGGAAACATTCTCCAATTTCAAATTTCTTGGGGAGATTCGATTAGCAGAATCCAAACTCAAGGAACATTTAAACAGATTGATATTTTCAACGGATAACATAGATAAATCAACAAAATGAGGATAATTCAGTAATTCTATTTTCTTTACATCCCCATCCAATACAATTTTCAGCATCGATCTAGCATATGTAAGAGTAAAAGTATAGTTGGACTGCATTTGATTGGAACTGACGATTCTCAACAATGTCTCTGACTTCTGCAAATGAATCACTTTGAAAAGCTTTCTCTCTTTCATTATTTCCTTTGGTCTTACTGTGTTACCCATTTTCCAGAGAGAAATCAACAAGTGACCTCCAACTAAATTCTTTCCCACTTCTGTTTCCAAATTCAACAATACCTTTTCCAAATCGTCATCATTATCCACTTCTTCTTTTATTTGTTGTTTGTATAACTCCTCGAGAACTTTGATTTCATCCTCGAACAGCCCGTTCATCTCCAGACAAATTGCGTAATTGAATTTCGTAGTGCTTGAGTTTATTTCTTGGTCAATAATTCTTGATAAAAGAACGGATTCCTCGAATCTGTTTTCCCTTAATAGTTTCTTAAGTTGTTGCTGATCCACCAATTGAGTTTTGACTTTTGGAAATTCGTTTCTCAACCTTTCGTCCGCATATTTGGTGAACGGAAGGAGTTTGTAGTCAAGGAATCCTTTACAACCAAGAATTTTTCGAAGACTCTTTCTTTCTGTTGCTTTTCCATTGTGTCGAATTACTTGTTGAAGTAACCGGTGGATACTCAATAAGTCCATTTCTACATTTTCTTTCTTTCTTCCGAATATTTTGTCCAAAACTCCATCATCATAAAGAATTTCTTGAACTGTTCCCGTTTTGCTCACCAAAGAATACTTTTCCAACAAATCAATCGCTTCTTTCAAGATATTTAAATCTACTTTCATTATTTTCATAAAAAATTTAGATTGGATTTTGTCTGGTCTAATATATCCCATAATCGCCAAAATGTCACCAGCAACTTTTCCGTATTTTTCCTTTGCAATTAATTGCAAAGAAATTTTTATATTTCCGTTGATCGTTTTTTCGTAATCGTCAAATGTCTCATCTATAATATTTCTTAGATCTTCTGAAGACGATGCCTCAATGTAATTTCCTAAATTCATTTGCCCATTATTCAAAGTTGTCACAGCTAATTGAAGGGCTAACGGAAGATTACCAAGTAAAGAACTTAGTTCTTTTATTTCGTAATCTGTGTATTGTATTTCTTTCTTCAAATGGGTCTTAAGGAATTGGAAACTTTCCGCTTCCCCAAAAATATTTAATTCCAACCGAGAAATATTTCCATACCCAACATTTTCAGTTCCCCAGTTCCTCCATCTGGATGTAATTAGACAATAAAAGTAATTTTTGTATTTCGGAAGAACTTCCTTAATTCCTCCATCTCCTTTGTAATTTTCGGCGTTATCGAATATCCACAGACATTTGAATTCTTCCAACGCCTCATAACATTTCCTTGCAAATTCCTCAACTTTCAGAAATTCTTTTCTATTTTTGATATCCAGGTCCCGAGCCAAAGTTTCAAAAGATGTAAGAAGACTCTCTTCCCCAGAGTCGATCCAGATCACGTGGTCGTATTCTTTTTCATAATGGTGTGCATACCAAGTGGCAGTGAGTGTTTTTCCAACACCACCCATTCCTGTCAGTTTGGATGCATCCACAGATTCACAAATAACGACCATTCGGTTTTCAGCTGCCGAAATTCTTTCATGTAATTCTTCAACCAACAATTTTTGCCCAATTTTTCTTTCATGAAGAGATTTTATTATGCGCTTCTTGTCGGGCCACCAAATATTTTTTATTATTTTTAAAGCAGAAGATCTTGTAATTACAGATTTCCTTATTGCTGATTTGTTTTCCCCGGAATGTCCGTCTTCTAATGTTATCGTGGAAGTGCTGTTAGGTAAACCTTGAATTTTGTTAACACAGTGTTGATTATTGGTCGCTCTCAGGATTTCGATAAATGTGTTGATGGGCAAGTCCTTTCTTTGCAATATCCCCAGCAATTTGGAGTTTTTTGCCTGTGTGGTCACTTTTGCTTCCTGCAGAACACAAATGCAATCATGAATGCAATAAAAGAAACTAAAATGTAATATAAATATTCAACTTACAATTTCTTCTCGTTCATTTTGGGAAATTATATTCATTTGGATCAAATGTGATAACATTTTTGGTAAATTTGTAATTCTTTCTTCCAAGTAAACCAAATTTTGCGTAATTACTGTCCTAGTATCCATTTCGATTTCTTTATTAGTCAATAGGGCGGTGTCTTTTGCACATGAAACTGCCATTTTGTATATTTATCTTTCACAATTCTTAATACAATGCGTTGTACATA
Organism: Yoshiicerus persimilis; assembly: GCA_020352615.2. Lineage (NCBI taxonomy): Eukaryota > Metazoa > Arthropoda > Collembola > Entomobryomorpha > Tomoceridae > Yoshiicerus > Yoshiicerus persimilis. Next base: position 6,783,865 of record CM036943.2, read on the forward strand.
ATATTTGCTATTTATAATTATATGTATAAATATAAATACAAGTGTTCATTTAGTTCATGACAAACAACCTGCATTTAACCTTCAGATAAGAAGTAAAAATCCATCAGCATGATAATGGTGACCTGATTCATATTTATCTCGACCATTATGATAAATTAATAAAACATCCTGGCTGCAATTCTCAAAGCATTTCATCAAGTTTAATTTTTATAATACTGTAATAATAAACTTAGAGATAGTGCTATACTATACTAATGCTATACCTATACTAAAGGTATAATATAGTATAGTAAATTAAATAATATTAATGAAAAACTGCGTTTGAATTGGGTAGAAGAATGACAGTATTAGTATTTGGATACGTTATTGTGTTAAAGCTGATATGACTAGGTATATATTTTTATTTTGTTTACCCCCAGATGGGCTAACCTGCTACATCCTACAAGGAATAAACGAGCCTTGTTTAAATACTACGTGCTTTATTATATGAGTATAACTAATTAAGCAATATCAATAATATAATATTTTTCTTAAAGCAGCTGCGAGAATGAAATTTTGTGAAAACGTTGATTATGTGTTTGTCTTACCTATTTTCATTTCCTGACTTATAATAGGGGCAAACTATGGTACATAAATTCTGGCTGGGTTCTTTCTAAGACCGGGCTATTTCAGGGACTGTGACATACATTTGATCACCGTTAATAATTAGTACTGTTAATAAAGGGTAGTATAACAGACATTTAACAGTAAAATTCAAAATTGACATTTTTAATTTACGTTTAATTCACGTTTTAGAGCTACACTTGTAATTTCGAACATTGTTTGACAATAAAGCATTTAAATCTTAAATCTTAAATTGTGTTGTGCAACTCGTTGTACAGAGACAACAGTCTTGCGATTTTTTCTACAGATCTTTTGAGAGATGCAACCTGTGAGATTGGTCTTTTACGTAACCGTAAGACATACATAGTTCGGAAATAGACATTTTAAGAAGAATTGAATTGATTTAACAATATTTTATTTTGCATATTGTGCATATTTTGGGGCATATTGCACTTTTACGTGTATGCCTATGCCTGGATGTGTACGTTCATTCTTGCATGCTAAGGGTATATTGGGGGTTTCTAGTGCCTGTTTAGGAGCATATTTTAAGAGTTTAGGCCACATTTTTACGTTTTACTGCATATATTTTAGATCTTCCTGTAATTTTCATTTTCAGAACATATTTTAATTTGTATGTACATCTTAGCGTTCTATTCAATGGCTTACGTTAATGGAGTGCTTAACCATTATGGTGTACTATTTATGTTTGAAATGATATCTTATTTTTTAACACATTTTTTTATGTTGCCCGTTTCAAATGTGCATATTTTTTTAGTGCCGATATAACCGGTTTTTAGTCCACATTATTGTGCATACCATGGCATTTTTACATGCATATTTTCAAACATATTTTCGAGATTTTTAAGCATTGATTTCGTAGACCTGTTTATAACATGTCTGCAGCGTTCTCCGCTACGAGGATATTTACAAGTTTTTCCATAAGGAAAGCAAAGAATGTTAGAACAAAGCCTTTGTCAATGTACCCAAACTTTCCAACCTGGACGCACATTGGTTTCATTAACTTTGCTTTGCGTCTCACCCATGGATTCTGATGGCTTTGACTTTTCTTTATGAAATTGCTGGACAAGCTGTGCATTTCAGATGCTTCTGATAAAAGAAGATCCCCAAAGATTAAGAGAAGGGCAGAGAAAATGGGAAAGAAAAGGTAAGCCACAAGTTCCATTTTGTCCTTAAACTTCATGGTACCGTAGAGGGAAATAATGCCTATGACTTGTCCTCCAGACGCTAGAATTGGAGTCATAATAGGAGCAACAATTCTGTTGATGTATTTGTTGATCAGATAGAGCCAGGAGTAGATTTCCAGTTGTTCTTTGACCCCATCTACTTTCCATAAGAAGCGAATCCAGTGTTTTGAGAATTGATTGTAGACACAGCCGAGCATCAAGAAGAGTGTGACAGAAGCGATGAATGTCATCGCCACGAAGAATACAGAGATTCCATAAATCAGAATTAGCTTCATTTCCACCAGAGTTATTTCTTTTAGCGCAAATCGTCGGCCTAATGTCAATCGTGTCAGGTTTAATGCGGCGTAGCACGATACGCAGAAGGCAATGAAGATTTCCGCTGGCACAATCGCAGTCATGAATATTCCAAGGTAGTCCAATTTTATTGCCCTGACCTTTTTCATCCATTGTGAGACTTTACTTCCTCTATTCCCTTAAGCGAGGAAACGTAAAATATGATATCAGCAATTATAAGACCATTTAAAACTGCAATGCTGTTAACATTTGTAAATCGTGATTACCAATGCCAGTATTTGTTCTGAGATTATTTGGAAAATTGGGATTTTCCAATTGAAAATCATTTATGATTTGGCATCGGTCGATGTTATTATCCCGTGCCCCAACGCTGCATTTCATTTTTTCATTTTCTTTTGCTGTCAATTAAACAAGTCAACGAATTGGTAACCATAAATAAATTAAAAGCAAAATTTTACAGAATATATTTTGCCAATTTAGTCCATTTTTGGTAATTATGTTTGGATTAAATTTTTGTAAAGTTATGTTTTTTCATTTGGGTCATACCTGTCAATTTGTCATCTAGTTGAATACACAGATTGATGCTTTCTGGAATTGCTTCCAGTCCTTGAAGCATGAACGTCAAATTAGCTCCAGAAGAGATAACCGTTAAAATGATACAGCAGAGAATCATCAGATAATCTTTTATTCGGAACCTGGGATCACCAATGCCGTAGACTTCTAAAATAATTAGAAGAACACAAACAGTGAAATTGATGATGGCGCCCGTTGCCCACGTTAGTATTTTCCATTTTTGGGGAGAGACGTAGATTCGACGATTTTCAATTCCAAACGGGATAAGGCCACAGAATCCAAATATCTTAAAATATAAATTTACTGAGAAATACTGAAAATCTGTTATCATGACTGCAACATCTGTGGTAAGCCTTAATCTACCTCTAAAATTTATTTTTATTATGACGCTTTACATATTATTTAATCTTTGGTGAGAATAGGAGTTACGATTTGACTTTGCCATTGAAGGTATCACAAGGAATGGTTTAGAGTGACTTCTTGAGACGGGCACTGAATAAAATATGATGAATATTAGCTTTAATGCCTTTTGTACGTCTCTCGTCACCGAATAGATTCAATATATTCGTATGAAATATTCATGTGGCTGATTTTTCATAGGCTCGCTTTACAGGCTGTTTAATATAATATGATGAAAATCTTGCAAATTGAATTTATTCACTCAATACGTAGAAGACTAAAGACATTACGGACATTAGCTGTGAAGGACAAAAATTGCTTTAAAGCAATTGTGTTTGCCAAAGTTTTAATTTCAGTCTTAAATACTATTAAAATGTCGATATTTGGCTCCTGTGTGTGTATAAAGTGAGAAATATAGAAAATCTGAAATCATGACTGCATCATATGTGTTAACTTAAGCCTTTGGCTACTTCTGACACTACTTTTGATTATGAAGTCTTATGTATTATTTTATTTTTTGGTGAGAATAGCAGTTACGATTTAACTTTGTCATTGGCAGTATGCATATATTTTAAAGTAAATTCACGGGACGGGCACTGTATCAAATATGATGGACTACCTTAATAGCTTTTATACATGTTCTGTAATTGAATATTGATTGACCATATTATTCTTATGAAGTATTGATATGCTGTAATGGCAAATAGGAGTTTTGTCTGGCTCGCTCAAAAAGCTGCTTATGAAGGAAGTCATACAAATTGCGCATACTCACATTAAAAGCAATAGAATAGAAGTGAAATAAATCACATTATAAAACAATATTTTAGTCAATACTTTTAAGTCTTAAATAATATTAAATATCATATTCGGCTCTTGTCTGCATTTGGAAGTTTCTCCATGTATGTACTTTGCAAGGTTGGGAATGTAGTATTGTTGAAAGCCATGCTAACTTTGAGAATTATTCTTGAATAATTTATTCTAAATTAAAGACATGATGCTCAGACAGTGAGATAGTTTTTGTCCTTTTAATTCTAGGATACCTGTATTGGGAACTGCTAAATTTGGGTAGAAGTATGACAGTATTAGTATTTGCACACGTTATTGTGTTACAGCCGATATGACTGAAATATTACCAAGGTTCGTAATATATTATCCAGCCTTAGGGCGCAGCAGGTTAGCCCCTCTGGGAGTAAACAAAATAAAAAATTCTTTTTTTGTAATGGACCCAAATTTGAGAATTTGGAACCAGCCAATGTGAGTTATATAACATTAGATGCAGTACAATTTGACAGGTCATTTGCGATTGTGCTACCTCAACATTCTCAAATTTTGGTCTATTACGAAAAAGGAATTTTTTATTTTGTTTACCCCCAGGTGGACTAACCTGCTACGCCCTAAGGATAAGCACTTAGAATATACGAGCCCTGCTGAAATACTAAGAAAAAGAAAGTACAACTATCTGTTTATTTAAGTGAATAAATGGACTTTGCGAAAGTAGACATACCTAAGCAAAATACAACTCAAGCAAGACAATATCAGGTATAACCTAGAATACGGTTTTCTCACTCCGAGTTTAGAACTAGAACGATACTAGTAATAATATTATATTGTTTTCAATATTTCCCAAATATGTTTAAAAAGGATCATCTATTATTTTTTTGATTACATTGAAAATGACTAATCTAGAAATCAAAAAACAGAAATTTGCATTTCTTGCAGTTCCTTGCACACAACCTCAAAAATGCGAACAGAGTTCTATACATACTCTCCCAAAATGACGTCTCTCTAAGGCATACGAAGAGTAATTAATTTAGTACACCAAGACTCTGAAGTCAAGCGGTACAGGGTACGTGATGCTGATGTTTGCGACATGCTTGAAGCATTTCACAAATTTTCGTACCACCTACTTTATTCTGAGGAAAATTTGAACCTAGGTTTATATATATCACCGTCAATGAGAGAACCTGGTCTTTGACAGAACACAGCTAGAATCTATATGTCAATATCTCTTCCCCTATGATAGACGAGGAAATTAAAATTAGTACACCAATTGAAATAGATGTAGTCATCGTTTCCACAAAATTTCATCCTTACAGCTCCTGCATGAAAAAATTTATTAATGCATAGCATTCCAAAACAGACTATTTGACTGAATAAATTTTTCCTGTGGCAGGTGCGGGGATGAGATTTTGTGAAAACGTTCATCATATGTCTTTCCATATGTGTCCTAATTTTCATTTCCCCATCTATAATTGGGGCAAAGCTATTGGCATATAAATTGTGGCTGGGCTCCGTCTGAGACCGGTTTCTCCCAGGGACTGTGACATATATTTGATCGTAGTTAATAATTAATACTTTAATAAAGCATTAATGGCAATTAAGCATACATTTACCAAAAAAATTCAAAATTGACATTTTTATTTGCATTGTGCAACTCGTTGTGTAGAAATACAAATGTCTCGCGATGTTCTCTAGAGATCTTTTGACAGGTAAACTGCGAGCATGAGAATGAGAATAGTGTAATGTATGTATTTATGTATTGCATGTATGTTTGTGTATTTAATTTAATAATTCTTTTAATTCTAGGATACTTTGAAGTTAAGCATTGAAATAATGATAGTTTTTAACCCTTTAAGAACCTTTCAAAGATTTCTAGTTTGCTATCAATGCTTAAGGAAACAAAACATAACTTGCAGGAGTGCGAGTGCTTTAAGTTTCTGTTGTATTATAGAGGGGACCTTTTCTAATTATCCATATTACTACATGAGCCTATCATACTTATGCCCTGTCCTTTTTGTAGTTTTTGTCGTATAACGTTTATCGTTATGCAACCCGTGGTTCCCTTGGTGAATTCATGCTGCTGGAGATGCTAGTGAAATAACTAGACAGTTGATTGGCTCTTTCAGTCAAAGAGGGTATTTAGCTTTGCTTTTCCCCATCTTTCTCAGGATGTTACGCCTGTGAGAGTTGGAACCCAACTGGACTCTCTGAGGCTAAGGGAGCTCCTTTTATACCCGAGCTATGAGGGTTTCGTGTGCAAAACCCCACAGGGAATGTTCAAGAACAGTGTCGTGTGCAACACTGTTCTAGAACATTCCAGTAACTACTGGTATCCATGTGAAGGAATAAATACTGAAGGTATTCATTTCGTCACAATTACTCCCCCTCCTCAAATAGCCTGTGAAACAAGGCTAAAAACCTTACAAAGATCTATTTATTTCATGACAAACATTTCATAATCAATGAACATTTTACATGACATTTTACATTTTCATGATCATACAGTTACATATTATACATGTTACATTACAAAATCATATCATGTTATGTTACAAACCATATCTTCACATTACAAATCAAAATTGTTACAATTACATTTTATCATTTCAAAGACTTATATCTAGCACATCCAAGTGTTCCTTGAATCAGAAATCCTCTGCTTAAGTTTTCTCAACATAAATATCTTGCCATCCAAAAGTTGAGCTGATGAAATCCATTTCCACATACTACTTCCCGAATCACAACATCAATATGCAGCAGTCATTCATGCCTTTACTTCCCATTTCCAGTTACTTTCCAATGCAAATAAGCGTTTAACAATCCTTGAACTTTTTGTCCGACAATCAGATAAGATATCAAAAATCTTCAAGGGGAATAACTCATCCCATATCCTTAATCATTTACTATAGCAAGTAGCGACTTCAATAAAATCCCATTCCTCAAGGTACATCTTATACTCACTGCAATCTGTCTTCTATATCTGAAGCAAATCCGAACAAATCCTTAATAATAGACATCTGATACTTTCGACGAAAATTCTTGTAAGTCAATACACTTGGTAAACGATTAGATTTCGTTGAAGAACTTTCAAAACAGTAGTTCTGAGAGCCTGTGACAAAGAAACAGCAATACTGGTGATTCGTAACTTTTTAAGACGATCAGGATGATCTTTACCGGAATGTTTTCCGTGTTGATAGAACTTGATGGCCCTATTTAACTTCAAAGTTACAGCATGTATAATTAATTTTCAGCTGGAAAGTCTGAAATCCTTAATCTTCTTCCAGTTAGAACGTTTCCTTTGTAATTCAGAGTAATTTCACAGTTAGTCACGAAGACACTAAGTTGAGGGTATCTTTGAATTGGGTAGACGACAGACAATTTTACAACGGATGGCGTCGTGACCGATACTTGATCCTCGATTGGTAATAAATTACTTGCATTTTATATGAAGTAAGCCAATTTACTGGATAAGTTTGTTACACGAGAGACATTGTAAATTTCTGAAGCTTCAAAATCATTAGAGTCTAACTTAGTTGGATTACTTTCAAACCGATGGTTTATATGTTTCTGACAGAAACACATCAGATGGAGCCTAAGGCAAACTCCAAGTGATAAGCCATACATGGAGAAAGCTTTCCATCACTGTTTATACTTCCGAAGTTCTTAATCCTATGTTACTCGCATCAGTTTGAATGTTGGAAGGAGAATTTTAATTGTTCGAAAGTTGTGCAGTTACTTTTGGCAAATTGATGTTTTTGAATTAATGGAACTGTTTTTGTGTTGTCAACTCCAGTCCACTAATTTCTTACTATGCTTTGTGCAAAGCCATTTCCATTTTCCATGGGAGAATATACTACAGCTTCATTTTGTTAAGAATTTCTGACTCCATAAGTCCATTCAGTGTCCATTTCATTTTAATATTTAGTAACGTAACCAAATTGATTTATTGTCCAACGAAATGTATTGTGATTCTGCTACAGAGCACTTATTTTGATATAAGGAGATATATATCAGATGTATTTTTGACGTTGGTAGTTCTCCTTTTGAAAATTTGAGTCAGGTTCCAGGTCTACATAATTGCATTTGCTGGCCAATTTTTCCATTAGCATCATCATAGTCTGCTTAAAGGGTTAAGCTGCATTAGGTCTCCAAAGGGTTAAGCTGTCTTAGGTTTTCAAAGGGTTAAGCTGCATTAGGTCTTCAAAGGGTTAAACTATTTAACCACCACAAAACGTTAATTTTCTGCGACCTCCTCAAAGGGTTAATTTTCTGTGACCTCCTCAAAGGGTTAATTTTTTGTGATTCTATACAAGCGTTCTTTTCTTTTTAGAAAAGTAGATCTTGCAAATTTTTTCTTTATAAACAGGCACAGGTCACTTTCTTCGGAGGATTTTGAATTAATTTTCTCTTTTGTGTTCTAATAGAGAAGTTGAATCAGCCACAGACTTCTCCCAATTACAGCAGTTATGGAGTTTTCTACTATTAAAGTAGTTTTTCATACTCCTTCAGATCGCCATTCAGATGTGCTTGAGCCCCCAAAACATAACAATTGTTATGATTTGCCCGAATTCACTAAGGAAATTCGTCTAGGGTATGATACAAAATAATTCAGCATTATTAGCTCTGACAACAGATAGGAATTTTTTCCCCAGTTAACGAAAGCTTTTAACAGGAAGTTTCTGAATTTCACCAAGTTAGGTTGAGCCCCCAATTATAACGTTTATCGTTATGCAACCCGTGGTTCCCTTGGTGAATTCATGCTGCTGGAGATGCTAGTGAAATAACTAGACAGTTGATTGGCTCTTTCAGTCAAAGAGGGTATTTAGCTTTGCTTTTCCCCATCTTTCTCAGGATGTTACGCCTGTGAGAGTTGGAACCCAACTGGACTCTCTGAGGCTAAGGGAGCTCCTTTTATACCCGAGCTATGAGGGTTTCGTGTGCAAAACCCCACAGGGAATGTTCAAGAACAGTGTCGTGTGCAACACTGTTCTAGAACATTCCAGTAACTACTGGTATCCATGTGAAGGAATAAATACTGAAGGTATTCATTTCGTCACAGTCGATTGACGGAAATCCCGGATACCTTTCCTAAAAATGCTATTAACAGAATCTACTAATCCACTATATTCAAAAGTTAGCTTAACATTCTAAGAATAGAATTCAATATTTATGAATAACTTGGGGAACTTTTTACTTTCCAATAATTTTACTCTGCATGTAAACCAGATACTTTTTAACTGAATTTGGTTACTATAAAAAGAAAGTCAGGAATTGTCAACAATCATCAGTCTGCTTGTACCTTTCAGCAAACAAACACTTTTAAATATTTAATTCTCTCCCAATTTCGTTTAACACGATTTCTCTCTACAAAATGAATGCCAAGGCAATTTTCCTTTTCTCCGCCGTCCTCTTCGTTGTCCTCAATGTCGCCTCCGCATCAACTACCAAAACAGATGTCAAATTTGGTAAGTAAAGATTTTAAATATATCTAAAAAATTTTAACTTTAATCTGTAACACCTGATAATTTAAACTCTAAGCCTAAACACATTTCTAAATTTGTGTAACCGAATTTTTTGTACAATATTTAGTGTTTTAATTTGCATGGCTTATTTTTTCTTTAGAAAAACATGAAAACCATCGTCAACAACGTCAATGGGGAGGATATGGAATGGGAGGTCAGATCGCTAATTCCAATGCCAATGCCATCAACAATGGATTTGGAGGAATCGCTAATGCCAACTCCAATGCTATGAATAACGGAGGCTACGGAGGCCAATACTGGGGGTAAAATAAGAATTTTTTACATATACTTCAATTAATTTTAATTTAACTAAGCTTTGTATTTCCTCGCAATTAACTTTTATATTTTTTTATTTTAGGAAATAAATAACATGGAATAATAGACGATTATAATTACACAATACTTGACGATGAAGATATATTCAACCGAATTTTGGAATAGTCATCCAAATTAATTGTTCCTGACAAAATTTGAAATCAAATTTGACCTTTCAATATGTACTCATGTTTATAATATATTGATTTGATCTAAAATGATTTAACCTGTTTATTTGGTGCTACAATAAAAAAAATTATAAACCATAACTTTGACAAAATTTTATTTTCAGTTCTCTGGTTTCTGATTTTTATTTTTAAATATATTACCATGTAGTAAGACAGGAAAATAATTGAATCTCAGAATATTTCCTTTTTTGCATTAAAACTAACATAAATCCTGAAATACTTGAATTGTAGTAACCTAATGAATTAGTCGTTTTCGCATTAGGATATAATCAATTATGGAGTAATTAACTCTTATGAAATTTTGATCTTATAATTAAAGAAAGCATCTTAGAAGTAATTTGAGAGACTGAAAAAGTAGGTGACTGCTTAGGAAATGCCATAAAATGGCAATTTATATACGAAGACAAATGAAATGGCGTTATTATTATTATTTTCCTAAATGTAGCATCAATTCAATATTGCCCAGCGATAATAAACAAATGTACTGTATTATTCTTACCTCAAAACATTTATCTAATCAGCAGATAAAATTGAAAATTTTTTCAATACCTGACCTAAGTGCATAACTCGTAGGATTGGAGTTGTTGGTGTGGACTGTGGACCATGTGTGATATATATGGTATACCTATATAGCTCTACTGCAGTTTTATTACCCAAGTACGTAGTCTCAAGGGTCAGCCAGAATAGTGTTAACAAAGTCTAGCAGCTCTAGCAGCTAAACGGGGGCGGTTACCAAGAAATGGTTTACACCGTTGAAAAGAGGAGAAAATTTGCAACAAAATCAGGTACAATAATATCTGTACCCATATTGTAATCATGAAGCAAAAAATCGATACGTTGGAGTGGCACTTCCTGTATGTATGCAATATGCAATGTAGATTTAAATGACGGGGTGCTTTGAGACTTACTTGTACTGTACTAACCTGATATGCATCATGTTTATGTGCAATATTTACTAGTATAGGGTAACTCAGAATAAACGTTACTGGACTTTTAGTAGCATAACTGTGTTAACTAATAGCTATGAGATATTCATGTCGTTTGAAAGCGTGCAAATTCTTCATTGGAATTTCGAGGAATTGGAATTTGAGAATGATAATGGTACAATCATATAATATTATTTGCACTGCTTAAAATCTTTTTAGAGCAAACAGTTTTTGGACACATGCTTTGATTTTCTTTTCTGCTGTCCTTTATTTCAATATTTCCAAAAAACTCACCGCATTCAATGCGAAAGAACACGATATTGTAGTGATATTGATATTAGCGATATTGTAGTTTGATAATACAGGGACAATTTTTTGTAATTTAGTTCGATTTCTCGGCTAGTAGTTCAGATGCATTTCTTAAGAGTTTTGTATGTATCCGTGGACAAGTACAATGAGTCCGGGAACAAAAACTACAAACTTTCTGCAACGAGTTTTTTTTCATAAACCAAATCTCAACCAAAATCGTTGTGAAGTCACAACTTCTTAGAAATATAAAGTATGCTTTCAAAAGTTCATAGATTGTATTTCTGTATCTGGGGTAAATTGCAACTGCAATTGAAGTTTGTTCTTCAGCATTAACGTTATACAGAGATACGACAAAAATAAATCTGAGAGCCTGAGCAGACCACAAAAGTACATAAATACTTTGGTAAAAATATCAATGGTCCTGATTCTTGATGACATATTCATGCAGGTCAGGTGATCAATTATTGTAATATTTTTCAAATAATAATTATAATATCAAAGATGTTTTATTTGTCTATCAATTGTGTCGTGCGGCATTTTCTAAGCAGTCAATTACTTTTTCACTCTCTGAAATTATTTTTAAGGTCCTGTCTTTATTTTTTTTAAATCCAAAGTGCATAAGAGTGAATATTAAAGATAAGTTCAAAAGGTGTGAATAATATATCCTACTGCAATGCAAATGCCACTTCATTATGCCACTAATTCAAGTATTTCAGCACTTGTGTCAGTTTTAATGCAAAATGGAAATATCATGGCCTGGTTCTACTATTTCTGTTTTTGGGTATAGTTATAGGCATGGGTATAGTTAATGTATATTTTAAAAAATGAATCAGAAACTGGAGAACTGAAAATAAGTTTGGCAATTTAGTAACAACTTTTTATTTATAAATATTTTTATTTTTATTTTAGCACCAAATAAACAGGTTAAATCATCATTATAGATTCCAATAAATACACATATTGAAACGCCAACTTTGATTTCAAATTTTGTCATGAACAATTAATTTGGATGACTAGTCTATTACTCCATGTCATTTATTTCCTAAAATATAAAATATAAAAGTTAATTGCGAGGAAACATAAAGCTTACTTAAATTAAAATTATTTAAAGTATATTTAAATGATACTTACCCCCAGTAAGATCCTCCGTTATTCATAGCGTTGGAATTGGCATTAGCGATTCCTCCATATCCATTGTTGATGGCATTGGCATTGGAATTAGCGATCTGACCTCCCATTCCATATCCTCCCCATTGACGTTGTTGACGATGGTTTTCATGTTTCTCTAAAGAAAAAATTCATGCAAGTTAAAACACTAAATTTTACATTTTACAGAAAATTTGGGTATATAAATTAGAAATTGGTCTGGCTTCACAGTTTAAAATCATTAGGTGTTACAGATTAAATTTAAAATTTTTGTGGTATATTGAAAATCTTAACTTACCAAATTTGACATCAGTTTTGGTGGTTGAAGCCGAGGTGACATTGAGGACAACGAAGAGGACGGCGGAGAAAAGGAAAATTACCTTGGCATTCATTTTGTAGAAAGAAATCGTGTAATACGAAATTGGGAGTGAATTAAATGTTTGAATGTGTTGGTTTGATGAAAGATACAAGTGGACTGATGATAGTTGACGTTCCTGGTTTCCTTTTTATAGTAACAAAGTTCAGTTAAAAAGTATCTGGTTTACGTTTAGACTAAAATTATTAGAAAGTAAAAAATTCCCCAAGTTATTCATAAATATTGAATTCTATTCTTAGAGTATTCAGCTAACTTTTGAATATAGGTGGATTAGTGGATTCTGTTAATAGCAATATAAGAAAGGTATCTGGGATTTCCATCAAACAACAAAAACTGTAAAGAAATGACAGGGCATGAGTAAATGTATTAATAGGAATAGTTTGAAAGGGTCCTATCTATAATCTATGCATAATAGAATAGAATCGTATATACCCTTGTAAGCTCCTTTTTGCTGCATTAAGTGATGTTAGGATTTAATAATTATTCTTCTTTTAAATTTAAATCTTTATGAAGAGCAGAATGGATTTTTTGAGAAATTACAGAGCTCGAGAAACAAAAGAATTAGTAGGAATGAACTTCGATGCTGCAAAATGGCATATATAGAAATGAAATCAGAAAAGTTTGTGGGTTCTTATAATTAATTCTACTGTTTTATCTTAGCAAAATGAAATTAATTGCCATTTTACAGTGATTTTAAAATACATATTACAAATTTAAGTAATTTATTTTCTTGTGTGTGAAATATCATGATATAAGTCACTAAAGCTAAACTTTCTTATCATTTTAATGAAATCAAGTTGCAATTATTTGTCATGACCATACCTTCTTTAGATGACAGGAAAAATTTTATTTTGTAAATTTTTATACCAAGTATTTACAATTAACCCTTCGCGTAAATACATAAATGTTTTACCTAACATTTGCTATAAATAACCGTAAATAATATATAACAATATAACAATACAAATACACCCACCCGTGTTCGCATAGTTCGTCACAACTTCGCCTTTCCTCTATAGATAAGTAGTAAAAATCCGTGAGCATAATATGACCTCGTTCATATTTATCTCGACCGTTATGATAAACTCAATCATACCTTAAAGTATTGTACCTAAGTTTAATTTTAATATTTCCATAATAAATAACGTAATACTGAAAATTATTTTTTAATTAATATTTCCAAGCATTTATTATAATAATTATTATCTATATTACTGCATACATGTTCAACAACTACAGGTCTCTATTATAACCATTTTGAACACTCTCCGAACAGAATAAGTCAAATAATGTTTCAGTCAGGTGATGATAAGGAAAATTGCACTACGAGATAAGTGCAAATTTCGGCTTATACAATAGATAAGAGGAAACTTGCTGACTAATGCAACTAGTCTTTTTAACCCGTTCTCCAAACGGGATGGGGAATTAATCGCAATAATATAGCGACTAAAAATTATTACTAAATCCCGTCTCCCCGAATTAAAAAGAATTTAATTAGCCTACATAACTATAGTTGATAAGAAGAATTAATAAGAATGATGATGCTAAATCCACATATGGCTTGGTTTGTATATACTCAAAACAAATTCCCTCTGCGAGGTAAAAAAAACCATAACAAGGCATTATTACCTTTTCGACCCATACGTAGATATCTTTCTGTATAGTTTTTATCAAAAAAATGTAGTTGCCCGATTGAAATGAGAAAAATTGTAATCAATATTTTAATGAAAGACAGAATAACCTGTTAATGAATTAGCATTTATTGATATATATTGTCAATATAAATTGAAATTTTATTTGTAATGGATTCAGTCATTTTCCAACGTATTCTGTTTGCTAGAGAATACTCAAATGTTATTGCTAATTTTTTTTGTTTACCAAAATCGGATTTTCTTAGTTATAAGGTACAATTTCCTCTATTTCACTCCTTTTCTTTACATAATTTTATGGGTTAACAAATCAAGGTGGTTCAATGTTCAGCTTCAGGTGGTGAAAATTCAACGTTTGGTGACGATGTTGTAGAATTCGTGTACATAACGTTAAAGAATTGATTAATTATCCTTACTCCTTTTGTACTCATAAAAGTCACCCGATAAAAAATCAGCCTATCAAATCTATTATAAATATCGTTATTTATATTTAAAATGTGGCATAATATATAAAGATGCAGTCGTTAAGCAAAGGTCTGTTAAGCAAAGTACGCAAGTGTTAGTGTTATATGAACAGTTCAGTGAACGACATTGTTTTGCATTTGGATAGGTTTACACTAAAGTAATTCAAAATTGGAAGTATGGCTGACGATATTAAAAACAATTTATCCTTTTTGGCACATCATTTGATCAATTTAAAAGGCATTCTATTAGAGTTGATTGAAAATGATGTAATTTCTCAAGACGATAGCGATGAAATTGTAAGCAGCATCCAAATCTTTGATATTACAAGTATTGCAATATTATATATACTATTCTTACCTTTATAATATGTGCAATTCAAATCGTGGATATCTAGGAATCGAAAGAGACCCCCTTAAGACGAAATTCAAGATTACTGGACATAATACAGAAGAAGGATTGGCATTCAGTTAAAGAATTATTCTTAAGAATACTCCGCAAAACCAAAAATGAACACTGCGTAAGGGCTTTAGAAGACCTTCCCAATGAACCAAGACAAGTGAAGCGGCCGCAACATAACCTACTACGGCAAACTTGGTGGCCGGAAAAGAAGCGATTGATAAAATCTTTGCATAAAAGAAGAATTGGTGACAAATTGTTGGTAGACGAATTGCACGATAGGCTGGAGAAAGATGAAAACAGAATGGTGGTGATTACTGAATCTTTAGATGCCTCCAAACTTACTGGGATGGGGGGAGTTGGGAAGACTTTAACCGCGACTTGGTATGCCCACAAATACGAAAATTATTATGACCACGTTCTCTGGATCGACTGCGGAGAAGGGAGTCTCCTGACTTCCTTTCAAGATTTGACAAGGGACTTAAAAATTGAAGACGGAAATGAATTAATTGATGTTAAAGAATTTTCCAGGAAGAGTTACAGAGAACTAAAGCAATTTAAATGTCTATGGATTTTCGACAATGCGGAAAATTACAAAGGACAAGGAGGAATGCTAAAAGTTCTTCCAAATGACATGAAAAGCTTTTCCTGTTTGATTACGTCAAGAAGTAGCAAATGGGGAGTTAAGAACATCGGTTACGGAAAGATATTCGATTTGCACCTGGACATTTTCAGTGAACAAGAAAGTCTGCAGTTCTTTAAACAAAATCTTGATAGGGAAATCAAATACTCAGAGTTCCAACTGAGGCAATTGTGTTGCTTGTTGGGGAATCTTCCTTTGGCCTTGCAATTGGCCGTTGCAGCCTTGAATGAGGGTGAAATTAATTTAAAAAATTACATTGAAAAGACATCAGCTCAAGATATACTAGAGAGTATTGTGGATGCGGAATTCGACGCGTATGAAAAGACAATCAACGCAAGTGTTAAGATCACTTTAGATCTTCTGGCAAAAGAAAAGAATGGAAACGCGGCCAAAGATATTTTAATTATTTTTGGCTATATTCGACCAGATGACGTTATTCTCGATTTGTTTGTAGAGGTATTGAAGTTAAGCACTGAAGATGTGAATGAAGGAATCGTATTGCTGTTCAAGTATTCACTAATCTCCAAAGAAATAAAAACCATCCATGGGAAAACTAAATCATTTCTCAGTATTCATCGATTACTACAACAAGTGGTTCGTCATAACTTCAGAGAAAGAGAAAAGGAAACGTTGAGGAAGATACTCCGTTGCAATGGATACCTCCCCTACAAACTCCTTCCATTTACGAAATATGCAGATGCGGAAGTGAGAAAAGAATTCCCAAAAGTAAAAGCAGAATTGTTGGATCAACAGGAATTACTGAAACTAGTATGGGAAAAACGATTCGACGAGTCTGTACAGTTGGCCGAATTCATTGACCAAGAGCTGCAAAAAGAGGTAACTAAATTCAATTATGCAGTTTGTCTAGAGATGAATGGACAGCTGGAGGATGAAATCAATGTTCTGGAAGCATTGTACCATCAAGGTATAGAAGAAGCAGAAATGATACATCGCGGTTACGATGATGTTGTAATGGGACTGTTGGGGTTGGAAGCAAAAGTGACAAAATGCTTAGTTGGAGGTCACCTTTTGGTTTCTCACTGGAAAATGAACAACAGAGAAAGAATGCATGAAATACTGCAAGAGAGAAAGTCTATTAAGATGATTAGTTCGGAAGAGATGATAACTTCGCTGATGAAAATTCTCAGTGGGATCAACTGCAACTATTCGCTTACAAATGAATGGCCGATGTTGAAAATTGCATTGGATGGGGACACAAAGAGAATAGAATTGGAAAATATTTCTGTTGATATGTCCGTGCCTCTCCCAAATGATTTGCAGGAATTACGTTTACAAAGTGCGCTGTTCAAAGATGGAAATGGAAAATTCGCAAATGTGATTGATGCTACTGATTGGCTTCCAAAGAAACTCAAGAAATTGGACATCTCTTGTAGAAAACAACAATTAATTTTAACATTAAGATGCATTTCTTCCATTGAAAATATCACTCTTTCTAATAAATGTTCACTGATTTTGGATTCTGTCACTCGAATCTCCCCGTTACAATTGAAATTAGTGGGCGTTTCCTTTTCTAAGAAGGGCCAAGAATTATCAACTGTCAACTTGAATGAATTCATCGATTTCCACAAAATGAAGCGATTGGAATTCAACTGTCTTTCGTTAATGAGTTATCCTAACAAGAACGTATCGATTGACTTGAGTGAGGAATCTGCCAACATGGAATACCTTCATTTAAGGGGTGTGACTGTGTTGAGTTTGAAATCAGTCAATGGAAATGGAAGGGTCAACATCAAGGAAGCAGAAATATGGTTCTGTTCATTGGACCTGTCCATTCTTCCATCATCACTAGGAAAACTCACACTCTTAGTAACAGAACTCTCTGTGAGTGGAAAAGTGGACCTTCCAAACTTAAAATACTTGCAGCTGGAAAACATACATTTTCATAGGACATATTCTCATTTTCAAGAGCCATCAGAAGTAATTGTTAGTGGAGGAATTGAGCTGCCAAACTTAAAATATCTGGAATCGGACAACATATCCTATTTGTCTTATTTCCGCACTTTCCAATTGATTTACTTGCACTTATATGGGGTGGAAGAAGTAAATTTGGATCTCATCCCACGAAGTGCCAAAACTATCAGAATAGGATATTACGGTGGGACAATAAGATCAGTGGTTTCTATTAATGTTAGATATACAAGATTGCTGGGTGGACCGATTCATTTGGATAAACTAATTCTCAGTGGATTCTCTTTGAAGAAAGTGAAGGAAATGTTGTCTCACTTCCATCTTAAACAACTCGTCCTTTATGATCACGGATACGAGCCAGTTGATTTCACCAAGTTGATGGACATGAAAATACCGACAATTGCAATTGGAATAGTAGATTTGATTGACGAGGAATTCAAGAGTTCCATTATCTCCAAACAAGTGGACCGACAATCAGAATATTATTTATTCCAAGGAGGCACAGGAAAAGCTATTGAAAAGAAAGATTTTGAAGAATTGTACCTACTGACGAACATTTTTAGATGTTAATGTCTTCGTGGACCCTCCTCATCATTTTATTCTCGTTAGATACGCAATATATACAGAAAAGACACACTTGGCTAACATCAAGATAATGCGTTTGTCATGTCTTTGCTTGCACACAGCATACTCATCAAAGTGCTTCGACTTATCATGATAACTTCACCTTCCCCGCCTACAGGTGTTGATGGACTAGTAATGTAATAATATAACAAAATATTGTCACCCAATATGAGTATATGAGGCAATCAGAAAACACAGCTGTATGTGCATTTGTTCGGGAATTAATACAAAATAATTAATAAACATTAAAGACCTCAAACTGGGTGCAAAATCTAGCTATTCGTGTTATATTGATAATTCATATTCATTGTACGGCATTATAAACTTCAATACTATTAATAGGAGGTTTTTCAGAATGAAAACTAAGTAACTAATTAACAAGTTACTACATACATGTTTCTTATTTACATTACATAATGATAATGAATGTTAGTTATGCTGAGATTGTAAACAATAATTCATTTGTTAGACAAAGGAAGGCAAATGGAAAATGAATAAAACAAACTGTCACAAAAAGCATAAAAAGTGGTCATAAAATGATTTCTCTGAATTGCATTGAACTTTCCATTGGAAAACCATCGCGTTTTCCATTTTCTCATTTCCTTCTCGACTCAGTTCACTTTGTGACTGCAATGACAATGCACTGGCCAATCGTCCTCCTCTTTTGTCTCCAAACAGCAATCGTCTCTCTGGCCCAAGACCCACCTCCAGCTCCAGCCCCAAATCCATCCGCAACTCCAGCTGCAAGTGGAACAATCCCTCTCGACGAAGATGACTTTGCACAGGAAAAAGAAGTCGGAGGTAATTCATCATTCTATTTTTTATTTATACTTTCATGGCATCATTAAAAATGTGCAATCTTACATTAATTGCACAATAGACAATAATTCCACGACTTTTGGCTTTCCAATTTTCATATTATTTGTTTAAATAAATAAATTTCAAATGTAAAATGACATGAAATGTTTAAAAATTAAAATTTACATTTTCTACAATTAAATTGTCCTTTATTTACCATATTTTTAAATATTTAATCCTGTTTTTGTGTTTAGATCCTCTGATGCAATCCCAAATGAACATGGTAAGTTGTCTTTAACAGTTAACTATTTATACATGATAATAATTAGTTGTTTTTTTTTTCATTAGTACATGGACTCTGTGATTGGTTCGTTGACTGGAAATGCACAGACTCCCGTGAAAAGCGTGAAACCTTACCCTGTACTCAAATTGCTGCAACTGAGCAAACAAATAATGCAGGTACCTTATATTTTATTATTATTAAATAATTATTATTACAATAATTATTCGTATATATTATTTACAATTATAGGATAATTATTACTACTATTTGAATACTTTTTAGAAAACGTGCAGTGCAATGAACTCTGACTACTTCAACTTGGCGACGAATTCGTTCATCAACCTGCAGACTGAGAATTTCCACATAAAAGAGCCGTACATTTCGTACGCCGCCTTCTTCCGCATCGCCAACGCCCTGACCAAGTGTCTGGAGAAGGCCAATGGACACGTCTTCATCAGCACCGCCAACACCACGGACCCTCTCTGTGACAACCAAAACGTACCTCCTAATTTATTATTATCCACAATATTTATATGAATGACAATTGATGGATTATTTGAGGTTTAGTCGGCCAAGTCAACGAACATGACTCAAGTGAAGGGCGAAAAGTTCAATTTGACGGTTCCTGACTACGCCAAGGGGTTTGGAAAGCTCAAAGACCCTGCAGGGGCTGAGAAGGAGGGTCTCCACGAACCCCTGATCGAAACAGTGTGGAAAATCGTGGTGAACGCCCACTCTTATTGCTACAAGGACTTTTCTGAGTATTACAACGACCACCACACCTACACTGTGTCCCTCATGCCCCTCTTCACCAATGACATCCAAGACATTTGGTAATTAGGCACCACCTTGATAATTTATGTCCACCTACCTTGGTTTTCTATTATTTATTACGATTGATTTATTGTTGTAGGTTGAAGGTGTATGAAGTGGGTCCTGGAAAGGGACAGTTGTATGGGGGATTGTTAGGTGACCCCTTGGACCTCATGGACCAAATCAATAATTGCCTCGCTGCAAGTCGTCTCAACAGTGCCTATCCCTGGTTTATGAACAGACCCCATCGTGACACCTCCAACAAATGGTAGTTTAATTATTAATATTACTTACTAGTCTTTCACCCGTCCTTCGAACGGGGAGATAAGTTATTATTATGGATTATTATGGATTATTATTGATTTTATGAATTGTAATGGTTGCCTAGGAGACGGAAGCGGTCTGTGAAATTGATGTTAAATAAAGTTGATTAGAAAAGGTTGTTGCATTATTGTCATTCTTGGTCTAAGTAAGTATGATTAGCATATAGTCACGGGAGGGCCTGACAATTCGTCACCAACCATACATCGTCCATTTGCACAAGGGAGTTAAAAAAAGCTTCAAATCCTAAACAAACACAAATCAATCATTTGTCATGAAAACATTTCCACAGAGGTGATTACATAATATTTATGTCTTGCATGTGTCACAAAAGGAACACTCATAAAATATTTCATATGGCCTACTTATTGAAAAAATCAAAATTTGTTTACCTTATTTGTAATGCCCATAACAGAATTGGTTACATCCAATTTCTTAGTGTCAATCATTGACAATGATGATACGTTTAACTCAATGGCAAGTAAATGCAATAGGTGATACTTAGTTTTAAAATAGGATTCGATTACTTATGGGGTGAACGTGGAACATTTTCAAGAATTGAGTTGTTTTTCTCTGTGATGGATATTATTTATTAGCTATTCAGCCCTACCTGTGGTCTAATCTACTTTTCAAATAAGTCAACACTGTCATCACCTGGTTAGAGAAGTTGTCAAGGTACCGTGGGTTGCTCTTGATCATTAATGCTTGCGAAAATAAGTTTTTGCAGTTGTTCAAGCATTTGATTTATTATTATTTATTAACGTTAAAGTACAACACGGAATTTAAACTGAGAGTATACAATGCAGCTTTGGCTTTTAGTTCAGATAAAGTAAGCGATAAGTGAAATGAGATAAAACCGGAGCGTCCAAGAAACGAGAATCCCTAACCAGACGATTACTACCTGCACAAAGGGATAAGCCTTTTCTCGGTCTCGCACTTAAAAATACCCCTTTACGTGCGGCCAAGTTGTGCAGTGTTGCCGTTCTCCATACTCTACCTTCCCTTTTTACTTTTTTAAGTTACTGGTTGTACATTTTTCTTTAGTACGCAATGACTTACGAGAATATAGAACATCCGTAGCTACATATAAAGCTATATTTTTTGTAAACAACATAATTTTAATTTTAATATCTTATTTCTCTTCACTAAAATCACATTTCAACTTCAACTTCATGATTGAAATACATTACTTGTCTAAACAATATTGATTTTACACAAAATAGATGAAGGATTTTTGCGGTTTTTCAGTAAAAACTATAAGCATTGTGAATATAAAACAAAAGATGTGCTCTAAATTGATACAAAATAAATCGTATTTGTCATCATGTAAGTACATTATATATTCTACTAGCTACTTTTAGATAATAACATTGGCTAAACTGGACTAAAAGCATCAACTGATTTCTAAGACTAATAAACTTTTATAATAAAGCTTCCAGGCTATAAAAATTTACTAAACTACATAACACTATCACTATAAATTCTATTTCTAAAAAGCAACTGTTTTTATATTTTGGTAATTATTATGCTATTAAAATAATGGAATAAATTAAAAATAATCATTGTATACGCTTTGGGCATAGTCGACTAACTTTAGAGATGTAAACATCTAAAGTTATTTGCTGTGTAGAAATCTCTCTTCTATGGCGATTAAAATTTACTTCTCTTAAACGAGCCATTCTTCTCACAACAGTTATCAATTTTTCTTCTAAAGCAAGTTCAATCTTAACAGCAGTGTACTGTTGGTCACTTTGCAGTACAGAAATAAAGTTCCAGAAATTTGGATGTGTTCTGCTTACTTCGCTGTTTAATCGGCTATGCCAAGATTCTAGTGAGTTTGTTGTCCTGTGTGAATCTGTTTCGAAGTGATTCCACATGTTTCTGAAACAAGAAAACAACTTTTTGATCTTCAGCGATTTAGAATAAATATGTTTAGAATAAATATTTAGAGTAAAACGAAACCAAAATAATTGTAGCACCTGTTAAAGCGGGCATCAAAGTCATCCAACCAAGTTTCAACTATGTAATCCAATAAAATGGTTACATTGTTGACATTTGGAGCATCCGAAGTCAACAAAATCCAAGCATCATCTAGCAGTTGTAATGGAATTAAGGGTAAAGCAATCAACTTTTTTACCCATTTGTTTACTTCTGATTCTTGAGTATATGTTGCCGCTAATCCTAAACTTTGCACTTTTCGCCAAACAGATTGAGAAAAATGAAAAAAGCAGCCCTTTAAACTCGAATTGGGAAATATACTTTTTATAGCGCTCACTGCCGCTATTTCAAAGTCAATTTGGAATGTAGGTGGACTGAACTGCAAGTTTTGCTGCTGTGCTAAATTTTTAATTATTTGAAATAATTTTTCATATGTGCTTGACTTCATGTCCGGAAGGAGGCAATACAGCAAAGGAAATATCTATTGAAGTAAATAAATAGTTTTTAAATAAGTATTCCAATTTGTATGCAATTTTAATTTTTTACCTTTCCCTTTATGTCTGCGTGAATTGTGTACAATTGCTTAAATTTTGGTCGCTCAGGCACAGATTTAAAAGTACCATCCATCAATATTAGTTTACTGGTGCACAACAGCTGAATAGCTCGATGTGTTCCTAAAATCTAATGATGATTTATTTTTCAGTTTTAAGTTCTCAATATATTTCACTTTACCAGTTAGTAATAAAATGTTACACTTACTAAAATGCTATCACTGTTATGTAAAACGAATTTTTCTCCATCACAAGTTTTCCCCCACGAGCCTTTCATTTCTATGGATGATGTACATTTTGGCAGTTTAGGAAGTACTGTTTTTCTGTATTCATACAGTGTAGACCTCATTGACACGTACTGTGGAAATTTAATGCGATCTACCATGTCCCACTTCGCTAGTTCTTTTCTGTTTGCAATTGTATAGGCAAAAATCATTTATGGCAATTTGGTAATTTTTAGTTTACTTTTAATAGTTTTTAAACATACCTGTACAATGACTCCAGCAGGCTGTTGGGGTTATTTTCTACTGAGCACCTCAAATTGTACTTAAACGTCAAAATTTTTATTTCGTCTGACTCTTCGTCATGCGTATGTCTTTCTGAATTTCGTATTGAACACATTCGATCCCCATCTAAAACTATTGACACCTTGCAGCCTCGTCTACATGTCCAATAGGACTTGGACAACTTTTGTTTTGTTGGTCGGTACGTATAATTACGATGCACTAATATATTTCCATTTAGATTCCCTTTCAAAAAATAAAATGGAAAATCCATTTATTGTACAAATATTGGTTCTTAGCTTCAAAAAATATAAATGCAGAGATATAATGTGACAGTACACAAGGCAGAAATAAATGTCTTTGTAGGCGCATAAGAATTCGGGAGACAATTTCATTCATTTAAATATTTTTGCATTTTATGCAATTTACAATTCTGCATATTTTAATTAACTTCATGGGATGATGCGCTAAACTCGTAGTCATTATCATTTATACGACTGCATACAAAGGCATACATTATATTATAATGCGGGGGTGTACATTTGCCGTTGTTTACTTTGTTGAAGTTTATAGGTTTATTTGAACATTTTTCACCTACAAAGTAAAGAGCAAACAAAATTATACAGCAGCCCTTCACCTTGCTGTGACAAAGTGAATACATCGGCAACACTGCACTCTCAGCAAGCCCCTAATTTCATGGGTCGAGTGCTTATCGGTCCGTTTCTCGCTTCTCGTACACCTTGTCTAGTAAAGAGCTTATCCCTTTTCTCGTTGGCTGTACGCTGCCGATAAAACGATAATCTCCACGTGCACGATAATCCTCCTCCACGTCCTCAATGAGGACGTGGCGAAGGATTATCGTTCTCCTCATCCTCCAAACTGCTTTTCTTTTCGCTCCTAATTCCAAATATTTTACTCTACTTAATTCTAATAATCTTTCCATCTGATACTCCAACTTTCTCTAAGTAAAATGGACAATAAAATCAACCAGAATTTGGTTTACTAAGAAGAAATCTCAAAAATACTGACAGAATCCTCGCGTAATCCAAAATTGAAAGTGATGACATTGTAAGTAATTAAAATATTAATTTAATGGTTGCTAAAGAATGATAATCACTTATATTTTGTTTTAACAGAAAACGGAAGACACTCCATTCAAAATTTCAGTTACTGTAATGCAAAGAAAGGATTCCTCAATAAACGTCTTTTTGGAAATTCTATTTTTGGATATTCCGATTAACTCATTTGTTCTTAAAAGGTGCGCAAGAGGTGAATATGGGGTATCCTCTCACAAAGGGCCAAAATTATCCGAATAGTTAGAAATAGATTTAATACTACGAAAATATTATTTGTTTCGTAAAGGCAAAGGAATGGCTATTACAAAGAAACAATTTGATGAATTGTACTTATTGAAATACACTTAAGATTTTCACTAAAATTATTTCCCGTATAAAATGTCCAGCTTGTGTTTCCAGTACACTGTGCACTGAGATTTTAAAGTTTTTGATGGTAGCGTTCTCTATAAACATTATAAAGAACGTTACCATCAAAAGCCTTAAAAACTCATTGCACACTGCAACGGACACACAATCTGGACATTATATAAGGGAAATAATTTTGAAGGAAATATTAATATTTCATCAAGTATAACAATTATAATTAAGTAAATAAATAATGTGACATAATATAGCTTAATATCGATTGCACGTTTATTGCCATTTATCATCCAATCATAATTATTCCCAGTTCTACATCATATCCAATAATTACTAAAATATAATATAAATATAAATCATGTATAAATAATAATATAAATACAAGAACGAATTTCTACGTATCTCAAATGTGACCAAATCCCTGCATTTTTTGGAAGAACTGCTCCAAACTCTCTCTGAAATAGAAAATTGAATAGTTCAATTAAAATGCAAACTTTAAATAAATTCTAATTTAAAAAATCACTACAGAATAATCTTTCATTACATTTTCCTAAAACGGCGAAGTAATTCTAAATAACAAATCCCTTGATTTTCTTGCTAAATGCGATTTGGTAGACCCGACTTTCATTTCTATTAATTATTCTGCTCCTGAAGATCTTTATCTGTAAACCACAATAAGTTTGTGTTAATTCACAAAAACCTAAAATGCAAAATGTGGAAACGCTTTAAAAACATTTTCCTTGATGAAATGAATGAAAATGGCGTTACCCATTGGCACAAATGTAGTATCCATATAAATCTTGTACTATAAAAGAAATGTTAAGCAATTAGGATATTGAAAATTCGCGGTTTAAAAAAAGAAATGATAGAAAAATTAGTCGTACAGTATCCGATTGCGAATGTTTGGAATAGGCAGAAGTTTTAGAAGCACGACGGCTTGGTGGACGACTAATATGACTGTGATGGGCATCCACTTCTTTGTCGGCCCCACCTGCAATTCCATTTTGTAGCACAGTTAACGATTTAAATAGAAAAGATAATATAAGTACGAAAAACGCAAAGTAAGTTGCATTACCAGCGCCACCACGAAACATTGAATTTAAACGATTGCCCCGGGTTCCAAGGGTATCCTGGAAAATTGTGATTTTAAAATAATTTTCATCAATAATGTAAAGTATTGGTAAGAATTTGTTAATTAAGTCAAAACTGCAAAAAATAGGAAGAGAACTGACTCTATCCGCAATGAGGCTTTTATCATCATTTTCAATCGGCCCTCCTTCTGCAGATCCTTGGTGAGTTTTCTTGAATTTGAGAGCAGCTTCCGTGTAGGGAAGTTCTTCTGGAACGACGTCATCCCAGTAAGTGTCTTTCAACATCTCCGGATGCTCTGCATGCATTTCGTCAACAATCAGATACGCCACTGTGAAATTTCTGTCGATCAGCCAATTCACCTCGAAGTCGTCATCGTCCTCTCCCCAAGGGTTTAACTTAAGAGTATTTAATTATTTGTAATTTCACTACATGACGAAAAATCAAATGAAAAGAAATATAATAAATTATTAAAGAAACTATGATTACCAATGTTTCACCAACTTTTAGCCATCCCATGTAGAAAACAAACTGGAATATACAGTAATAATATAAAATATTAATTAATTAATAATAATATAAGTAATTTTACTAATTTTTTTGGCATTTTTAAATAAATTCAAAAGAGAACCTCGGCGAAAAGAAATACTGGGAAGTAAATATCATCATTGTCAGCAAGGATTTGTTTTCCGAGAAGACCCGCAGAGAAGAACAGGTACATGACAAGGGTAACCACCTAAATAAGCAAATTAATCATTTTAAATCGTATTTTTTGTGGAAACAACAGATAAAAAGGTTTTACTGTACTTGTGTGTAGACGAGGGGAATATTGACCCAATCGTAGCCCAGAAGATCTCCTAATCCACCCCGAAATTTGGTAATCGCTTTAACAATCGAATTAAGAGCCATGTCATCCGCAATCCTTCCTTCTCTGCGTGCTCTAAAAATGAGTCACTCAAATTGCGGTTAATATTTACTAATTTTACTATATATTTATTGCAGAATTTCAATTGTACGGATTATACCTTGTGGTGACGCTTCCAGCCCATACTAGAGGTATCCAGTACTTTGAGTAATCACTTTTCTGGTTTAAATGTTCAATTATCAGTTTTTCGTGCGGCATCAGAAAACCTGAAATATTTTTCGACACTAATAACTAATAAACACTTTGTTAATCAGTAGTGTTGCATTTTGTAAAGATACTGGTATAGAAGGTTATTATATATTATTAAACAGAGTGAAAAATTAATACCTGCTTCAACTAAATGGTCAAGAGTAGGAAATCGGGCTTTAGCTTGAGGACTCATCATGATCATGGTCATTGTGAATGATAAATTAACGTAGCGCATTATTGTTCTCCGTATCAAACGACTTCGCTCACCCTGTACAGCACAGTAACAAAGAAAACCAATAATTATAGATAACCATACATAAATATTTACTTTATTACGTAAAAAACACTTTCGAAAAAAATACTTACAGATCCTTGTACGTGTGTCGCTACCATAATTGAAAGAGTATCTGGCCAAGGCTACAATTTAAAATACGATATGAAATTACGTTATGCTGTACCAATAAATGGGTAAATTATGTATTAGGAAATGTACGGAATTCAAAAATTGTTCTAACGCAAATCATAAATTGAGTCCACCAACGACTGACTACTTGTGAAATGTAGAAACCCAAGACGAAAGAAATTGGAACGTTTTGCCCATTGTCATTACAATATTTGACCACCAACTCGAAAGAACTAAACCATTATACAGTGATATAAAACATCCATTAAAGAATCTTGGCAAAAATGAGAACAATGATCAAAAAGTATTGCTGAATAATATTCAAAGTTTAGTAACAGTTTAATAATGTGACTTACCGTTTTGCTTCAGGGTAATTGGCAATACAAAATCGGTATAGGATAAAAATTAATAGATATAACGCGGTGAAAACCAAAAGATCAAGATAAATCAGTTTGTAAATGCTTCCTTTCCACCTGAAAATTGCAATTTATCAAATATAAAGCTCAAAATTAAGGAAAATGTATTTTCTAAGTAGGAATAATGTTCAACTATTTGAAATTGAAGAGATACTTGAAAAGAAGTCTTCCGAAGTTTCCCAATCCACGAGAAGTTGACACTAGGTGATTATATTCCACGGTCATGACTGATTTTCGTTGCGAATTACACTAAAACTATTCAGAAATTCAAAATTAGAAGGATTTTCGGTAATGGAGAGAAAATTCACAATTCAAGGTTCTGCGATTCAAGATTTTCAAGCTCTGATTTCCGTCTTCGTTTGGATATGGCGCTGAAGAAAGGAAACAAAAACAATCTTTCGGGACTGGCATTGCGCATCATTTAAACTTCGCTGCTGATCGCCTTGTTAAAACTTGCAAAATGTTTCGTGCATCGTTCGGTAGACTTATTTCTTGACTATTTTTAGCATTCATATGACTGATATGACTATTAAATGTTGCAAAATGTTAAACTTTTGTTAATTTCACATTTGTTATGCATATTGACCCTACAAGATGAAAAACTTTTTGGCCATTGTTGAAAATCAGACGGTTTTGAGTTTGGGTATATGGATATTTTCACCAGTATACTGATTTTTTTAAAAACTATGAAGATTAATTCACTTTTCCGGGATTAATTCACATATTGTATGCATTCGAGCTATCCGGCTGTCTGTCAGAGTTCTTTACAGTACCCATAATAACTCTAGAATGCTTTAAAATTTTCAACTTTTTATTAATAAATGGAGCATTTAAATAATTAAGAGGTAATTTACATACTGCACATAATATTCAGTACTTATTTACAACTATTTAAGTTGTATTGTGATTAATTGTAAAGGAACACGACTTTGAACGAAACAAGCTTCTGGCTAAACTAAAACTACTTCTGCATGAAAATTATTTTACATAACAAGTACCATAATATAAAATCCAAGAAACCCGGAGCGTAATTAAAATAAAATACCGAACTTAAAATTAACATATTGTAAAATTGTCATACATAACACATTCCTGTTTGCTAAAACACAAAAGTAATTATAGACAACAATAAATTCTTCAGATTTCCTAGCTAGTATATGCGACTTGAAGACTAGCGACTCCGAAATGCTTCATTCCTATTAATTATTTTGTTCCTCGAGATCTTTATCTGTAAAACAAACCAATTGGTTTCGTTAACCATTAAATATGGAAATTCACTAAAGGAATATGGAAATGCTTTGAAATTGTCATCGCAATTCATTTGGAAAATGGTGAATGAATGAAAGTGACGTTACCCATTGGAACAAATGTGGTATCCATATAAATCTTGTACTACAAGAGAAATATAAGGAAATGTTAATGAATTTACTATTTTGAAAATTAGATTTTTGAAAGACATAAATAGACTTAATCATACATGGTCTGACATCGACTGTTTGGAAACGGCAGAAACTTTAGAACCATGACGGCTGGGTTGATGATGACTAATATGAGCGTGACTGTGGCGAGCATCGAGTTCTTTATCGGTTCCCCCTGCAATTCCAGTTCATACAACAGTTTTAACGAGAAGACATATAAATATAAAGAAACAAAAATGAGCTTGCTTTACCCTGGGTACCGTGAAACAATGAATTAATTCGGCCTCCCCGGGCAAGCGTATCCTGGAAATAAATGGGAATGTCATAGTATTAAAAATTTAATAAAAATTTATTAGAAATTTAATAGATTAGAAATTTAATAGCAAGAATTTTAAGTCCAGAACGCATAATATGGAAAATAGTAATAAAAAACGAAAACTGACTCTTTCCCCAATGAGGCTTTTATCATCATTTTCAATCGGCCCTCCTTCTGCAGATCCTTGGTGATTTTTCTTGAATTTGAGAGCAGCTTCCGTGTAAGGAAGTTCTTCTGGAACGACGTCATCCCAGTAAGTGTCTTTCAACATCTCCGGATGCTCTGCATGCATTTCGTCAACAATCAGATACGCCACTGTGAAGTTTCTGTCGATCAGCCAATTCACCTCGAAGTCGTCATCATCCTCTCCCCAAGGGTTTAACTTAAGAGTAGTTAATTATTTGTAATTTCAGTACATGACGAAAAATCAAATGAAAATAATTATAATAAATTAAATAAATTAACTAAGGAAAACATGATTACCAATGTTTCGGCAACTTTTAGCCATCCCATGTAGAATACAAACTGGAATACAAGTAATAATAAGAAATATTATAATGTAAAGTAATTAATAATGCTTTTTAATACAATAGAGTTCTATTTAACCTCGGCGAAAAGAAATATTGGAAAGTAAATATCATCTTTGTCAGCTAGGATTTGCTTCCCAAAAATACCAGCAATGAAGTACAAATACATGACAAGTGTAACCACCTAAATATACAAATTATAATTCTTAATGGGCATTTATTGTGGGAACAACCGTATCTATATTGAGAAATAGATGAGACAGGTTTTACTGTACTTGTGTGTAGACGAGGGGAATATTGACCCAATCGTAACCCAGAAGATCTCCCAATCCGCTCCGAAATTTGGTAATCGCTTTAACAATCACACTAAGGGCCATATCATCCGCAATCCTCCCTTCTCTCCGTGCTCTACAAATTATTCATTCAAATTGTAGTGTAGTTGCAAATTGTAATTGTAGTCCTTATATTTCTTGTACTTCAAATTCTTTTTGATAGTTCACCTTGTGCTGACGCTTCCGGCCCACACTAAAGGGATCCAGTACTTTGAGTAGTCACTTTTCTGGTTTAAATGCTCAATTATCAGTTTTTCATGCGGCATCAGGAAACCTAAAACCGTTTTATATGATTTGTACTCCTTTTTCAGTGCCTAACGTTTTCAAATGCATTTCAAATGTATACCTGCTTCAACTAAATGGTCAAGAGTAGGAAATCGTGCTTTAGCTTGAGGACTCATCATAATCATGGTCATTGTGAATGATAAATTGATGTAGCGCATTACTGTTCTTCGCATCAAACGACTTCGCTCACCCTGTACAACACAGAAACAAAGAAAACCAATAATGCAGGCATAAATATTTACTTTATTACCTAATAACATTTTTTTTAAATACTTACAGATCCTTGTAGATGTGTCGCGATCATAATTGAAAGAGTATCTGGCCAAGGCTACAAAATACGATGTACAACTTAAGTTACAGGTGGCATAATGTACTAATTAATGAGTAAATAATAAATGCAGAAAGTATACGGAATTTAAAAATGTTCTAACGCATGTCATAAACTGAGTCCACCATCGAGTGACTACTTGTGTAATGTAGAAACCCAAGACGAAAGAAATTGGAACTTCTTGCCCGTTGTCTTTGCAATAAACGACCACCAACTCAAAGATACTAAAACATTCCAGTGGTATCAAAAATCGAGGGAGTAATAACAACAAAACAAGTACTGTTGAATAATATTCACTCATAATAACAGCAGGTTTTTACTTTGGACAATAATAATTTGTGACTTACCGTTTTGCTTCACGGTAATTTACAATACAAAATCGATAAGTGATAAAAACTATTAGGTATCCGGCGATGTAAAGCAAAAGATCAGGATAAACCAGTTTGTAAATACTTCCTTTCCACCTGAAAATTGTAAAAATGAACTATTTTACCAAATATAAAACTCAAATTCAAAAGATGCGGAAAATGTAAGCAATTTTCGTAGACAATACTAGCAATAAGTAAAACTAGTGTTTTTGAATTGAAAAGGTACTTGAAAAGAAGTCGACCGAAATTGCCCAATCCTCGAGAGGTTGACACTAGGTGATTATATTCCACGGTCATCACTGATTTTCTTCACGAACTAAAACCAAGAATAGAAAACGTGAAATTGAGCAAAGTTAGTTGCACAGCTGCAAACTATTTTATTTATAGCAGAAATTAGAATTTGGGTTCTATGTTTGAAATGTGGCATTCGAATTATTAATCCCAACCACTGGCGAAACATGTACAAATATACAATAAGTCAACATGAATAGTTACTAATAATGCATTGACGATCTTACCGGCGTTCTGTTACCCCCAGTGGCTACCCCAAATGATTCTGTTACCCCAAATCCGTCACTCAGCTGACTTTAAAATGTTCTTTATGAGAATTGATAGCTTAATACGGAGAAAATTCAAAAGTCAAACTAATGTTCAAAACTTTACGATTTTCAAGCTCTGATTTTGTCGTCGTTTGGAAATGGCGCTAAAGGAAGGAAACAAAAACTATTTCCTTCGGTCAACCGGCTTCTCAAAATCTCCTCACGCACCATTTAACTTTAGTCCTTACAGTATTATTTTTGTAATTCTTCGATTTATGGCCATTTATTCAAGACCCAGACTAACTCCCGATGTCGCGACTTCGACTTAAGGAAAGGCAAGGTGTTAGTAATTAATTAAGGATCTAATTAATTACTTAATTAAGTAAAAACTGGTTTTCAAACAAAAGTAAACATTGAAAATATTATTATATCGATTCTTATAGTACTTGAAGTACGCATTCGTATGCAAACAAGACTCCTTTTACGAATATGTATTGAAGAACAAAATAATACGATTCAAATTGACAACCAATCAAGAGAAATGAACTAATGAAGTTACTGATGTCTTTATTTCTTCCTTTTAATGTGCCAATACTCGCATACTCACCCAGGTATTGCATGTAAATTCATGTGTAGCTTTTAATGGGTTAAAATAACGGTTTTACATTTAATAAGTTTTATTTGGGAGACAGCACTTTGTTTCAGGATCATCCGAGGGGCACAAGCCTTGGATATCATTTACGACCAAATTAGATGGACAATCCGTTTTGCATATTCCCGACTGTTGTGTATATTCTCCGCAGGTGACTTCAGACACTAAAATAGAAAAAAATATCTAAATCAATACAGTTGTTCTATTTAACAATTTTAAGTTGTATATTTTCAAAATTTACAGGAAAGTCTAGAATTTAAATAATTCTTAATCCTCAAAAACAGGGTTTATTAATGCTACACTACAAATGTATATATTATTTAGCAATATTTGCATATTTATTTAAACTTAGTAGCAATTTACTACTAAAAATATTTACCTGCAACGTGTATCAATGCAGATACCAAAAGCAACAGAAGAAAAATCTGCTTAGCCATTTCTTGCAATTTTCTGGAGAGAAAAGAGATTTGAGAAGTATGCTTGATTTAATAAGTCCAGGGATCGAGCTCTTTTACTTTTGCTATTATGTTATATCGCCAATGACTGATATATTTCCAATGGCAAACTGATAATGAAGTTGCAGGTCTAAGAGCTTTAAATATTTAATGTCTCTGCTCAAGGATTAAAGTACAATTAGTACTATTTTAATTATTTTGTTGTACAATTCTATTCTACGTTTTATCTATTTCTTATGTATCAATTGTAACAATACACTTATGAAATTTAATTCATTGATATTAAAAATGACATTACATTTAAAATTGTTCAGAAATACATCATAAAGATAAATACTAAATGCATATATCACAGTCTATTGAAAGGATCTATCGGTTCTGACTCAGTGTTTGCCTTGAAAGGTAGAAAGTCCGTGTTATTATACCTATATAATAATAAGAGTAAGTCTGTGAGTGTGAATGAATAATTTATTACTGGGTTATAGTATTTGCTTTATGCATAAATTGATTCAACTATTATAGATATAGGAAATTGCATTCATTTATTTCAAAAGCTGAAACTAAAAATTTAGTTCGGTCAGGATTACTTTGCTTGAAAAATTATTAGCTACATATTGCACAATAAGTCAGTTAATAAATACAGGTTTATATTTTACGTAGATAGTTATGTCAGAAATTTAGTCTCTTGGAGGTTGTTGTTGTTGCTAACTATGGAAGGTAATAGGTTAATGATTTTGCTCTCCGAGATCTTTATCTGTAAAGCAAAAGCATTGTTATTTTTGTTATTCACGAAAATATGTTTAGGGAATGTAGAAAAGTAGAAATGCTTTGAAATCCTTATCGCAATTAATTTTGCCTTATAAAATGAATATAAACTAGAGCTTACCCATTGGAACAAATGTGGTATCCATATAAATCTTGTACTGCAAAAGAAATATTAAGAAATTTGTGTTAAGTCTTAGAAACTAGGTATTTATCAGAAATAATAGAGTTAATCATACATGGTCTGACTGCGAATATTTGGAAAAGGTGGAAGCTTTAGAAGCAAGACGGTTTGGTAAAGGTAGAGTAGTATGACTGTGATGAGCATGGATTTCTTTCTCGTTCCCCCCTGCAAATCAATTTCATGTCACAATTAACGATTTACAGAGAAAAATAGTAATTATGAAGAAACGTATTGTATAATTTTGTAAATAATTTGTAAACTGTAATTTGTAAATAATTGTCATTGTCATACTTAATTGTAAATAATAATATTGCACATATATGTAAAGAAGTTGAATTACCTTGCGCACCCTTAAAAATTGATGTAAAACGATTGGCTCCACTCACAAGGGTATCCTAATAAGAAAAAGAAAAACCTTTCGTTATTATAGTACAAAGTATTAGCAAGAATTTTAAGAAATGATAAATATACGAAAATAGAAGAAAATAGTAAAAAACTGACTCTATCCACCACAATGCTTTTATCGTCCCTTTCTTTTGGTTTTCCTTCTGCAGATCCTTGGTGATTTTTCTTGAATTTGCGTGCAGCGTCCGTGTAGGGAAGTTCTTCTGGAACGACGTCATCCCAGTAATGGTCTTTCAACATCTCCGGGTGCTCACAATGCATTTCGTCAACAATCAGATACCCCACCGTGAAGTTTCTGTCGATTAGCCAATTCACCTCAAAGTCATCATCGTCCTCACCCCAGGGATTTAACTAAAATCGTTTAAATTGTGATTTTTAATGGTGAGAAGGGGAATAAAATTGATAATAGCGTAATATAATACTTAACTAAACAAAATATGATTACCAATGTTTCGGCAACTTTTAGCCATCCCATGTAGAAGAAAAACTGTTGTAAGCAAGTAAAGAAAAACAAGAAATAATAATACTGGAAAATAATTATACGAACTTTTTAAAGAAAAATAGTAGGAAATAGCTCAAGTTCAATAATTGTAGGAATAAATGTAAATATTTTGAATTATTTTCAAAATAAAATGAATTCTTGCACGGACCTCCACAAAAAGGAACACCGGGAAGTAAATATCGTCTTTAGAAACCAGGATTTGTTTCCCGAAAAGTCCCGCTGTGAAGTACGAGTACATGGCCAGAGTAACCACCTAAAAAGCACATTATTTCAATAAGTAGCAATTACGGTGACATGAGGTGTAATTAAATCGTCAAATCTGGTTTACTCTACTTGTGTGTAGACGAGAGGAATATTGACCCAATCGTAACCCAGAAGATCTCCCAATCCGCTCCGAAATTTGCAAATTGTTTTAACAATCGTATTAAGAGCCATGTCATCCACAATCCTCCCTTCTCTTCGTGCTCTGAAAATCAGTCACTCAAACTATAGCAAATATTTTCTATTTGTATCTAAGATTTCAAATTCTTTTGTTCGTTTACCTTGTACTGACGCTTCCAGCCCACACTAAAGGGATCCAGTACTTTGAGTAGTCACTTCTTTGGTTTAGATGCTCAATTATGTGTTTTTCATGCGGCATCAGAAAACCTGTAACATTTTTCGATAACAACAGATGTTTCTAAGATTTATACTCAATAAAATAGATTTGTCTTATATTATTAATGTTTTAAGTTTTCAAATACAATTAAAAATTAATACCTGCGTCAACCAAATGGTCAAGAGTAGGAAATCGTGCTTTAGCTTGAGGACTCATCATAATCATGGTCATTGTAAATGATAAATTGACGTAGCGCATTATTGTTCTTCGCATCAAGCGACTTCGCTCACCCTGTACAACACCAAACAAATAATACCAATAAAATAGCAAAAATGCTCAATTATCTATTAACAATATTTAAAAAAATACTTACAACTCCATGTAGGTGTGTCGCAAGCATAATTGAAAGAGTATCTGGCCAAGGCTGCAATGTAATTAATAAAACATGACCTAATTAATAAATTAATGGTTAATAAATGATAAATATAGTTAATAATTCATAAAATGTTCTAACGCATGTCATAAACTGAGTCCACCACCGAGTGACTACTTGTGTAATGTAGAAACCCAAGACGAAAGACACTGCCTCCTTCTGATCGTAATTCTTGCAATAATCGACCACGGCCTCAAAAATGCTTAAAAAATTACAGTTAACAAAAATATCTTGCAAAAGTCTTGATAAAATGGGAATAGTAATAGTAAAACAAAGAAAAGTAGTGCTGAGTAATATTCAAGGGTTGATTGATAGGATTTTGTAATCTAAGTTAAAACTTACCGGTTTGCTGTAGGGTAATTTACAATACAGTATCGATAAATGATAAAAATCGTCAAATATAGAGCGATGTAAAGTATAAGATCAGGATAAACCAGTTTGTAAATGCTTCCTTTCCATCTGAAAGTTTTTGCAATATAATTTTAATAAATATAACCCTCAAAACTTAAGAAATTACGGATTTTGTAAACAAATATAATTTTGAACAATTTGAAAATGAAAAGGTACTTGAAAAGCAGTCGACCGAAATTGCCCAATCCACGAGAGGTTGATACTAGGTGATTATATTCGACAGTCATGATTGATTTTTGTTATGAACTACACTAAAACTATTCAAAAATTCAAAACGTGGAGGAATTTTGGTAATGGAGAGAAAATTCAAATGTTAAGGTTCAATAATTCAAAATTTTCAAATTCTGATTTTGCGTTGGTTTGGAAATCGCGCTAAAGTAAAGGAACAAAAAGTATGTTCATCGATCATCCGGTTTTCTCAAGCTCACTGCGCACCATTTAACCAACCTGATGTAGGATACAAGGTATAGTTAGTTCAAAAATTATCTCAGAACCACTTACCAGCAGGGTCAAAATGTAGTTCATTTATTTTCAATTCTAATTGAGTTAAACAGATCTATATATTGAACATAATTTCATATGCAAATTTTTAAGTATATTTCATTCATTTTAAAATAACCATTTTGCATTTAATTTTTAGTCTTCGATACAGCATAAATTTGAGTTAGAGCACTGCTGGTCCACATATGGGGTATAACCTGTTAGACAGCGACGTCCAGAAACGCATTCAAAACGCTTGCTAAGTGTATTTGCTTGGTCTTGGCATAAACTAAGCTCTAAAATACGGGAAAAAATTTCAAATCAATAACAGTTCCAATTAAAAACATTTTAAATTGTGTATTTTCAGAAATTGTAAAAATTAGAACGCAAAAAACAGTCCTCAAAAACCTTTCAAAATGTTTCACTTTAGTAAGTTTACTTCCAGAAAAATAATTTTAAAATTACAGCTGTTGATCATCAACAAATGTTTATGATTTTAATACTTTTGAAAAACTGCTAAACATATAACCTTGTTGTTGTAGTCCTACAAGAAGCCCTGCTGCATAAGCAAAATGCAGTGCAGAAGCAAACAAAAGCAGAACAAACAAAATATTTTTTGTCATTTTTTGAAAGAGATTGCAAAATGTATGTATGATTTAATTAGTCCCGATATCTAGCTTGTGCTCTTGCTATTATTACGCTATGTCCTCAATAACTGGAGTACTTCTAGTGAGAAACTGATACAGGATATTCAGGCCAAGAGAGCAAATACTTAATTTGCATCATCTGCTGCATAAACAAGTCACTGCTCAAGATAAGAATTCGTTTTAGAATTTAATTGCTATCTAACTTAATATTATAGTCTAATTTTAATTTGATGTTCATTTGAACAATAAGCAATAGCGATTTAATTAACAGCCAGAAGTTACCATTATGTTCAATACTGCTCAAAAGTAGCTTTACTAATTAACATTTTTTTAAAACATAAACATCATCATAAAATATTTTACCCTTTACAAAAATATCCACATCAATCTAATTAAAGATATGATGTCAATAGTGAATGCAGAATTCGCAAAGCTACATAAATAATCTTAGCAGGCTTTCATGGAGTATATACAGAATGACTAGCAAAATGATACTATTTTTATATTTGTATTGCACAACTCGTAATACAACAATCCTTTTATGTAGGTAATCTTCAAAAAACGCTACTTATTGTATTTTAGTATATTAAGAAGCCAAAATCATCTATATAATTAATGCTCAGATCAATCTGTCTCTCTGTCTGTCGGTGGACGCTAAGATAATTATTCAAACCATTGTATTGTTGCCACAGGGTTCACGGAGACGCAGTGGATACAAAATCGCTAACAAAATGATGTCTTTTTTATAAATAGTTTAGTACTTTTACAGTACAACTCTGTGTTCAACAATCCTTTTGTATGGGTAATCTTCAATAAACGTTACTTATTTTATTAATAAGCGGAAGTTATCTTTATAATGAATGCTCTGATCAATCAATCTGTCTGTCTGTCTGTCGGTGGACGCTATAACTTCTGATCCGATTGCGATAACTGATTCAAACCGTTTCTAATGCGATCCCAAGGTTCTCGGAGATCGACTTTAAATAGGTGTTTAATCGATGGGCCCAAAGTCTTTTGTACTAAGTGATAGGAGACTTGCGCTTCAGAACTTCACTAAGCCACATATTGTACAGAAATAGTATAATATTCAATATTCCAGTGCGTAATTATAATTTTAAAATGGTATTTCACCAGAATACTTTTGTGTTCATTTATTGATTTATTTTAGCATTATGAACTGAAGAAAAGGCTAATTTATGTATTTAAGATGCTATGCCGTCTGTCCATCTGCGAGTTATAAATAATTTTGGTAACCGTAATGACTCACTGCACTAATATTTTTCGTTCGATCTTTTTCTAATAAATTAAGCATTTATGTAGTAGTAGCAGTAGTAGTAGTGTTTTTATTGATATCGGCCATAACCTTCACAATACTTTACAAAATAGTTATAAAACTCAATTTACGGATACAATTAATCAATTTTTATCAAGTTTTCACACTCAAGGAAAAAGTGTCTCACAGAAACAACGACACACAACAACAACAAAAATCTTTCCATAACCTGGAAAGATTTTGGATATCAGAGACTGTAAGGTCATGCATTATTGCATAAATATAGTTTTCCCTATTTAAACATCGATATATGTAATTATATAAATAAGTTTTTCGCGATTCAAGGTAGTGAGGACATACAAATAAGACATCAAATAAATATATCTTCTTTATCTAGCTTATTACATATTTCGCATTTGTCACATAGATTTTTTATACATATTACTTAGAGCATTTAGCTTGACTCGCTTTTAAGCAATCATGCGTACCTAAGCTCGAAGGTGGAAATTCTATGACCTCCGAATAAATATAAAATCAATGTACTGACGTACAATGCCTTCGGTTATAATATGCAGTGCATGAAATGCATACTGCATACACGAAAAGCGTAATGGGTGATTAAATTCCACAGACATGATTGTCTTTCTTTGTGAACTACACTAAGACTATTTTAAAATGCAGATTTAGAAGGGTTTTCGGTAATGGAGAGAAAATTCAAATGTTAAGGTCCAATAATTCAAGATTTTCAATTTCTGGTTTTTGGGTTAGTTTGGAAATGGCGCTAAAGTAAAGGAACAAAAAGTATTTTCTTTGATCATCCGGTTTTCTTAATCTCACTGCGCGCCATTTAAACTTCAATTCTTACAGTATTATTCAAGGTATCATGAAACCATGGTTACCTAATGTCTACAAGGTATGGAGATAGCTGGTTCAAAAATTAACTCAGATCTACTTATGGAGTGAATTTTGAAATAACTATTTCCATACCTTGTGTATATCATGTATTCACAATTTCAAAGTATCTTGGAATTACTAAATCACATTTTTGTTGACTGATGAAGACCCACAAATGTAAGGAAAGCTACCAACAGGGCCAAAATGCAGTTTTTAAGATGATTAAA
Organism: Yoshiicerus persimilis; assembly: GCA_020352615.2. Lineage (NCBI taxonomy): Eukaryota > Metazoa > Arthropoda > Collembola > Entomobryomorpha > Tomoceridae > Yoshiicerus > Yoshiicerus persimilis. Next base: position 6,823,908 of record CM036943.2, read on the forward strand.
AAAACGTGTACTGGGTGTTACTTTAATTTATTGTGTATTTTAGGTTTCTAATTAAATAAAATCTTTCGAAGTTCCAAAAATTTTAATGATTGTAATCTGTATTTCGCAATTTGGCCCTAAAGATGATGCGCATTTTGACCGCTCCTCAAAATCTGGTGCATGGATACTTTTCTTTTAAAACACAGATGTAAGGATTGATTGTTAGTAACCGAAATAATTCACTTACTAATGCTGACATTGTTATATTGATTGTGTATTGAATTATTTGTAGCATGTGTTGATTATCTCTTGTTAAATTCAATTAATAAGTATGATGATGAATAATTGCGAATGTTACATATAGGAATGACTACTGTAGTTATATTTTTATCTGGGAAACAGGTAAAATACCTAACCATGTTACCAGTTTCCAAACTAAAAATTATTATTAAATAAACTGATGCTTTTTACAATTTGTGGAAATATAAAATAGTCAGCATTCAATTTGAGAATCTTTAGAGGTGAAATCAAGATGAGGTTTGACGCAAAACAATTTTCTAATATTATTGTATTTATGTTCAATTAAAATTTAGCAACAGTGACCCACATATCGCATATTTCATGTGGAAGTGTACAACTCTTTCAGTACGTTTCATTTGTTGTGAAATAAATACCGATTTCGCATTTAAGATATTAGTTTTCGATGCAGCAATGCATTTCTGCTCTTGGGTCGTCGCACAGCTCACTATCTACCCTAAAACCATCTGGACAGGGTCTAGAATTAGGGATGCAGTCAAATCTTTTGCCTTTTGCTTCGTCTTCGCAACCAGGATACTCTAAAATTCGGAAAAAATTCTATACCAATAAATGATCCTTTTAAAAAATTTATTACTACTATTGCTTTCGAAATCAGAAGGATCTCAAAAAACCTTTCAAAATGCTTCCCTGTTGTAAGTTTACTTCCAGAAAATTAATAGAAATTATAGCTGTTGACCGACAGACACAAAACATATATTAATACTACATGGAAATATTGCTAAAACATATTTACCTTGTGCTGCCGCAAAGTTTATCAATGCAAAAACAGAAATCAGAACAAGCAGAATCTTTATAGTCATCTTTTTAACAAGATTGGAAAATATTTTAATCAGTTCAGTGATCGAGTTCTGTGCTCTTGTTATTACGCTATGTATCTCCAATGACTGGTGTATATCTAGTGACAAACTGATACAGAATTTGCATGCCAAGAGACTTATACTTAATTTGCACCCTCTGCTGCGTAAGCATGTCTCTTCTCAAGTTCAAAATGCAATTAGCGCTATTTTATTTCATTTTATTTCAATTGTATTTAACGTTATTGTAATCCTTTTTCAATTTGATATCGATTTTAGCTATGAACAAAGGCAATTTAATTGACATTAAAAATGTCATATTGTCATTATGTTCAACACTGTTCAAAACTCAATATACAGAGAGATTTAAAGTCTAGGATTCCCCCAAAAATAACACTTCGCGGAATTACATTGGAAAACCAAGAAATTCAAAAATCCCGCTGCCACCTTGGAAAATTAGTAATGTATTTTGGTGCATTGCTGTTTTTGGGGAAAGCCTAGACTTTAAATCACTCTGTATATATTATTTTTTTAAAGCATAAGCATTAACATAAAGTAATTACACGCTTTATGCAAATATTCACGTCAATTTAATTGGAAATTTGGTATGTATGGTGAATAGAATAAAATTTTTACCGGCCTTCAATAGAAACATAAACATTAACAATAATGTCATTTTTAAGTATTTCTATAACCTTGTACGGTGCAACTCTCAGTACAACAATACTTTATATGCGTAAACTTCAAAAAACGCTATTTATTTTATTAGTAAGCGGTTGTTGTACTCATAATTAATGATCTGATGATCTGTCTGTACAGTACGAATGTGGACGCTATAAATTCTGGATGTATTGAGATACTTAATTCAAACCATTGCTTATTCAGTAGCGGAAAGCTACTGTATGTTTTCGGGATGTCTGTCTGCCTGTCTGTCTGTTAGTTAGTTAGTTAGTTAGTTAGTTAGTTAGTTAGTCAGTTAGGTAGTTAGTGAGTGTATGCCATATCTCAAGAACGCTTTGAAATATTTTGATGAAACTTTCAGTGGACCTTCTAGGGACAAAATGTAGGTCATCTTTCAAAAATGGTGTCAATCGGTAGCACCGTTCTGACCTTTAACCTCGTTTATGTCCAAACACATGCTATGTGTTATACTGCTGATGTTGTGCGCATGCTGTGGTATGTGTCGTAGTCTGCACTAGTGACCACTATATGACGTAGTCTAACTGGCGGCAACCATATGTCGTAGTCTGCACTGGTGACCAGTAAACGTCGTTTTTCGAATAAATTCAAATAATTTCGAAATGTTTTGAGTAAATTCAAATAATTTCGAAATGTTTTGAGTAAATTCAAATAATTTCGAAATGTTTTGAGTAAATCCAAATAATTTCGAAATGTTTTGAGTAAATCCAAATAATTTCGAAATGTTTTGAGTAAATTCAAATAATTTCGAAATGTTTTGAGTAAATTCAAATAATTTCGAAATGTTTTGAGTAAATTCAAATAATTTCGAAATGTTTTGAGTAAATCCAAATAATTTCGAAATGTTTTGAGTAAATCCAAATAATTTCGAAATGTTTTGAGTAAATCCAAATAATTTCGAAATGTTTTGAGTAAATTCAAATAATTTCGAAATGTTTTGAGTAAATTCAAATAATTTCGAAATGTTTTGAGTAAATCCAAATAATTTCGAAATGTTTTGAGTAAATTCAAATAATTTCGAAATGTTTTGAGTAAATCCAAATAATTTCGAAATGTTTTGAGTAAATTCAAATAATTTCGAAATGTTTTGAGTAAATCCAAATAATTTCGAAATGTTTTGAGTAAATTCAAATAATTTCGAAATGTTTTGAGTAAATCCAAATAATTTCGAAATGTTTTCAATAAATTCAAATAAATTCAAAATGTTTTGAATAAATTCAAGTAAATTCAAAATGTTTTGAATAAATTCAAGTAAATTCAAAATGTTTTGAATAAATTCAAGTAAATTCAAAATGTTTTGAATAAATTCAAGTAAATTCAAAATGTTTTGAATAAATTCAAGTAAATTCAAAATGTTTTGAATAAATTCAAGTAAATTCAAAATGTTTTGAATAAATTCAAGTAAATTCAAAATGTTTTGAATAAATTCAAGTAAATTCAAAATGTTTTGAATAAATTCAAGTAAATTCAAAATGTTTTGAATAAATTCAAGTAAATTCAAAATGTTTTGAATAAATTCAAGTAAATTCAAAATGTTTTGAATAAATTCAAGTAAATTCAAAATGTTTTAAATAAATTCAAGTAAATTCGAAATGTTTTAAATAAATTCAAGTAAATTCAAAATGTTTTAAATAAATTCAAGTAAATTCGAAATGTTTTAAATAAATTCAAGTAAATTCAAAATTTTTTGAATAAACACAAATGTTTTGCTTCCGCTACTGTCTTATATCCGTTTTGCAATGGTTTATTTTTCCTCAGTGATTTCGGAGATCGAAATTCAATATGGGGTCAATCGGTTTATACATTTGCTGGTACATACTTTTCACTTGCGTTAGCAAAAACGAAATATATATTTGAAATACTTTCCAAAGATGACCCAACACCCAAAATTGGGCCGTTTCTTTTCTATGCAAAATCTCAAGTGAAAATGAAAGTCAGTATAACCGTGTTTCAACGTTGATATTAGATATTACAGTTCGGGACTAAGAGAACATTTCAATATTGTTAGCTTAGTTGGACACTTATAGAGTGAAAAACATTTTGAACACTTCTCAAAGTCTGATTGAATTGGTATTTGAAGTTTTTGAAATCATTGTGGATATTTAAAAATACGGAACTCCAACACTTCTGATGTTACTCGCTAAAATAATAAATATATATTGTACAAAAATAAACTTCCTCAGTAGATACATATGCCATTATTATTTACTTTCTGAAATCGTTTACTATTGTATTAAATTTTAAAAACAACCGATGATGAATTCACTATTCCCGAAATAACTCAAAATCCAAAAAATCAGATGAGCAAAACAAATATAACGAAGCAACGTAGTGAATAGGAACAGGTAAAGGGACTTTCCTTAAAATATTTTTTTACCTAATAAATTCCATCATAATTCATAAAACCATACCTTGTCACAACTTTCGATTCAACGCCTTCCATTTAAAAGTGTTTTGAAGAACTAGAACCAAGAGATTTGACGCAACACAAATTTATAATAATTGTAACGACTTTGGTAGTTACGATACCTATTCCCTTGACAAGTGACTATATGGAGATGGCAATGCGTATAGTGCAGTGTAATATGCCACATATGCAAATATAAGCAATATGCAGGCAATAAAGGATAAGGGTCGTTTATCTATTTTTAGGGACAACATCTCATCAAGATCAAGCTACCTGGGAAGACCAGAGCGAACTAATGGCTTTCTCTGCTTGGGTTCCCTTTTTAAAAAAACTCTGGGAGAATGCCCGCAGCACTCTCTTGTGGAACAGGGTTCCCAGAAAGAGTGACGTGTGCATTTCCTTCTAGAAGTTTCCAAACACCCCTTAAATTCCATGGAAACACATCTAGATATAATAATCCTAACTTAGTATTGTCTTCATTCTCAACTTTAATTTATCTACAATAGGCTGCATATTATATATAGCTTTATGTGCAACACTTTCAGTTTAAGTTTCATGCATTTTAAAATAACTTTTTCGCATTTAAGATTTTTTATTGCGCAACATACCTTTGTCTGGGCAAATTTCATTTTGTCTACTGTCCTTACGACCACATTCAGTTGTGAGGACGCATGCCTGGGGCGCTGAGCAGTCCCGCTTAGAACATATTGTACAGCGTTTCGGTTTAGGTCACAAGTCACGCACCAAAGGCGTGAGTTGTGGCCAACGCTGTATTTTATTAAGACTTAGGCGATAACAATAGTAGATTACTGAATTATCCATTGGCTCTGCATATGTGAAAGCTAACTAATAACTAACCAAAATAAATTATATTAGTTTAGATATGGCTAATTATAGCAACCTCGAAGAAAATAAACTACTCGAGGTGTCGGTCATTCTAGCTGTAAGAGAAAGACTACATCACCAATAGTTACTAATTCGCAAATCTCCGGTTTCCCCTCAATATAAGTGCTTTGTCAAATTTGTACACTTTGGAATCTCATCCACGCCAATCTATCAATCAAGGGTAATATTATAGCTCCCTCATTTATAACAACTACAGGGAAGTGCACCTTAAGCTTACGGCTGCAAAAATATGGAATTGCTTACCACCTATATTCTCCAAATCCTCCTTCTTAAAGCAGCACAATCAATTTAAAATAGATATTGCCAAAATCGTATCTTGAAAAGAGATGATCAATATATCTACTATTAAATAAATATTTCAAACTTGCTAAATGCACAGTTTAATACAATTGTTAAAGGTAAAAGTTTCAAATTAAATAGTGAATTAAGTTAAAACGCGCATTTTACAATGAGATTACTAGATTACTACTGTGACACCTGAGAGACCAATACTTATTGATGTGATATAAATGCCGATGACCTTTATGAATAATAAAACCATAGCATATTACCTTCTGTTTACACTTCATTATATTTATTGACATTTGATAAAAAGTTAAGTACATGCTAAAGCCATTGTCGATTGTGCTGTCCAAACCCTGCCAAATCAAATTATAAGATTACAGTGAATATTACTTGGAGAGATGTGTTAGATATTATTAATATTACATCTATTTTAGTACATCCACATGTAATAGATCTATTACAATCCAAAACATAAATACCTGAACGTCCTTGAAATGACTGATAATCCACATAAATAAACACATCTTATTTCATAAACTATGTATTTAGTAATTATATTAATCGGATTAGATTGCTAAACCCCTACGATGTACCTATATATACACAGAGAGTCGACAGAAGGTATGCATTACCCATGGCGCTTACAGTGCAGTAAAATACATTTATTTCACTGTATTTAATAAATAGAGTATTTAATTTCTCTGCTTTTGGCTTGACGCGGGAAATAAATTCCAACAAACGACGATATACCACGATATTTACTACTACATGGTAAGTCCCGTGGATACTTTCTACTGACTCTCCCTGTATAAGAATTATTATTATTATTATTATTATTATTACTATTTATTACTACCACCAAATTAGCTAATTATTAGATTTGACATGACTTAAAACGTATATATATGAATAAATCTCTGTTAATGAGAACATTAATGCGGTTAGTCCAACCCCACAAATCCACCAATAAAGAAATGCTTGTTAACTTCAGTTGTCGTTCTCGATATACCGACGGTAAACCAACATGTTTTGCACAACTTCAATTTTTAATTTTGCCCTCCTATTTCAACAGTCACTAATGACTATAATTAATTTAAGGTAATTATGTAAATGGATATTTGTATTTATAAGTAGGAAGCATTTACTGGCTACTGAGGTCTATTACACTTTTTTATAGAATACTTTCCCGAAAAATAATGGATTTGTCTGAATATTTAGCCATTCTGTTTGAGCTTTTTTACTTGTCGGGCTACTGTGCAGAAACTGAAATTCAGGTGAGTACTTAGAGGTAGCCTCTCACCACTCACTTCTGCGACTTCATGACCATCATTCACTCTTCTCATCTCTCCTTTTTTTAATCCTCACCTCTCATTCACTCATCGCACCCTTTGTTTTTCAAGACCCACTTCATTTTTCGAAAACTCACATCTCACTCACTTCTCTCACTCAATTCTCTCACCTCTCACTCACTTCTCTCACTCACTTCTCTCACCTCTCACTCACTTATCTCACCTCTCACTCACTACTCTCACCTCTCACTCACTTCTCTGTCCTCTCACTCCTCTCACCTCTAACTCACTCCTCTCATCTCTCATTCACTCTTCTCTCCTCTCATGTTTAAAACCTCACCTCTCACTCACTCTTCTCTCCTCTCTTGTTTAAAAACTCAGCTCTCACTCACTCCTCTCACCTCTCACTCACTCTTCTCTCCTCTCTTGTTTAAAAACTCACCTCTCACTCACTCCTCTCACCTCTCACTCACTCTTCTCTCCTCTCTTGTTTAAAAACTCACCTCTCACTCACTCCTCTCACCTCTCACTCACTCTTCTCTCCTCTCTTGTTTAAAAACTCACCTCTCACTCACTCCTCTCACCTCTCACTCACTCTTCTCTCCTCTCTTGTTTAAAAACTCACCTCTCACTCACTCCTCTCACCTCTCACTCACTCTTCTCTCCTCTCTTGTTTAAAAACTCACCTCTCACTCACTCCTCTCACCTCTCACTCACTCTTCTCTCCTCTCTTGTTTAAAACCTCCTCTCACTCTCTCCTCTCACCTCTCACTCACTCTTCTCTCCTCTCTTGTTTAAATCTCACCTCTCACTCACTTCGCACACCTACCTCTCAAGTACATGGAACCATGCCTGTTACCCCTCACTCACTCCGCACACCTACCTCTCAAGTACATGGAACCATGCCTGTCACCCCTCACTCACTCCGCACACCTACCTCTCAAGTACATGGAACCATGCCTGTCACCCCTCATTCACTCCGCACACCTACCTCTCAAGTACATGGAACCATGCCTCTCACCTCTCGCTCTAAAATGAGAGGTGATTTAAGATTTTCTTACCTTTCTAATTTGGGGGTTTACTTGAAGACTCTGAGTTTCTGTCCTCCGGGACGCAACAAATGCCGCCGTTACTGCACTTGTCTTCGGACATTTTACTCTCAGATGGGCAATTCACAATTCCTATCGATGCATAATATGCTTCTGTCTGTTGTTTCCATGCAGGTAGACGCTAAAATACGAGAAAAGTTTCGAAATCAATAACAGTTCGTAGTTATCAATTTCAAATAGAATGTTTTCAAAGTTTAACAGAGAAATAAGTTTTTAAAAACTCAGTGTCCTCAAAACAGCCTTTTAAAATGCGTACTGTAGGTTTGACCTCCATAAAGTTAATTAAAATTATCTGTTGGCCGATACCAAATGTATAACACGCTAGTATTTGCGGACTAATACTAATGGAAAACTGTTAAAAATATTTACGTGAAGATCTTTGTGCTGCTGAAAAGTCTATCAATGCAGAAACCAAAAACAGGAGGAGCAAAATCGGCCTAGTCATTTTATTAATTTTTCTGCCAAGAAACGAGATTCAAAAAATAGACCTATGGTTTAATTAGTCTACCGATCGAGTTTTGAGTCTTGTTGGTATGCGGGGTCGCTGATTTATAGTGATAAAGTGCTTACAGTGAACAACTGATACTGACAACGTCTAGGCGTATTGCAGTGAGTTTAAATAGTTTTCAAGTTGATTAATCTGTTAGGTGTGGATGCGTAAGATTGCCTCTGCTCAATCTCAAAGTGTAATTAATCCTATTTTATTAATTAATTGTACAGGGTTGGCCAACAGTTCTGCACCATTGGACAAGGCTTCAAGGTTTATAGTTTTTATTGCCCGCTCAAACAAGAATGCATTGGAGCTGATTATTTTAATGGAATGGAAGCACTTCACACACTTTAAGCTCATATATATGATGCGGAACTATTAGCCAACCCTGTACAATTGTATTGGTATGTAGCCTATAATTGTTTTCTATTAATTCATTAGCATTACCATATCAAAAATCATTAATATTGTTTAACAATAGTACATAAAAGTGTGTCATTTTATACTCCAATGTCGTCGTCAAAGCTAAAAAGTAATGATGTGAAGTGTATAGTGAATGTACAATATACGGAGTATACAGGGTTGGCCCTAGGTAACGCTGCATAGGACAAACAGACTAAAATGTGCGAGAATATAAATGAGCAGCCCCACTACAAACTTAATTGAGTGAGTAAACATTGGAGCTGATTTAGGTCAAATTTAGGTCAAAATTTGCAGTCTTATAGGTCTAACCCACTCACTTACAGTGTCGCAAACTTTAGTCGAACTTTAGTCGTTTGTCCTATGGAGCGTTATTTAGGGTCAACCTTGTATATTTTCTGGTGGAGTTTCTTTATCCTTATGGAGTATAAATTCTTCTGATAGAGTTTTTGAATTATTAGGAGTTCAGTTTGGTGGGGTTTTACTAATATTTAGGTGGTGCAATAATTATTACTCCCCACTAAATACTGTAATTCATGCACTTTGGCAAGTTATGCAATGTACATTTCCTACTTTTCATGCAGTGCACATGCACGAAATGTATTTCATGTTCAATAATTAGAACACTGAATAAAAGCCTCAAAAAATAATAAAATGCACCGATTAGTGCGATTAGGCATTCCATTAGCTGGCTAAAGAAGTCGTATTCATTGATAGCTTCTGCTACTGTGTCATAGTCATATGCGTTTTGCAATGGTTAATTTTTTATAACATTTATTTTAATGTGTAATTTAACCAATGTAGATATTCTTTAGTATTTATTTACACCCATTTAACTTGTAACTTGATTTATAATCTTAGCGGAACACGACTCCACGAAACTAATCCCTATATCAGAGCTATATATTGCTGCAAATTATAATATTATATGGGTCACCCTTCGCCTTGCTTTATTAAATTTCTTGCTTTAGAAAAATATTTCAATACCTTTTTGATACAATGTTGGTAATTCTTGTTGCACAATACATTAGAATTACATTATCCTTTAAAACTATAGAATTCCTCAAAATGACAATAAACAGAAAATATGTATTTTCTACTATTTGGTATAATTTTTGAAGAGTTTTATTATTTTCAAAGAAATTCAATGAAACTATTCGATGTACAGGTCTTGGGTTGTTTTGTTACTGGAAGAGGGAATGTAGGTTTGCCTGGCTTGGCCTGCATAGCATAAGATATAGGAACGGAAATGAATAAAGAGCTGGTGAAGAATGGGTGAGTTGGTAAGATGGGTGAGACTAGTGAGACAGCTTAAGAAATCAGATCATCTTTTTTAGTTGTATCTTGACGAAATAAGCGTTGCAGTGAGTTGTGAGTGTTTTCATTTGAGAAGAGATCGTATTCACTATTCATTCATTGATTTGACAGAGCAAAGTGCCTTCCACACCATACCAGCTCCTGAAAGCTCAAGTCCAAGAGAATTCCTTGTAAATAAATAGTTTGAGTTACAGCAAATGTTTTAACAAGTTATGAATGTAAAAATAAAGAATATATCTGCATAATAGTAATAATAACATTCTTATAAGCTAACTATGTATATAAATGTATAAATATGAATGTAAGTTAAGTGAACAGGTCAAAGTTTCCCAAACTGACATGATAAGCCGTGTTTTTTGCTTCGGTCGAGCATCGATGTTAGGAAAAGGGCTTTTTTACCATTATAACATAATTCCACATTGCATATTGAAGATAGGGATATTTTAACATAGATGAGTTCACAATAAATGACGACGACGAGGATGGTTCGTTTTTGAATGGACATCAGAGAGAACAGAAGATAATTATTTACAAGACTCTCCCATTCAGTTTCACTTTCGTTGCCACTTTCAACACACTGCGTTCCGCTGGAATATTTCACGATTTGCCTTTGGTGTCCGATCGAATTGTCCATAAAACATCTCCAGGAGTGTGAACGAATTTTGTCTGGACTGTGCCACTTGGCTCCGACCATGTAAAATGCAATACGCGAAAGAATTAGTGGAAAAGTGCCGTGAATACACGACAATTGTGCAAAATTACATTTTGAAGTTGGTGAGACAGATGCTGCCCAAGAGACAGCCGCTCTGTCCCGAAAAGAGAATCATTTAACACGTGTCGTGACATTTCCCCCCTCATAATTAATTCCCCCCTCATTATCCACAATTAAATCCAAGAAATAATTTCCAATTATGAATTCGTATTTCCTGCTGGTCAATTTACTGGTTTTGCTCCACTGTGACAGTTCCTTTGCTGGTAACAACTCAATTCAATCTTTATCTCTCTTTCCTAATTCCCCAGTCAGAATGGGATTCTTTCTTCTTGTTCTCAGCCGTGTTTGCTCTACGCAACTAACTGTCTCTGTCTGTCGTCTCTCCCTCTTATCTTCCCCCGCCTGACCTTTTCAGACTCGATCTGAGAGCATTGGCCTAAAACACTCTTCCTTTCTATCTCAAATATCATATACTAATATCAATAATATCAAACACAAATATACATATACACCACATATATTTATTCACTTCTCTTACATATCTTCGTTTCCTCATTCAATAATCCACAAGTGGAACATTTCTTTTTTCAACTATTTCATCCTAATGTGTTCTCGTGTTCATTTCTAGGAGATTTGCTCGATGCAACGAGAATTAAGGAAGTTCCACTCGGTGTTGAGCAATCTACTGGAATTTGCCCCGATCGAGGGGATATCGCATACTCTTTGTCACTCAGAGCCGTTTTGTCAGCTAATACTGGACAAATATTCCCCGGTAAGTTATTTTTTCAAAATTTCAACGTTTTCAAAGATAAATACGCTATTTTCTTCACTGAAAACATTTGCAGATGCTTTTCCTACCGATTTTTCCGTCGTGTCCACTTTCAAACCTTTGGCCGACTCCAGATCTGTCCTCTTTTCACTCTACAATGATGCTGGGGATGAACAGCTGGCCATTGAAATTGATGAACGAATTCATTTGATTTACCAGGTAAGATTATTCAACCATTTTCTCTATAAAATAAGAAAATCTACAATTTTAGTTACATTTTTCTAATTTTTAAGCCAATTTCACTAAAATTCACTAAAAATGCAAAATAAGTAGCAATCTACCAATTATTTTCGTTCTCGAATGACAAATGGCGTACATAGACAATAAATGATGGCAAATTTTACTAGGATGCGGAAGGAGAATCGGACCCGATACGATTGACGTTTGATTTTACAGTCAACGATGGAAAGTATGACTAAAATAGTTTTAAACCCCGCAGATGTATTAAAAACAAGATTTAAAATTGGATTTTGTGCTTAGATGGCATCGCATGGGATTAGGATTAAAGAAAACATCAGCGACGTTATTTCTAGACTGCACTGAATCGGAAACAAAACCAATAAATCGAACGGAAAATTCCCGGCCATCGAACACAGGTGTACTTTTGGTGGGACAAAGGTTGCTGGATGACGCATTCTTCACCGGTTCTATCCAGCAACTTCTCATCCTTCCCAGTCCCGAGCCCGCCTATGAAGTCTGCACAAAATTCATGCCAGAGTGTTCCCAACCAATTGTCTCCACTACTTTGGAAGAAGAGTTCGCGATTGTTGGAAGATCTTTCGATGCAGTCGAGGTAATTAATTTTCTTAACAGAATTTTGTTCAGAAGCTAATTTTCTCAAGGAAATTTCGTTCAGAATCTAATTTTCTTAAGGAAATTTTGTTCAGAAACTAATTTGCTTAAGGGAATTTTGTCCAGGAACTAATTTTCTTGAGAAAATTTTGTTCAGAAACTAACTTTCTGAAGGAAATTTTGTTCAGAAACTAACTTTCTTAAGGAAATTATGTTCAGAAACTAATTTTCTTAAAGAAATTATGTTCAGAAACTAATTTTCTTAAGGAAATTTTGTTCAGAGACTGATTATCTTAAGGAACTATTCTTCAGAAACTAATTTTCTCCAGAATTCTACTAAATAATATTGTTGAAATTCAACAGGGAGAAGAAGGTTCTGGAAATCAACTGGTATTCGAACAACCCATCAGCACAAATCCTAATTTGCAAATTTTAAGAGGAACTCCAGGTCCCAGAGGTTATACTGGTCCTCCAGGAACGCCTGGAGAAAAGGTGTTACTGAACTACAGGATTTATAATTAGAAATTCAGGCAGGACTTTTAATTGATTTAATAATAATTATTCGCAGGGAAACAAAGGAGAACCCGGAAGAGATGGTTTGGGTGGAACTACTGGAATTCAAGGACCGCCTGGACACGTCTTCATGATTCCTGTAAGATTTTCAGAAAATAAGAATATTAAATAATTCAATATAAACCTAAATAAATAAATCATAATTTTTCCAGTTGTCCAGTGATGGTGGAAGTGGTGGTTCCAAAGGACCTGATGCCCAAGCAGAAGCTTTGCGGCAGATGCTCGCCCAACATATGGTTATTTTAATAATATTTTTCTTCTCTGAGTACGAAATTCTTGCAATATTAATTTTATCCATGATTTTATTGGCAGATGGCCATGCAAGGACCACAAGGCCCTATGGGATTAACTGGAATACCTGGAGCAGTTGGTTCTGCAGGCTTTCAAGGAGCCAAAGGAGAAATGGGGGAGATGGGTGAGCCTGGTCCTAGAGGTCATCGGGGAGAAATGGGGACGCCTGGAAGGGACGGACGACGAGGGCGGCCTGGAAGAGATGGTGAACGAGGAATGACCGGACCACCTGGAGAAAAGGGAGAGCAGGGAAATATTGGGCTTCCAGGATTACCTGGAGAAAAGGGAGACCGAGGCGAGAAGGGTACTCCTGGAGACAAAGGTATGCCAGGACACGAAGGACCACAGGGTGACGACGGTGCACAAGGACTTCCGGGACTTACTGGAGAAATGGTAAAAAATTGTCAGCACTTTTATAATTAGTAATGCATTCATAATAATTAGTAATTTAAATTATTTTTAGGGACCGAGGGGTTTTCCAGGACCTCGAGGCTTCCCAGGTTTATCTGGGGCTCCAGGAATACCAGGAAGTGAGGGACCACCTGGAGCAAAAGGAAATGCAGGATCGACAGGTCAAGCAGGTCCACCGGGACAAATCGGTAGTAGTGGACCAATTGGCTCACCTGGACCTCCGGGAGCAATTGGACCTCCGGGACCTACAGGTAAGCTATTTAGGTTTTTTACTTAAGCAGATCTAAAAATAATTTTCATGCTTTTTCTCACACATCAAGGACCTCAGGGCAAACCGGGAAGTCCTGGCTTACCTGGAGCTGATGGAATGCCCGGGCACAATGGAAATCCTGGAATTCCAGGAGCTAAAGGAGACACTGGACCTAAGGGACCTCAGGTAAAGACTCAAAGCCAATTTTAACTTTATAATTCCATGAACGTTGAATTTTCATTGTTGTCATTGGGCTTTCGGATCAGAAGCTAAAAGTCGCTATGAGTGTTTTTGCGCGAATTTCTCTTTCCTCGTGTATTGGCACTTAGCAAAGTTTCTACATCAAGTTATTGCGAAATTTTGCATTTTGTGACTTTTTGTGGTAAAATTTACATGAAATCATAATTTTTTTAAAAGTTAACTTCCATAAAAATGATTTACAAACATCTGATTAACTAAGTAATGGTTTTCCGGCGTGTTACCCATCTTCAAGTCTTAAGTATCTTCAGCTAAACTGAAAAATCCGGGAAAAGTTTTGCAGTAACTGGTAAGTATGCAAATTTCAGTTATTACAATTGTACAATTAATTAGCCAGTTTTAATTATTGCACTTAGAACAATTATCAGTTCATTAACTAACTAATTATGCTATGTTAATGCAATCAAAATACGTACTGACACTGACACTATTAAATAAGAAAAATAGTTTAATATAATTATTAATAATTGTGTAGGTTGAAAATGAAAAACGTTCTTCAGAGATTTGTCCGTCCTGGACATCAACTGCTTGATGATTTCGTAGCAAAAACGAGAGTAATCCCAGGGAGTCCCCAGAACTTGGTGAAATTACGTGAGGAGGCAAAGCAGATAGACAGATCCGTGAACAACATAAATTTTCCTGCATTGTTCCTGAATCTTTGCATCAAACATAAAAATTTGGAATTAGGGGAAGAATTGATGAAGAAATTAACACCGAATTTGTCGACACTATCATTATATGCAAAACTAAGTGGGGAAAACAACGGGAAGAATATTCCGGAATTGTACGAACGAATAAAGGAGTTAAACAAAAACATCTGGGACCGGGAAACAGGAGACAGAGTTGTTCCTCAAATAGCGAAAACGGAGCATTGGAGAGATTGTTTCGAAATAATCAAAAGTATGGAAATTGGAGGGAAACCGAGTGTGCATACTTATGCTTCAGCAATTGCGGCGTGTTACCGAAACAATGAAATTCAAATGGGATGGGATAAAATGGAACAACTGGGTTACAACTTTCTCCCTCAATATTTATTCGCCAGTTTCATCGAAAACTGTGATAAACGGTTAGAAAATATTGAAAAATTACTGAACTTCATGAATTATTACGACCACTACCCGGAAAAGGAACTTAAGGACTCCCTGGTAGAATTTTACTCCCGAATCGGGTACAAAACTGTAGAAAGCAGAATTTTCAAAGACAAATGCACGAATTGTGGGAAACCCCTCATACATTCGTTTTCCCAGGAAGAATTTGAAAAACTGAAAAACACTTTTATGAAAAATGTTGTTGTGAGTCAAGATATTTTCCTAAACACGAATCCCAAAGAGCTGGAAGACTTCAAAAAATTTGTAAAGCATTTCGGGAAAGTAGATTTTGTTCTGGACGGACTTAATATCGGCATGGCGGGTGGAAAATATAAACCAATGGAAAATTTAAAACGAGTCATCAACTTAATTCAAAAGAGATACAGAACTGATAATATTCTAGTGATCGGGAGACAACACATGCAGAATTGGGGACGGTTACCAAATTCCTATTTAATTGATAATTACTCAAATGATGATCCATTTATTTTATACGCTGCCCTGTACCACAAAAACACGAAATTTGTCAGCCGGGATTTAATGCGCAATCACCTGTACAAACTGGATGACGAAAATAAAAAACTATTCAAGAAATGGAGAACCAGCAATCAACTTAGCTACGATAAGTTTCACCTTGTCGGATTCGAATCTATGCCTGGATATTTTCCTGATCACTTTCCTGTTGTAGAAAATGATTTTACCAGCTACATATGTATTAGCCGAAAATAGTCATCATAAAGTCCTTAAACTTTGTTTAGTCACATTTTCATCTACTGTAAAATATTTTAATATCTTAATAAAACTGGAAAAACTGAAAAAATACAAGTTTTGGCCACATTTGGTTCGCAAATGCATATCAAGCCAATGAAAATTCGTGTTTTTCCATTTTCCACCCGATTCCAAGGAAGTTTGGAATATAAAATGCCAAATTTTGGAGTTTTTGTCTCTTTTCTTCATATTTTTCCATATTCCTCACTACAAACCGAATTTCCTTAGTGTGAAATAGAAAATTAGCAATATTTTAGAATTTTATTCAATAATCTGTTATGGTACCACTGAATGAAGGGTCAAGTTGGATTTCCGGGACCACGTGGAGTAAAAGGGGACGAAGGGAAACGTGGATCTGCAGGGGACAAAGGAGACAAAGGCGATCGGGGTCACGACGGTGAGAAGGGAGATATTGGTTCTAAAGGAGATAAAGGACAGTCAGGAGGAGTAGGGGAAGCGGGACTCGAGGGACCAGAAGGACCTAAAGGATTCGAAGGACCGCGGGGAGCAGAGGGAGTCCCTGGACCCTTAGGTAACTCAACTTTTGCGCTTTTAGTGACTTCTCTTTAATTTTTTGATATAAAAGATTTAATTAGTTATTTATTTGTGTTCTTAAACTTATTATTCTTACAGGAGAGAAAGGAAAGATTGGATTACCTGGTTTTCCTGGCTACCCTGGTCCCCCTGGAGAGAAAGGAGACAAAGGCACAGAGGGTAAACCAGGAAATCCTGGCGATAAGGGCGAAAGGGTAATTTTTGAAATTTTATTAAGTGTAAGTAAATTATTTTGACTTCGTCTGTTTTACCTGTAAGTGATATTAATTGTTTGGATCTCAGGGCACTTCTGGATCACCTGGAGAAAGAGGGGAACAAGGTCCACAGGCAAGTTGATTACTTCCTGGACATTATTATCATGAAGTATTTTAGTGTAGTTTACGTAAGAACCGTTTGCAATTGATTTCATGTTTCATTTTTGTAGGGATTCCGTGGAGCAAGAGGAAAAAGAGGAAGAGACGGAAGGGCTGGGCCAAAGGTGACCATAATTTCCATTTAACTTTTTGTCCACTAAATATGGAAGTAAAATTAATTTCTAAATTCATGCTTTGATAACTAGGGAGACACAGGGCAACCGGGTCCTCCTGGAGGAGCTGGAGAAAGAGGACCCCAAGGAGCAGAAGGCCCTCGTGGATTTTCAGGTGCGCCTGGAGGAACTGGTGCACCAGGAAAAGACGGCGTCGCTGGACCACCTGGAGAAAGAGGACCGCCTGTGCGTTTCCAACTTTCTTATCGTAGTCACGTCTTTTCAGCAGACTTTCTTCTAACATTCCTTTTTTGAAGCTAGGGTGTGCCTGGACAAAAAGGACCTGTTGGCTCGCCTGGAGTTGTTGGTCCGCCGGGTCAGAGTGGTGAACCTGGTCCGATAGGACCCGCTGGAGAACCTGGCCACCCAGGATTGCCCGGTAAATTACATTTACAACAATGAAAACAGTATTCCAAATTCCAAACACTGATGGAAACGTATTTATCATTGGAAACTTAAATATATTTTCTAATTTTGATATCAGGGGACGGTGGAAGGCCTGGAGACCAAGGAAAAGAAGGTCCACCTGGACCAGCCGGAGCTGGAGGAAAGCCAGGAGGAGTAGGTCCGCCTGGTCTGCCAGGTTTCCCTGGAGAAACTGGATTGCCTGGAATACCTGTAAGTTTTAATTCCTCAAAGAATGTTTTGTAAATGAAAATACTTCTACCTTCTACAGAAAGTTTTTTAATTCAATTGTATTTTCCAGGGTATTCCAGGGTTGAAGGGAGAAACGGGTCCGGTTGGAGGGGTTGGTCCAGCAGGTGACAAAGGACAACAAGGTGAGTTGGGTAAAGAAGGGCCACCGGGTTCTGAAGGAAGAATGGGACTGCCTGGACCTATTGGACCGGCGGGTTCTAAAGGAGAGCGTGGAGAAACGGGAGTTGGAGGACTTCCGGGTACAGATGGACCTGTCGGGGCACGGGGTTTGCCTGGAGCACCTGGTCCCATCGGTCCCCCTGGAGAAGATGGTGACAAAGGAGAGCCAGGTCCCCCTGGAGAAAAGGGATACAAAGGAGGAAAAGGAGAATCGGTAAGAAAGGAAAATTAAAATTTGGAAATGCCATTTATTAAATATCGGCACGATATTTACTGGGAATGCTCTGTCACGCTGTCTGTCTGTCCGTCCGTCCGTCTGTCTGTCTGTGAGTCGGTCGTATAACTTTAGAACGCATTCACATAAATTGATCAATCTTTTTTTAAAACATCACTTATTAATATATCTTGCTCCATATTGAAAATCAGCCCCCTCGGACTTTTAGTTTCTGCAGAATTCGAAAATTTGCAAAGTCACATAGCAATGCATATATGACACAAGTCACAGAAATGCAAACTCCCACAGAGCGCCACCTTACCTTGCTCTGCTAACTACTAGAGCATGATCTATCTGTCTGCGTGTTCGTGGGAAGCTACTTTAGTAATATACCTGATCTGTCTGTCCGTCTGTGTGTTCTCGGGAAGCTACTTTATTAATATACCAGAGCTGTCTGTCCGTCTGTGTCTTCGCGGGAAGCTACTTTATTAATATACCTGATCTGTCTGTTTGTATATGTGTTCGCGGAAAGCTACTTATGATGATCTGATAATCAAACCATGATGATCTGATAATCAAACCATGATGATCTGATAATCAAACCATGATGATCTGATAATCAAACCATGATGATCTGATAATCAAACCATGATGATCTGATAATCAAACCATGATGATCTGATAATCAAACCATGATGATCTGATAATCAAACCATGATGATCTGATAATCAAACCATGATGATCTGATAATCAAACCATGATGATCTGATAATCAAACCATGATGATCTGATAATCAAACCATGATGATCTGATAATCAAACCATGATGATCTGATAGTCAAACCATGATGATCTGATAATCAAACCATGATGATCTGATAATCAAACCATGATGATCTGATAATCAAACCATGATGATCTGATAATCAAACCATGATGATTTATTTTATAAACCCACATGCCGATATTTCTTTACGCCCGTTTTGCAACGGTTTATTTTTTATGGGGAGACTTGCAAATACATTCCCTGGTGAAATTTCATTCATATGCTGGATGTTTTATACCAAAGTGTCTTGAAACCATGCTCACGTAAAACCATCTAAACTTATTCTCTCAGAACCACTGATGGGGATTATAACGTTGTTTCCAATGCCAAAGAGATAATAATAATATAATAATAAAAATATAGTAGATAATTTTCCGATTTATGGAATCATTGTAATCCGAACCCTTAAAATAGATTTAAGGAACCAAAAAGAATACATAAAATATTACAATCCTCATTAACTTTAGATATAAAACTTAGATAATTTTAAATAAAAATTTCAACTCCTATTTACTGTTGAGTTCCCCTGATTCCCCCTTTACTGCTTCTTTGAGTTGAACTCAAATTCGTCAAAGATGCCAATTTGGAAAAGTTGAAATTTTGAATTACAAATAAGCTGGGTAACTGATGAGGAGATTTCTATAGGCTACCTTGGTTTAGGTTCAATTGCTTACTGAAAATTGTAATTCCCAAAAACGGTTCTGAGGTTCTGACAAGGTAGCCCTTTTACATACCACCGTACCTAGGTTATGAAAAATATATTCATACCAATTCCCATAATTATTTCGAAAATGAAGAACATCTGCAGAAATCATATACTGTAGTTCAGAGACACGCACCGAAGAAACCTATCTAACCCTGGTGCTGGGTGTGTGAAACTGCTTTATTTTACTCTTAATACTTGATACAATTCGGTGGTACTAAATTAACGTTAAATACTGCGGTGGGCGACAGTTTAAAAAAAGATTCGATAAGTACTGTTTCTCAAATTCTTTGTCTTCAATAGCCTTTCCTGTGCCTTCGTGAAATAAATAATATTTTGATTGTCGGTCCACTTGTTTGGAGAGAATGGAATTTTTGAAATCCTCATCCCTCCAATCAACTCTAACAGCAATTGCCGATATTAGTCGATAGAGCTTATTCTGCATCAACGGAATCATATCACTTGGTTTGTAACCAAGATGTTTATTCAGGACCAGTTGTTTAAGATGGAAGTGGGGCGACATTTCCTCCACTTCAGTCAAAGAAAACTCATTCAGAGTAAGTTTCTCCAAAAGAATCACTCCACCGGTTAGTCTTGTACCTCCTTTATTTTGTATTACGATAATTTTGATACTTTGAGGGACGGTATCCACGTTCACTTCGTTCACCATATATAAGCGCAAGTGTGTCAACTGCAGTGAACTAAAGTGAGGCAAATATGATGTATTTCCACATATAAATTTCAAATATTTTAAGTTTGGCAGCTCAATTCTTCCTCTCGTAGACACTTTTGTTTTATATGAGATTGAGAGTATTTCGAGTGATGATGGAAGAATGGATAAGTCTAATGAACAGTTCCATATTTTTGCTTCTTTGATGTTGACTCTTCCATTGGCTGATTTCAAATTCACCACAGTCAAACCATTTAAGGAAAGATATTCGATGTTGGCAGATTCCTCACTCAAGTCAATCGACACGTTACTTTTGTCAGAATATTCGAGTTCCAATCGATTCAGTTTTTGGAAATCGATGTATTCATTGACGTTCACATTCGATAATTCTTGGTCATTCTTCCAAAAAGAAACATTTCTTAATTCCAATTTCCTCGTGGAGATTCCGTTGATAGAATCCAAACTCAATGAACATTTCTCCAGAGTGATATTTTCATCTGAAGAAAGGGATTTCAATGAAAAAATTGTTTTATTCATCGATTGACATTTAAAGATTTCCAATTTGTTGAGTCTCTTTGGAAGCCAATCACTAATATCAATCATATTTATGGTCTTTGCATTTCCACCTTTGAACCCAACTTCTGTTAAAATCAAATCCTGCAAATCAATCGGGAGATAAAGAGACATATCAACGTAACCAATTAATTGTATTTTCTTTCCGATCCCACCCAATACAAGTTGATACATAGACCTT
Organism: Yoshiicerus persimilis; assembly: GCA_020352615.2. Lineage (NCBI taxonomy): Eukaryota > Metazoa > Arthropoda > Collembola > Entomobryomorpha > Tomoceridae > Yoshiicerus > Yoshiicerus persimilis. Next base: position 6,844,958 of record CM036943.2, read on the forward strand.
TTAAATGTAAGAGCATAGTTGGAGTTGATTAAATTGGAATTGAGGATTTTCAACAATGTAGATGTCATCTCTTGGGAAGGAATCATCTTAAAAGACTTTCTCTCCTCCAGAATTTCTTGAAGTCTATCTTTGTTGTTCATTTTCCAGTGAGAAACCAACAAGTGACCTCCTACTAAATCTTTAGTCACTTCTGTTTCCAACTTCAGTAGTCCCACTTCCACAATATACTCGCAGTCCACTTTTTCTCGTATGTCTTGAATGTACAGTTCCTCTAGAACTTTGATTTGATCTTCCCACTGTCCATTCTTCCCAAGACACATAGCGTAATTGAATTTAGTTTCATTCTTTTGCAGTTCATTATCGATCAGTTTGGCCAGCTGTACTGATTCATCGAGTCTCTTTTCCTCCAACAACTTCACTAATTGCTGTTGATCCAACAATTCTGCTTTTACTTTTGGGAATTCCTTTCTCAATTCGTCATCTGCATATGTGGTAAAAGGAAGGAGTTTGTAGTCCCCAAACCCTGGGCAGCCGAGAATCTTTCTCAGCGTGTCGTTCTCCGTATTCCTTCCATTTTGACGAATAATTTGTTGCAATAATCGATGTATACTCACAAAAGTCAATTTTTCGCCATCGTCGATTTTTGATTCTTTACTTTCTGAGTTTTTCGTTTCTGATTCTTCACTTTCGGAATCTTTTCTTTCTTGGTCTTCAGATTTTTCACTTGATTGTTCATCTACATCTTGGGTAATAAGGGAATACCTGGTTAGCAATTCCATAGTCGTGGTCATTCCCAAAATAGCCAAGTGTGAATTACAATTAAAAGTAGTGGTTAGAAAATCCTTTTCAACGTTATCTGGTCGAATGTAGCCAAAGACATTTAAAACTTCTTTCACAAAAGCCCCGCTTTCTTCTTTACTAATTAAGTCCAAAATAATATTGACACTTGCATTAATTGTTTTTTCATGATCATCAAATTTAGTGTCCACAATACTTGTAGATGTTTTTTCAATATAAGTCTTTAAATTAATGTTTCCCGAATTTAACGCTGCTAGAGCCAACTGCATTGCTAAAGGCACATAGCCAAGCAGACGACACAATTCCTTCAGTTGTTGGTCCGTATACATTCCTTGTTTTAAATACTGTTTAAAGAATTCCAGACTTTCCATTTCCCCAAATACACTCAATTCCAATCGAGATATATGTCCAATATTTGATGTTCTCCAGTCTCTCCGTCTAGAAGTTATTAAGCAATAAAAATTACCTTTGTAATTCGGAAGGATGTCCCTAATTCCTTCACCTCCTTTGCAATTCTCGGCATTGTCGAAAATCCACAGACATTTGAATTCCTCTAAATTCTCGTAACTCTTTTCTGAATAATCCTCCATATCAAGAAATTCGTTTCTGTCTTCAATTTTCAAATCTCTGGCCAACTTCTTAAAAGAGGTCTGGAGACTTACTTCACCAGAGTTAATCCATACCACATGGTCATATTCCTTTTCGTATTCATGTGCATACCACGTGGCAGTTGTTGTTTTACCTACCCCACCCATTCCTGTCAATTTGGAAGCGTCTGCAGATTCGCAAAGGATGACCATTCTGTTTTCATCTCTTGAAATTTTATCGTGCAATTCTTCAACTAATAGTTTATCACCAACCTTCCTTCGGTATAAGGACTTAATCAAAGGGTGTTTCTTTTGCCACCAAAGATTTCTTAATATTTTTGGTTTTTGAAGTTGTCTCTCCGCCTCTAGTGAAATTCCTTCGATTTTATTTGCACAACGTTCATTTTGTGTGCTTCGTAGAATTTCCAAAAATGTGTTGATTGGGAAATCCTTTCTTAGTATTAGTGTGAGTAACTTGGAATTTTGCCGGAACGGACGAGTGTCTTCCTTGCTCTAACGGAAGTAAATACAGTGAGTCTCAGTACAAACGTTACATCGGCCAACTCATGTATAACGAAGTATCTAATGATTTTGACATTACGCGTGTGAATTCAGGAAGCGGCAATTTAAGTACCAATGGTCTTACGTATACACAAGGATGCAAAAACCATCGACCCTTGGGTTTTTGTGGGATTTTGGGTTTCTGGTCTCCCAGAATAACGTAATATTCTGTGTAGCTTAATAATCATTCTTTTTTTGAGTCACAATATGATGAAGAATGATAGTTTTTAACAATTATTATAACAAGAACAAAATATGTTCATATTTTGCAGGTTAACTGTAATTTGTTATGATAATTACGGTGAATTTTACATTCCAGCCTAGCAAAAACCCAAAAACCCCAAAAACCTATGGGTTTTTGATAAAAAGTGGGTCGGGTTTTTGCTCAAAAACCCATAAACCCTGTGTCTGCATCCTTACGTATACATGAGTTGTCTCGTGTAACGTTTGAACTGGGAGTTTATTAACATTATAATATGTAACCATGACCAGATTATTATATTACTTAATTATTACTTACAATGTCTTCATATTCACTCAGCGAAATGTTATCATTTTGGAGCAAGTACAATAGAAGTCTGTCGATATTTGTGAGGTTGTCAGCCAAGTAGACCAAATTCTGTTTTATTTTGTCCATTTTAGAGAAAAAGTAAAAGCAGATGGAACAGTGTAATAGATTTGCAATTTGAAAAGCCCAGGGAAGTACAAAATGGCCGATGAGGTGTGGTTGTTATCTCTTTATCTCATTTCTCTTATCTTTTCGTTAACACTTGAACTTAAAGACTAGCCGAAGCTGCAAAGTCGCCGTTAATAATAAATAAATGACTTCGTTGTAAATACGAATCAAAGAGTTTATATATACTTCTATGCTCATGCAACCGCTTTACAATGGAAACCGTAAAAGTGTCGCCAATCTCGCAATGAATTTTATTAATGTTTTTTGCCATTTATTTATATGATTTCGCTTTCTTTGCTCAAAGGGACCCCAAGGAGCAGGAGGTTCACAAGGACCTCGCGGAGAGCCAGGATTAGTTGGTGGGCCTGGAGAAAAAGGTCCGCCTGGTTCATTAGGTTTGAGGGGAACGAAGGGAGAAAAGGGACCGTCTGGAGTTCAAGGGCCTCCCGGACCATTGGGTTTGCAAGGTTTACCTGGTCCCACTGGAATTAAAGGAGAAATGGGAGATCCAGGAATGAAGGGACCACCTGGACCTGCAGGAAGTGCTGGCGAACCGGGTCCTAGAGGAAGTAAGGGAGGAGAAGGTCCTCCAGGAGCTGGAGGCCAGGAAGGTCCACAGGGTCCGAAGGGAGAAGCAGGTAACCCAGGAACGCCTGGACCACCTGGAAAAGATGGCGCTCACGTAAGAATAATAAAATAATTACTTTTTAAATCTATTTTTGGAGATTTTGTACATAATAAAGAACAATACTTGAAATGCAGGGAGAAAGAGGTCCACCTGGTCCAAAAGGAGAAGAAGGGAAACCTGGAAATCAAGGTTCACCTGGTCCTAGAGGACCACCTGGTGGCGAAGGACCGAAGGGATCGCCAGGGTCACCAGGGTTCCCTGGTCCCCTTGGAGAACCTGGAGTGCCTGGAATTAAAGGGGAACCTGGTAAGTTTGTAAATTCTTTCTTACCTCTAGAATATTTAATCCCGGGATTTGAACACCGAAAATTCATGGAATTTCCCGAATGATATTAATTACTAAGAACTATTATAAAACTGTATATTTAATTATTAGGAAAGGACGGCGACGATGGTAAGCAAGGAGAAATTGGACCATCTGGTCCGGAAGGTCCACCTGGAAAGGCAGGATTGCCTGGTGGTCCTGGAAAACCCGGTGCGGAAGGACCAGCAGGAGCACAAGGAAATACTGGATTGCCTGGAGACAAGGGAGAGAAAGGACCAACAGGTCCAGCTGGAGCACAAGGACCAATCGGACCTCAGGGAAATCCTGGAACTCAAGGTTTGCCTGGATTGCGAGGCTCACCCGGTCCTGCTGTAAGAAATGTTCACTGTTGGAATTAATTACTTCTCGAATAAGATAGAACTGTGTTGTAAAAAATACAAAATCTTACAGGGAGATGTTGGTCCACCTGGAGCTCCAGGCTTACAAGGTTCCGGTGGAAAGGTAGGAGACTTAGGACCGAAGGGAATGAAGGGAGATCGAGGAAGAAGGGGTCCAAAAGGTCACCCGGGAACTATTGGATCACCTGGCACTAAAGGAGAACAGGGAGAGAAAGGAGAGAAGGGGTCGGCTGGGCCAAGGGGCCCTGAGGGTCGCAAGGGTGAAGTCGGAGTGCAAGGCCCAATTGGTCCTAAGGGTTCAGAGGGTCCAATGGGTCCCCCGGGAGCAGAAGGACCTCATGGTACAGTAATTAATTTCTTTAATAATAACACCAACCTTGAAAATACTAAATATTATGATTTATACAGGACCGAAGGGTGTGGAGGGTTCGGGTGGTATGAAAGGAGAACATGGTCCAGCTGGTTTACCGGGTCCTCCAGGACCTCCTGGAGAATTGCCACTATTACCTCCAGAACTTCTCTTTGGTAATCAAGGAACAAGCGGAAATACACAGAAAGCTGGCAGAAGAAGACGTGACGTCGGAGATAAAGGAGAGAAAGGGTAAGAAACGGTTCTAAATAATCTTCCCGGGAATTATTCTCGGAAAATACCGGGAATAATGCTTGAAATAATTTAAATTGGAATTGTAAGGTCGCTGGATGAAGAAGCGGAACTCAACACGAAACTACAAGAAGTCTATGCCGACATTTACAATATGCGGTTGGAATTAGAGAGAGTCCGGAAACCCTTAGGGACGCGGGACAACCCTGTGCGAACTTGTCGGGACTTATTTTATGGAAATCCTCACTTTAAGGACGGTTAGTTTCTAAAATTGACTATTTTAAAATAGAGAGTTTTTAGAGTTGTATAGCTAACTGAATTGTGGATGAGTAGATTGGTACTGGATTGATCCGAATTTGGGAATGCCGGATGACGCTGTCTATGCGTTTTGCAATCTGACCAACACTGGAGAAACTTGCATCTTCCCAGATGTCCAGTCCACTCGGATGCCTCACATTCCATGGGAGAAGTCACCGGAGAGCAAGAAACGAGAAATCTGGTTCAGTGCCTTCCGACAAGGATTCCGCGTAAATTTTCTTAAATCACTTCCAGATTTACCAATTTTGTACTCAATTTTGCCAAGTGTTTAAAAAATATTGGAAACGAAATGTCAAATGCATTTTATGCATTATTTTTTATATTTCCAAATACCCACCTCCTATGTCCCCTGTTCTCTTTTCATTTTGCTTCCCAATTCTATTCATTTTCACCAAGGCTGGTAGTGTATCCCCAACAAGGTTGTCTCAAGCTAAAATTTTTATGCCAGGATACCTATATGTGTTTTTCAAATTATTTATTTTATTATTGAATTATATTGATTCCATACGTTTTATGATTTGTTATTATAGTTCTACATTCTTCAAATTTAGCTCCACAACGAAAAAACCTGTAAGAATTTTTGACATGAGACAACCTAATAGGAGAATTACTACAGTTACACCAGCCTTGATTTCCCTCTATCTGCCCATGCTGAATTCCCATCTCATATCGTTTTACATTTCCACCCTATTTTACTTCCACTTTCCCATCTCATTTCTATGCCCACCTACCACCTAATTTTTCCCATTTCCCACTTTATTTTTTATTCCATTTCTCATCAGATATATTATCCCATTTGTATCTTATTTATTTTTCCATTTAGTATCTTATTAATTTTTCCATTTCCCACCTTATTATGTTTCCAATTTTTCTTGTCACTTCCCAATGTATTTTAAATTCCATTTCAATTTAGTGGGAAATGGGAAATTTATGAAAACTATAAAATTTGGGTTTCCTATGCAGATTTCTTACGAGGGGATAGGTCCGGTGCAGTTGACTTTCCTTCGGTTGCTGTACAGCGAGGCGACTCAGAACTTCACTTACCACTGCATGAACTCCGTGGGGTGGTTCAATTCTCAGATAGAGTCTTACAACTCGTCGTTGAAATTCCTTGGCTACAACGACCAAGAGTTTGGGTACCACCTGCCGCTGAAGCCGATCGTGTCGAAGGATTCGTGCAAGGTACGTGCATGCAAAACTTAGCTTTTCTCTGTCTCTCTCTAATAACGGCCATTTGATTTCCACCGGTCTAGACGGGGAGAGGAGAGGGAAAAACTGTTTTTGAGCTGAAAACGAAGAAGTCGAACCAGTTGCCCATCGTGGACTTCCTCCCACAAGATTACGGGGCTGAGGGTCAGGCGTTTGGCTTCGAGGTCGGCCCCGTCTGCTTCAAATGAGTTTAGTTCCAATTATTACCCGAAAGACGAACAAATCCTGCTTTATAGTAAATTCCGTACTGGAAACTTGAAAATGAAATGCCGAGCTACACTGCCGCGTCGTAAATATAATTATTATTACAAAAAACACTGCCAATTTTTGTATCTCTCATTTGTATACGAATTTGTACTGAAAATAAACTTTTACATGTTTTTAAACAACAAATACAATCTTTCTCCTTCATTTAATACTTTAATATATTAAACATTTTGCGTTTCAAAGATTTACAGTTCGTATAGAATATAATCATTTTCTTATACTTAAAAAATGGGCAATTTTATTTATTTATCAATTACCCTAATTTTATTGCACCCCAAAACTATTCAGTTTTCCACAAATTCAAATCGTCAATATTTACATTTGTAATCATTTTGCAATAATATTATTATTTTGTCAGAACAATCTTCACTCCTTACCAAACTATTCACTTTCCACAAGAAATATTGCTTTCCCCATGTATTTCATTACTTTTTATACATTGACTTCTATATCCATTCCACTTAAGTCAAATCATTGGTAAGAGGAGAGTAAAGTATGCAATGTCACCCTTTGTAATGGAAACTGTTTATTTTACTAGTAATCCTTAATTCTTCGCTATATTTCAATGTAAACACTCTTTTAGCAGGGAAACACTTTCCTTTTGTCTCTCTCTGTCTCTCCCGTCATACATGACTTCCGAATACACTTTCCTAGCCTTCTTTATTTCAACCTCTATTCTATACGCAGAAATGTGTTAACATATGTACAAAAATCTTATAGTATTAAATTACAGTGCGTTCACCTTTATTATTGATATGATTGGCTAGATGGGTTTGTATTGACATCATTTGTTGATTTTCCCACTTGTATAACGACACCAGAGATAAAAATAACCGTGCCATATATGTATCATGGTTACATATTTCCGTTACAATAAAATATTTCCCCGGGTCACCCATTATTTTGCCAATCGGGGTTTGCCAAACGTGCTTTTGCCAAAAAAAGTCGTCGACTATCAGTATATTATAAATATTTGGAACGCAAAGTCTCTAATACTGGATTTATTCAAAAGTTGTAAGACAAGGAAATTAATATTTGTCATTCATGAAAATCTTAAACGTGTTTATTCCTGTATTTCCTTCGGTCAATCCATTTGAAAATGAGCAGCGGAAAGAATAATAGAAAAGCGGAGCCAAGAAGAGGAGCAGATAACCGATTTATAATTTTCTCTCGCCCGCCCGCATCCTCATCTCTATAATTTTTCTTCCGAACGTCTGACTCCAGTATTCGTTCCAGGATTCCGTTCCAGGATTGACTCTCCCTGTGAATCAGACCCGATTACTCGATGAGCGGGTGTAATAAGCTGAAATCAAATAGCAAGTGGCCAGGAGCAACGGAAAACATCAATGGAACGGTTCCAGATCTCCGCTACCCGCTTCTCTCCAATATTTTCACCGACCGGACTGAGACACGCACTAAGAGTAAGACTTGTAAGGGCGGGCAAGTCCAATCTGTGATTTCCCTCGTCAGTCATCACTCTTACAAAGTCACAGAGAGCATTCCGTTTCAATGAGTTGACATGCAGCCCTGTAATAATCTTCTGACTCACAACCGTAATCGGAGTAAACCCCGTAATTATCGTTAAGACCGTTTTTCCATGTTTTCGGAATGAAAGTCCGTTATCATCAAGTCACGTGCTTTCCTTTCACTACTTTCTTTCTTTATTTGTATACCTTGTAGCTTTTACTCTTTTCTTTTCATGCGTTTTTCCACTATTTAGAAAGAATGACTGACCTGGAATAACATCTGACGTGTCACTCGGGTTTTCCATCGATTTCTCAAAGAAACTACTCTAATTACATGCACTTCTGCAAACTTACAGTTACTAACATATTTATTTTCAAGCAGGACTTATTTCTACACGCCATTTTTAATTTCAATTATTATTACCCCTTTAAAACATTTACAAAACTCCGATTTTTGTCATTTTTCTCAAACCATTCATTATTTTAAGCAAGAAAAACTAATTTTATTGCAATTAATTAATTATACACAATAATTATTCATTATTTCGATATTTTATTTGAAAATACAATAATATTTTGGTATATACAGTACGGTAAAACCTGTGTGACTGGAAAAACACGGGATTAAAAATGAGAAGTGATGTTTGAGGTGTGATTTAAGCTATTTGCAGACTATTAGTTAGGAGAGCTGCCTGTCCGCGTGCCTTGTGTTACCTTAACTGCCTGAGTTCGAGTTGGGGAGTTGTGGGAAGAAGGCAAAGGTTTATGTAGGTCTGCGTGCCTACAGCCGTAGTTTTGCAAGTGTCGAGGGGTTAGAAGATCCGTTGTGTCTTCTTCGGTTCGGTCTCCTTCGTCCGTCTGCCGAAGAAAGGAATAAAGATCCGAGGCAGAGCACGTCGCCGTCAACTGATAGTCGTCAATGAAGGGAGAGCTGGAGAAGGCGAGACGGCCACACTCCCCCGCTAGTAAATTCTCCAGCGGCGTAACTATTTTCCCTCTTGCCCCTTATAATTACTTATAAATGGAAAATTAAATTCCTCTCCTTTCAAAAATACAAATCATCCATAACAATTAAATGAAAACTTGGTAAAAATACTTTCTGGAAAAATTATTATAGATAAAATATGAAATAGAAAAAATTATTTGTGATACAACCATGAGAAATAGTCAGTTTGCACGATTTATTTATTTTATTTATGATTTATTCAAGAAATTTTTCTATTTATTTTTAACAATTTTTGGTACTACGTAGTAAAATTCTGTATTTTTCCCAAATAGTACTGATTAAAAAATATTTTTCAGAAGGCTTTTTGATTTAATTATGAGAAATAATCTTTTGGTAAGTTTACTATATAAATATTTTTGCCATTTGTACCAATTTTTACCCTTTGTACGGTAAAATATAATATGCTTTCCGAAAAGTAAATGTAAAAATATTTACTGTAAAAGTAGTACAGCCCTTAATGTTTTAGAGAAGTTACGCTCCTGCCGTATGTTGGAGAGAGAAGGGAAAGTTAGAGCGTGGCTGCGATATTATAATAGAAATAGCTGTTTGAGTTGAGTTGGGAGTAAGCTCGAGAAAGTAAGAGAAAGCAGTTGGCTCTTGGTAACGTTGACTTGTCCTCCAGAATGAATGTGGATGGACTGGAAGGGGAACTGGCTGGACTCGTTTGCTTTTGGCTTCGTGTGTGATTTGCTTTCGTAGTACTAATACACCGTTAATCCTGTACTAGAAGCAGTACAACCTAAAAAAAGCAAAAGGAAATTCTGAAAAGCTAAAAGAAGTCAGTTATTTGGCTGCAAATAAATAATGAATGGAGAAAAGTTGTCTTTTTATGGATAATTAACTGGGGGGTAAGGGGAAAATGGGGAAATATAGGAAAATTAGGGGAAAATGAGGGGAAATTTGTGTTATGGTCTTTACGGTGTGTAAAGTAAAAGTAGTTATTGGATTGGGTATATTTGTGTTTGATATATGAGTATATAGTTGAGTGATTGTGTGGTGTATGTGTATTCGGAGTATATAGTGTTTTCGGTGTGGAGGAAAGGTACGGGCGGGTGGCGTCGGGAGCTGCCCTGGCCCTGGATTTATAGTGGATGCTAGTGGATTATAGATAGAGTATGGAGTGTGTGTGTGAATGTGTGTGTGTTGTATGATATATGAAATGAAGAGAGCGAGTTGCATGACTCCAGCGACTGGAGTGGAGTCCGGAGAAGAGAGAAAAGTGCTGGAACCGATCCCGCTCCCTTTTCTCCCTGCCTGGATAAGCGAGTTTGTGAGTTGGGATATTATTGGTTCGGTTCCCGATGTGTGTTGTGCTGGAAGGACCGACTGTTGGTGGAAGTAGTACAGTAGTGCTGGATAAGTATAGCCATTGTGTCCTGCCTGTCGACTGCACAGTCAGGAGTGTGAGTGACCAGCCAGAGGAAAGAAAAGAGGCACGGCAAGGCAGAGCACAATGAACAACTCCTTCAATCATCACCCAAATTTACACCTTAATTAATCCGGAAATCAAAGAAGAACTCCCTGCAATCTCCCAACACGTCCAACAAACAACAAAAGACGAATCAACAATAAAATCCTCAAAACCACACGTCACAGATCACTCAAAACAGATCCAAGTGTCAACTATTCCAAAACAACACCGAATTCTTCTTTGTCCAGGAATTGTCCAGGAGAATTATTCCAGGAGTAAAGTGCAGTTCCAGAATAAATGCTAATTTTAATACACGTCAACGGTTTTTAATATAAATGCTATCAAAGTTAACACAAGAAATCAACACTATTCAACATATAATTCTAACAAAATTAAGCAGAAAAAGAATTGCCGAGTTTTCGTATCTTCCGTTTCTTGTTTAGTCGTTCTCCTCATTTTCCTCATCGTTTTCTTACTCGTTTTTATCTCTCTCCTCTAAACCTACTCCCCACTCCCGTACCCAATCACTATTTATCATCACTAATTCAAAGTATACCAATTAAGAGTGTAATGAGAGGAAAAACACACGGATCCCGAGTCCAACCCAATAAAGTCAAAAGTTGACACCAGTGTAAAAGTTCTAATCCAAATCGGCACAAATCGCAACCACAAGAGTCTTCCCATCCCAGTCCAATCTTAAATATAAGCAAAAAACCTCAGTGATCACAGGTAGGTTCCCATTTCTCAAAATCAACAATAAGTATTTCGAATTTTTTATTTCACTAGTCATTAGTGCTTTCGTCCTGATTTTAGTACCGCCACATATACTACTATATATCTATAGAATAGCTAGCTAAATATAGTACAGTTATACCATACCTTACTACAAACGCGATTTTACCAGGTGTGCATTAATTCTTCTTGTAGTAATCCAAGTGCACCATTAATTAACACTACATAATTTTTAATATTTTTAATTATTGGTTACGCTATAAACAATTCCTAGATGGATATTCTAATAAAAATGTACTACTGCATGCGTTTGCAATAAAAAAGTAATAAAATATAATTTTTTGCAGTTAGTAGTGGTAATAAGGAAAATGTAATTAAAAATTAAATATTAATTCTTCCTGATAATTTAATTACCGCCAGTGTTATAACGAAAGTCATTATAATAAATATTTTCCAATACTTGTGGTATTTTTCCCACTTTTTCCATTGGGAAATGGGAAAAATGTGTTCTGATTTCTTGGAAAATCGTCGTAATTCCTTAGTATTTTATTTTGTACAAGTTTTCGTGGTAAAAATGGGATTTGTGCCACTTTTCCCGGTAAAATGGTGGTTATTTAATAGGGAGGGTATTAATAGCTGGGATTATAGGTCGTAAAAGAAAGGAGGAGAGGGAAGGTAACGTTTGTTTGAGAGCGAGTGTGATTATGTGATGTAATGAGTGAGTGAGTGTGTGTCTGATGCATCCAGGCTTGTCTGTAATGCCCGTCGTCTGTGCATAATAAACTTGGCACATGTACTAAATTCAAAGTGTGCACATAAAATATATTAAAACAATAACGCCGACTCGGCACATTCTCACGATTATTTTCCCCCTCACCCACACTTTTCCATAATAATTCTCTCCCTAATTCAATTCATGTCAGAATAGCCTAATAATAATAATAAATTCTTAGCAAATAAAGGAAGTGCAAAAATAAATGCAATTCGCATCTATTACCTTTACATGCGCTAAGAACGAAACACAAAATTAAATGATTAAATATTTCTGTAATTAAATAATTACATGAGACCATGAGAGTTATTAAAAGAATCCATTTGAATGCAAAGAAATAAAATATAGAGAAACCAGATTATCTATCTACTTTGACAAAACCCAAATAATTACTGCTTTGGATAAAGGAATATTTTACCCATACAAAAATTATTGCTAAATAATTTTACAAATGATACAGTTTTGCAAATAAATTAGTAAATTTTTAAGGATTAAAACTAACGTTGCGTCTAAAAATCATGTATTTTACCCATACAAAAACTAATTTTACAAATAAATATTATATATTTTACCCATACAAAATTTAAGTGGAAAATACTGTTAACACTCAAAAATAAATATTTGAAAATCCCATACAAAAATTAGTTGCTAAATAATAATACTACTAAATATTTTTGTTTTAAATTGTTTTCACTTTTCCGTGTAAAATGAGGTTAACTGTTTTTTGAAAATGTGGAAGTGAATAGGAGAGTAAAAGTATTTATTTATTGGAATAGTTTATGATATGGATAATTTAGTGTTGTATTGATTAGTGTTTGGAATGTTTGAGGTGGGTTGGTTGTCGTCATGAACATTAACTGGTTGTGCATGATCAAGTGAAGAAGATGATTACAGTAATTTAGACTTGAGTCTGGTATTGACTAGAGTATTCGTGTCATGTCTGTGTAATATTTAATATCGACAGAGACAATAATGACAGAGATGGAATATAGCGGGTTTTATGGCTATCCAGTCGAGATCTGTCCGTTGTGTGCAGAGTGTGAGTGTGAGGATGAAAATACTATAATGGGTTGGTTGGCTGTAGTAGTCGTAGTGAAGTGAGTTCCTGTATTGAAGAGTAGAACGAAGAGAAAGAGAGAGAGAGAGTACAGCGAGGTTCAAAACTTGCGCACCATTAGTACGTGGTACTAAAGTTTGCGACATGCTTCTAATGCATACTTATATGAGCGGGTCTTTAAGAAACTTTAGCATACTTTAGCACAACATGCCTATGGTGCACAACTTTGGAACCTCGCTGTATATAGAGCGAGAGAGAGTTATAGTCTAACCTAGTGGTGGTAATAGTAATACTAATAAGGTGGTTCTTTGACATTTGGGGAGAGACAGACGTGCTTCGTTTGACTTACTTTCAGTCAAGTGAGGGAAACTATTGAGCACAGATCCAGATTAAAACAGATTACCATTCTCAGCCTCACTTCACCAACACTCACTCCAATCTCCAATCTCATCCCTCTAATAAATATTTTACATCAACTAATCCACTACACAATACTACTCAATAAAAAAATAAGCAAACCAACTCAAACATTTATCATTATCATTTACAACCATTAATTAAATCGTACCATATAGTCTTAGGTATGGGTATTACTTATTATTCCATTTATTTCCACATGAATGCAATACTGACCTACTGATTATATTAATCACTAAATGCAATACAAAATTCATATTGTAACCCTAATTTTTAGGTATGGGTATTGTTCTGCAATTATAAACAGGGATTTTAAATGTTTTCATGAGCGTGCAGTTGCACAAACAATCAAAAACCTTAAAATTTCATTCAGTCAGGCTGCATTCGTCATTATCTAGTCTAATTTGGAAATATTATTATTACGATAAGCATGACATTAACATAATAACATTATTAATGCTGGCAATTACAACAGCACAATGTAAAAAGGATTCATTCTCTTTTTGGCAAAACCCAGTTTGGCAAAAACCCGTTTCAAAGAAGGTGCAGATAATTTCTATTACCCAAAATAGTTTGGCATTTATTTTCTTATTCGTCGCATCGACTTCTTTTCCACTTAAGTCAAATCAACGTTAAACAGAGAAGGGTAAAGTATGTAATGCCACCCTTTGTAATGGAAACTGTTTATTTTACTAATAATCCTTTATTCTTTGCTATATTTCAAAGTGAACACTCTTTTAGCAGTGGAACACTTTCTGCCCGTCTGTCTTACTTCTCTCTTCCGTCATACATTACTTCCTAATACACTTACTTAGCCTTCTTTATTACAACCTCTATTCTATACGCAGAAATGCGTTAACTTGTACAAAAATCTTATAGTATTAAATTACAGTGCGTCCACCTTTAGTATTGATATGATTGGCTGGATGGACATATATTGACATCATTTGTTGATTTTCCCACTTGTAAAACAACACCACAGATAAAAATAACTGAGTTATATATGTATGGCGCTCTCATGGTTACATATTTTCATTAGGGAGCGTATATATACTACGACGACTTTCTTCGACTACCTTTTGCCAACGGGTCGCACACACCCCCCGTTTGGCAAAATGGGTTTTTGGATCCAGCCTTCAAAAACATTTGCCAAACAAGTCATCCATTTTTTGCCAATCGGGGTTTGCCAAACGGGCTTTTGCCAAAAAGGAAGTCGACCGTACAAAGTGACAGATAGGGAATTCTCAGAAGTGACTGATGATTGGTATAAAGAACGCCGATCTTCTATTTATGCAGACACACGTGAAGACTCTTATAGTACAATGTACAGCTTTAGGTTTGTTAGTAAAATGTATGTAGACATTGGGCAAGTCCTTAAGTACAATCAATAAAACAAAAACCATGTCAATAGCAGAGTATAACCAAACACATTTGTACGCGTTTCTACTCAAAATAAATATTAGTGTTTTAAATAGGAAAACAATGCATTCCATAACAAAACAAAAGAAATCAACCATTGTACTCGTTTTAAATGTCGAAATATTATTATCAATTCATAATACCAAAAGTAAGTACTAAAACTTTTATGTTAGCCTACATTTACATTCCATTCCACTAATAAAACCATTACATATTTAGAATATTTAAGAATTTAAAACGAAACGATAAAACTTCATGGCTCACGTGCACTGGGTTATTTGAACCTTTCTAAGTAGGGAAGTCTGTGGTACTTTTACAAAGTATTAGGGATTTCCATACCTAATTCTAGGAAAAACAAGGTATAAATACCGTAGAAGGGTCAACCACAAAATGCAACTTATACCAAATTGCATCCTATATATGTGCCTCATTATTACGGCTAACTAGTCTTAATAAATAAATAAATAATAAATAACAAAACTTAACTAATAATAATATTATAATTAATAATTATAATTCATTACGTCACTAGATTCGTATCAGAAATGTATTAAATATGAGAATAAGCTGCATGTACAGAAATAAATGTATTTGTAGACCATAGAAATGTATAGCTAAGATTTTTGCATTGAAAACAGAGTGAGATTTGGAAGACAAGGAGACAAGATGCGGATTGAGATGAGACTAAAGATGAGTACAATGAACAGAGAGTAAGGATAGTTGAGATGAAACTGTTCTGAGAATCTGGGAGTTTAAAATCGAAAAGTGACCTTGAGAATAATATTTCTTGGTTCGGCACTTTTCTTTCTGACATGTAGTTACACAATCACATTTGAAAATACTCGTATCATATTCATATCAACATGAACATGCAATTACATGCATTAAATTCCTATTTAACCCAATACTGTTACTTACTCTGTACGAAATTGTACTGTATCTGTCTGTGAATGTAAAACGAAACCAAAGCAGTAGATAATTTAACTACATTACTTAATATGTGTATAAATTTACTGCAGTTATTATAAAGTTAATAAAGTACACGTATTTTGTTTGCGTGTTAGGTTACCTCCCTATGTAAAAGACATCAAAGCCCCCAAACAGACTGCGACTGCATATATTTACATTGCATATGATTACAACTGTTAGGTAGATATTAATGTTGTTATCAATCAAGTGTTGTGAAGCGTGTTAAATTTATTGTCATAATAATTACATGTGGATGGTAGGTCTGTTGGTTGAATCTGAATATTATCTAGACGTTTAGTTAGTATTAGTGAGTGGAAGGAAGTGGAGACAGCTGAAGAGGACATTCAGAGCATCCCTTTCAAAAATTATCATAACAGCTGGCAAGAAGAGTGAGAAATCTAGTTTGTTACAAATTCTGTGATAATTCTCCAGGATTCTTTTGAATATTTGCAATTGGCGTTTATTAGAAACGAGAATAAGAGTGAGTAATAATTATTTATCAGTTTTCTTACTGGAGAATTTTTAAAAATATTTTTCATGGTCCAGTCTAGTTCTGTAGAGAATAGCCGGGAAGATATTCACGTGTCACGTGACGTGCGTTTTCTCCCTGTGTTATTGCGAGACAGATGATTATAGAAAATTGACAGAGTAAATTGGGAAAGAATTAAAATCGAAATCGATAAATTTTCACAGGGGACTTGGAGCGACCAAATTCAATTTTCCGGGTCGCTTGTTCTATCGATCTGGTTTTGCTGGATGCCACATTCTCGTGTCCTGACTGATTTTCTCCGGATTTCTCCAGTGAAACAGGAATCTTCCGGTTCCTGTGAGCGACCCCGAGGTTTCTTGTGACTGGACAAGTTGCTGGAGCTGGAACTGGCACTGGAGTTCAGTTGGGAGCCGTGGCGAAGGCGTCCGGTGTGCTGACGGAAGAATCGACGGCGGAAGAATCACCCCGACGGCAGAGGTAGAGTCTGGAGAAGACGCGGAAGGGAATTCCAGTGGAGTCATCTCAGGTGAGTCTTCTCCAGCCAAAAACACTTGGCCACTCTCCTCTCTACCAAATCACGGATATTTACATAAATTGTCTCCACACAACATCTGCAATTGCAGTCTCACACAACACAGACACACAAACACGTACAACACACACTACAACACACACTCCAGTCCAGGCATTTCCACTCTTCCAGCCTGGAGACTCCAGCACACTCACTCTCCAGCTCACCTTAAACATACCTCAACACAACAAAACACAACAGTTCACACAATCCACTACACAACTCTCCTTATTTAGTCATCTATAAATTATCAACACCTAATTGTCAATTCTCATATAACCCCATTTCTTCTCTTGCAGATTTCACTGGACTGAAGAGCGACGCCTTGTCGTGTGTCCTCCGTATCCTCACAAAATCAATTACAAAATAGTAATACTACACTAGTCACCCTAAAAACTAATAAATTATTACTGGAATCTAATATGGAATCTGCCAAAGTAAGTTGTCGCATTTTAATCCTAACAACCTCCCCCGTATTAAAAAAATTGTATCTTGTAAATAATAATAACATCTTTTCTTTTCTACCTATTTATATATATCTATATATAATTATAAGTGTTTGTATGTCTGTCTGTCCATGTTTTCTTTATCTCTACATTAAACTATCGCTTGCATGCAATAATTTATAAATAATGCTTAATAATTTAGTAACTGGAATAAGTGTACAGGGTGATGGATAATGTTTTTGGGGTGTGGGTCAGGGTGGAATCTTGAGCGGGTCATGTTGAGCTTTGAGCTTGTGGGAATGACTCGCCGCCGATGAACAACAATCCAAATAGTTCCTCTACTTCGTGTCCCCCTGCAGCTCTGCAGCCGTTGATCAATAGCTCCGGGACACTGAACCACACGATTCGGCCGCCGCCCCTCCCCTCCTCCTCGCACTTCTTTCGCCCCATCACCAACAATCGTCCCTACAACCGAAGCCTCAACCACCACCACCATGACGACTTCAATGACTTGACCTCCGACTCGGATGCCATTTCCTCACCCACTTCTTCCATCATTGGCCCTCCGCCCGTAACTCCAGGGGGTGTGGGGCGCCCCCCTTCGCCCCACCACCTCACTCCCCTCATACCCATCTTCAATGGCAATAGTCAGCCGGGTCCAGTCGGTGGTGGTGGTGTTGCTGCAAACAACCCACCCGGTAAGCATTTCCAAAATTTACCTTATAAATATTTTTGGCGGGTATTTTTGGATAAATACTCTCTTTGGCGGGTATTTATGGATAAATACTCTCTTTGGCGGGTATTTATGGATAAATACTCTCTTTGGCGGGTATTTATGGGTAAATACTCTCTTTGGCGGGTATATTTGGATACATATTCTCTTTGGCGGGTATTTTTGAATAAATACTCTCTTTGGCGGGTATTTTTGAATAAATACTCTCTTTGGCGGATATTTTTGGATAAATACTCTCTTTGGCGGGTATTTTTGAATAAATATTCTCTTTGGCGGATATTTTTGGATAAATACTCTCTTTGGCGGGTATTTTTGAATAAATACTCTCTTTGGCGGGTATTTTTGGATAAATACTCTCTTTGGCGGGTATTTTTGGATAAATACTTTCTTTGGCGGGTATTTTGGGATAAATGCTTTCTTTGACGGGTATTTCCTAATCCTGGAATTTACCGTGTCCAGGATTCCATGGGATTTACAGCCCAACGGCTCAGTCGGGAAGTGGCCCTCTACGTTTCGACGAGTCTTCATTCCTGGGAACCTCGGATGCCTGCTCATCTCCCGAAACCGGAAGTCTTCCGCGATCCAGTAAGTTGACCAAACGGAAAAGACCGCCGCGGCCTCCTCCGCGGCGTCTCAAAGATGACTACACATTACCAGAGGAGGACGACCGCAATATCGACGATGAGGATGATGATCCTCACCTCAGACATCTCATTGCCAGGTTTCTTCAACATTTTCAAATAAATCGAACCACCCGAAACCCGAAAATCCTCACACAATATTATTTTCTAGCATGTAAAACTAATACGATTTTTATTTTCTACTTTTGTTTGTTATTATTACTACTAATTAGTAATTTGAATAAGTACACTCAAAAGTGGACCCCTAATGTAATAATTCGTTTGTCTATTATTTATTCCTACTTATCAGCGGCAGATGTATTGAGTATGGGTAAGAATTTACAATTTAAATCTAAATATTAATTTTAATTAAAGATTTTAAAAGAATTTTGATATTTAAATGCGGAATGCTATAATTTAGGTCGTGGCCGCCCGATTCACCCTCACCCGTTCCCGGGTAATTGATTTGACTAATTCCTATCGGTGTTAATGTTAGAAGCGAAAGATTGTAAAATGTATAATATTAAAATAGTGATTCTTACACTGGCAGCTATCAACAGCAATTGGCGGTAATGACGATGAGTATGGGGAGCAGAATGGAAGAAATGCAAATGCAGGTCCAAGAAGAAAAGTCCCTGGACACGGCAATGGCCCTTTCTGAAATCCGAACACAGCTTCAGGAGTTGACCAAATCCGTCGAGTCGTGTCAGAGTGAGGTTCGTCGTCATTTTAGCAGCTGTGCATGTTCAGTGACAATACAGCGTTGGCCAAAAATCACGCACCATAGGAAAATAACCTAAAAGAGTTATGATCACAAGTCACGTACCATAGGAAAACGCATGTAATGTTTAAAAATGATTTTCAAATTGTTTGAGAATCATTTACAAATATTGTACATAATGTTATTTCCCTATGGTGCGTTATTTGAGGCCAACGCTGTAGATATACAGTGACTAAATACTGAATATTGATAACTGATCAGGTGACGGAGGTGAAGCGAGATATGATATCGATGAGGACGGAACTAGACGTGGTCCAGCAGGTCAAGGACGAGATTGACGACATGAGAGACTGTGTTGAGAGAATCGACGACTTGACCAGAAAACGGAAGTCTCGGTTGCTCGAGCAGGTTCCTCTTTTCACAAAATGCCGCCTAATGCGTCTTTTCCCTTTTCTTTCGCTTTTGTTTTCGTTCTTTCGGTTTTCAGTTTTCCTACTAACAAAAATAGTTGTTCTACCGTCCCGAGTGTTAATTAGCATAACTATGTACTCTGCCATGTTTGGAACTAATTAAATGATTAAATATTCAAAGGGTCTCACGGCATTCCTCTCCTTTTCCATTTTCGTCGCTGTCCTGGGTATGCTCCAGTTTGGATTCAATACAGGCGTCATCAATGCTCCCAAAAAGGTTCCCTCTACAGTAACAATCATTTAAAATTTAAAAAATTCTATTTCAAAACCAAATATTAATGTGTTTGTAATTTTTGTGTTCAGGATATAGAACAGTTCATGCGGAAAGTTTGGGAGGAAAGAAATGCCGGGAGTTTCATAGACGACGAAACCGTCGAGTTTTTCTATTCCATTGTTGTATCCATCTTTGCGATTGGTGGTATGCTGGGAGGTTTCTCCGGAGGTATCATTGCCAATCGCTTCGGAAGGTACCAAATTATTATATTTGTTGAAATTTTAATTCCGGGACCTATTTTTTCAAGAAAAGTCAAGCCAATTAACATTTACAGGATAAAAGAGATCCCGAAACTTGTAAATTTTGCAAGGATTGCTAAAATAGTTTTAAATTTGTGTGTAATTGCAGGAAGGGAGGTCTTTTGCTCAATACGATTCTGGGAATCGGCGGCGGGGCCCTCATGTGGCTGACCGAGTCGACCCATTCATACGAGATTCTCATTCTCGGCCGATTCATCATCGGAGTCAATTGCGGTCTGCACTAAATTTAATATCTGCGGTCATTTAATTCTAAAGATTTGATAAATAGAATTGTTAATGACTTGATTATGTGACTCTGCAGGCCTGTACACTATTCTAGTGCCGATGTATGTATCGGAAATAGCGCCACTGAACTTGCGGGGCGCTTTAGGGACAGTCAACCAGTTGGCTGTCTGTGTCGGCCTTTTGGTGTCCCAAATCCTTGGCATCCAGCAACTCCTCGGCACCGAAGAAGGCTGGCCCGTTCTTCTAGGTCTTTTTTCTTAACCAACAAATCTCATTTTTCGATTTTAACAAAGAAAAAAGGAGTTTTTAAAATAATTAATGTATTTTGTGTTCAGGACTGGCTGTCGTGCCGTCGGCGTTGCAAATTCTGCTATTACCATTGTGCCCTGAGTCCCCACGTTACCTTCTCATCACAAAGCAACGGGAGGACGAGGCCAGAAGGGGTGCGTTTCAACATTTTCTAAATTCAAGCACTTTTTATTGTAATAACTGTGAAATGTTAATATTTATTATGTTTTTTGTTCAGCCCTGCGTAAACTGCGCGCTTCCCCCCAAGTGGAGGAAGACATCGAAGAAATGCGCTCGGAGCAGCGTGCACAACTATCCGAATCAACGATTTCCATGTTACAGCTGTTGCGGTCCCCGAATTTACGAATGCCACTCGTTATTGCTGTCGTCATGCAAATGTCTCAGCAATTGTCCGGTATAATTGCGGTAAGAATTGCATTTTTTCCTTTATAAAATGATATTAATGTACTAAAGGTGACTAAAAACAAACTTTAATGCTCAGGTCCTATACTACTCGACGGAATTGTTCATGTGGGCGGGTTTGTCAGATTCACACGCAAAATTCGCAACGATAGGAATCGGAGCCATAATGTTGGGAATGACCTTGATTTCCATTATGCTGATGGACCGGGCGGGCCGGCGGACACTTCATCTCTACGGCCTCGGCGGAATGTTCATCTTCTCAATCTTCATCACCATCTCAATGCTTATCAAGGTTTTCTCTATTCCGCCTCGGATTTGTTGTCGTTTGACCAATAATTCGGTTTCTGTAAAGATTTCCAAGTATTTTCACTGTAAACATTTCCAAGTATTTTTACTGTATAAACCAAGCATTTTTATTGTAAACATTTCCAAGTATTTTTATTGTAAACATTTTCAAGTATTTTTATTGTAAAGATTTTAAAGTATTTTTACTGTGAAGATTTCCAAGTATTTAACTGAAAATTTCCAAGTATTTTTACTGTGAAGATTTCCAAGTATTTTCACTGTGAACATTTCCAAGTATTTTTACTGTAAGCATTTATTGAAAGAATAATGTTAAACGACAACAACTAAAATTAAAACGATTTTCTCATCCTGCTTTCATCCCCAAGTGACCCGCCTAAAAAGTTATTTTACCGCCGCCCTTTTATATTTCGTTTTGCGCATGTGAAACTGACCCGCGTTTTAGCACTCCCCCTCAATTTCCAAGAACGAAAGCGAACCAAATGTGTCTCAGGAATTTTTTTCTCTGTTCAAGGATATTCTGGACTGGATTTCCTACTTGGCCGTGTTTTTCACGTTGAGCTTCGTGGTGTTCTTTGCCGTGGGGCCGGGATCCATTCCCTGGATGATCACTGCCGAACTTTTCTCACAGGGACCACGACCCGCTGCCATGTCCATTGCCGCGCTCATAAACTGGCTGTCAAACTTCCTCGTCTCTATTCTCTTTCTTAAAATGAAGGTAATAATATAACCATCAATGATTACATTATGATAAATTATTCATATCGATCTATAATACTCACTTTACCATGAATTATAGACTCACTTTGCCATAAAATAACTCATTATCTTGATGAAAATCGTTTACCATAATTTAAATTAAAAATATCTCAACTTAATAAATATTAACCATAATTTTAACAGTCAAAATGTACCATAATTCCAAAATTGAATTCAAATGGAGGTAAATACTTTTTTAAGTTAAGGTATTTTGAGTTTAAATTAAGGTAAACGATTTTAACTCTTGTGGTATTCTTTGAATTATGTTTTTTGCGTATTTATGAGGCAAATTAATGATTTTATAGTAAAACTAGTGAGATTTTATGGCAAAATGAGTTTTTATTACGGTTCAAAATAAATTAAGACTATAAATTATTTTATGAGAATTAAAGGGAGTACTTATTTACTAATTTGGTTATTTTGAACAGAATTATCTGAACAACTACGTGTTCCTCCCGTTCAGCGTCCTTCTCGCATTTTTCTGGACATTTACATACAAGCGAGTTCCAGAGACGAAGAATAAAACATTCGAAGAGATTGCCGCCCTCTTCAAACGCAATAATCTCACCAGGTTCCTTTGTTAATTTCCCTTACTAACTTTTGTTAATTTTTTTGTCAACTTTGTTTATTATTGATGGAGGATTGGAAATTTGAATTTGTTTGTGACTTTAGGGAAAGCAGAGCAGCTTCAGATGACAGCCACATTTATGGGTAAGTTTTAAAACATGTAAAGCGCATTGAACATATGAATAAATTTCCATCCGAATTAGGTCATGTAATAAGACCACGGCCGGTAATCAGAATCAGCTCCCAACCACCGACGGCTATGCCAAGACGGCACTGTGAAAAGTTTATTTGTCCTTGTCCAAAAGGTTTTTATTTTTCGATTCTTTATTAATTTCCTCTAAAAACTGAAATCGAACTTGGAGTTTCGATGAGCGACTCCACTTGTTCGGATGGAGCCTTTTATTCCTTTTCTCTTCCTGTTTCTCATTTTTAGATTATCCAGCAGCTTTTATGATTCCATTCGAATTCTCTACCTTCCGTTCCATTATGTATTATTATGATAAATGCTTATAATTAATTGACATGACATGACACTGACCAAAATGACGAACTCAGTGATTGTTTTGAAAGTATGTTGAATTGCGTCAATGCGATGGGTCAGCCGATGGCTCCTGAAAGTTCTGCTTTGATTGAAGACAAACCTCCGCCGAATGAATCATGTGAGGAGGAATATGACTACAATCATCTCTGACCTCTGCTCGTTCCCTCGCTCTATTTCGTCATTTATTATTCTTTGATCACGTTTTGCTCTGTTTTCAGTTTCTTTGCAGATTCATTTTCTGTAGTGATGATTTTATGTCGTAGAAACGATTATTTTATCATTTGTCCTCATTATTTTTCACCTAGCCTTAATAGTTGCTATTATTGTACGTGTATTTTTACATTATTAAAGATTCTTATTCATTATTATTATGTTTGTGCTATAAAAAAAGAAGCTATACGTACCAGTAGTTCAAAAAGATATACAATAAAAAATAATATAATATATTTCTTTGGTAGAGAAAACAAAATATTTTTCGTTAACTTGGAATTATTTATTGTGGAATGGAGAATGTACTTAATTTTTGTTTATATTTTGGCTCTTCTTTTTTTGTATTTTGTGCGGGAATGTTACTTGTCCGTTGAAAAAAGAAACCAGCTGTTAAAATAAGTCTAATTTCCTTGATAATTCTATTATTAAATATATAGTTTGTGTAAGTATAACTGAAAAGGCAATTATTACTTGCAGTTTTTGAATTGTTCTATTTTGAATGTATTTTGTGGGCATGCATTGCATTAAAATTTGAAATGTTAGCAGCATGAATGATTTTCATCTCTAGCCTAACCGATATCGCTGCGCATGACAATTTTCTCTCAGTTCATCAGCATGCAGGTAAAGAACCTAGAGTTGCCATTGTTGGCGAGGGCGGGAGATTTACTAATTGTTTGTTTTGGACTTAGCCCCCTGTGAGTCGAAAGAGTCCTCGAGTCCCGCTCCGACGAACAACACCACCAGTCAGAACAGCAACAGCCAGCAAAATGGAAACCCGAACCTGAATCAACATCCTCTGCAACATCCACTGCAACATCCTCCACTTCCTGGACAGCAGCAACAACCACCTGCCCCCGTGCCGTTTTCGATTCCGCCTTATCGTCACTTCCTCGATGACAACGCCGTTTGAAACTACAAGTGTAAAAACAGCAGCCGTGTTCCCTTAATTAATTATTCGCATGAATGGATTTACAATTTACAATAACATTAAAATAGTAGCATGATATAAACTGGAGGATGATAATTAGGCTCTAATTGTTATTAATGAGGATGATCATGAGGAGATCATGAATGATTATGTGACAAGGAATGAAAGTTGACATAAAGTACTTATTACTCACCAACAACACCTAAGCCCCTCCCACCCACAACAATAACTACAACCAACAACTGGATTATTCATATTCTCCCAACACCCCTCCTTAACTAAATCGGTAATAGGACATACAAATTATGATGAATGCGTGGCTGAACGATTGATTGATAATGACAACTCTCAATTAAGGTGCTCAAAAGAATTTCTAGAATAATCGAACGAACGAATCACTGATTGATGCTGCTTTTACGTTAATTATTAATTAATAATGAAGCATTAAATGTAAATCGTACGTAACATTAATTAATAACCATACAATACAAGCCAAAAAAAGGTCAACATTGTTCTTCCTTTTTAGTGCACTGTCTTTATCGCACGGGTCTTATTCTGTAGAATTTTTGTACGATCGTAATAAATTCGATTATTTCCGTTCGTCTTTCTAATTATCGGCAATCTAGTAATCATTTCACATAATTAACGCATTACAAAAGGTAATTACTTTATATATACTCTTAAAAAGTTAAGAGTAACATTTAAACCTTCCATGCAAATAAGTGGTATCCGCAAGAGGTATGAATTTTCATCAATAGTTCGGTATTGCGTGATTGTCCATTAGTTTAAGATATTTACTTAATTAATTTCCGTAAAAAATTTCAAAAAAAATTTGAAATCATAAAAATTGATCGCCATTTTAAGGGCTACCAACATATAAAATTTTATTTCGTGGAAGAACAAATCATTGGAAAAAAGTACCTAGTTCTTCGTAATTTATTTATAATCTTAAATTCCTCTTCAAAACAAATAACAAAGTCCTATATAAACTTGTGAGGAGTTTAAATTATATTCGCTCATTTAAATAAATGCCTTGGTACATAAATTATTGATCTTTCCTTACATACTTACCAATCTGGTACGTTCATTTATTTCAAGAGGTTTATCAGACAAGTCTCAGACATACAAAAACCAACTAAACAGCTTTTGTAATCTTTTCTGATTCAATCAGCCATGAAACAAGAATAAGAAATGACACTTCTCAATTAAGTAAACACACATTATTCAGTGCAATACTACAACTTGTGCATTTGACATTGTGTAAATAATAAATTCATGTACGTGTGAGATGGAAAACAGTGTAAGTATGCGTCACTGTCCTGACTTGAATATACTATTACAATTATTCGATTACTACATGTACCTCTAGACTCTTGACAATCGTACACTTTTGCGTGAAAGGAAATTACCACATATCTAACATTTCAAGAACAAATTGCATTTACAAGAACAAATTACATTAATTATATAATCACATTATTATAATTGCTTTGTTTACTTATCGATTTTTCTGGATTATTTATCGTCCTATCATGAATAATATGGAGCACAATAAGTCGTATATCTTTTAACTGTGAATTTCAAACTAAATACTGTGAATACTCGGTTTATGTACTAATTACGGCCTTATAAATACGAAATTAAATTCAAAGATAATTTTACTAAAATTAGGAAGATTTATGTCTTAAAATCTTAAAATTAGGCCGATTTATTTGCTAGAATTCGAAAATTGGGACGATTTATTTGTTGAAATATTAAAATTAGGCCGATTTTTTTGCTAGAATTCGAAAATTGGGACGATTTATTTGTTGAAATATTAAAATTAGGCCGATTTATTTGTTAAGATATTAAAAGTAGACCGATTTATTTGCTAAAACACTGAAATTGGTCAGATTTCTTTGCTACAATATTAACATTGTGCCGAATTATTTGTTAAAATATTAAAATTTGGCCGAATTATTGGCTAAAATATTAAAATTCGGCCGATTTATTGGTTAAAATATTAAAATTAGTACGAATTATTGGTTAAAATATTAAAATTAGTACGAATTATTGGTTAAAATATTAAAATTAGGCTAATTTATTTGCTAAAATACTGAAATTAGGTCTATTTATTTGCTAAAATACTGAAATTAGTCAGATTTATTTGCTACAATATTAAAATTAGGCCGATTTGTTTGTTAAAATACTAAAATTAGGCCTACTTATTTATTAAAACACTAAAATTCTTTAGGCCTACTTATTTATTAAAATACTAAAATTAGGCCGATCTATCTGTTAAAATACTAAAATATACTATTTCAATTTAATTGCTCATATTTTCAATAAAGGAATTAGCAGTTATGTCAACATAGATGCGTATAATCAATGAAACGCATAGAATGTTAATGTAAAAAGTTGTCCACTATAATCTACATGAATAAGCATTGTATTTCCACGTTGCTCCAATCTATTATTTCATCATAGCAAGAAACCAACGATCAAAAATGCGGTAGTTGTGTAGCATATGATTATAATTACGCTATAAAATTGTGAAACTGCTTTGAGCAATAAACAAGAGATAAGTCTTTTAGCAGAGACGAAGAGAAGAACAAACCATTATAGTATAATTGGAACGAACATTACTCTACAATCTACAAGTCTTGTTGCTGTTTATTAATTCCTTATTGAGTCACCCCAGTAAAAGCCGTTTGTCTGTTATAAATCTATTAAATCCAAATATCTAATGTTAGTTTCATTCTCGTACGTTTGTTAGAGCCAACAAAGATTGGTCTTGAAAATGAAGTTCTTGAATGGACTTATTCTAGACAAAAGTGCATCAGACAATAATTTAAAGTAAAGTGTTACAGGTACCGAAAGGAAAGATTTCTGGAATCTATATAATCTATACGTTACTCGGTAAAACGAGGTATCTTAAATTTTTTGCCAAAATTATACAAATTTACAAATTACTATATGCAATTTGCGCTTAAAATTTTTTTGTTGTGCACAATTTGCACTTAAAATGTAAATACAATAAATTTTGCAAAAATAAAAGTTGGACATACGTCGTTTTTCGGAGTAGCATCCAAATTAACCATTTTAACACTAAAAGTGCTGTTCCACGCTTCCACAATTATGTTAAAGTTGAAACAAAGAAGACGCAACAGTATCAAAGGGTTAAATCAGTATAATGTAGTGCGAAGCGAGTTCCTCGTAATTAATTATTGGAAGTGCGGAGCCGGTACACAATACAGAAACACATCCCACGTGTGGGAAGGTCACTACTAAGTTATAATGCACTGAACGGTGAAAAAGTAAGTTATTATGCGATTAGTTCCCATACTATAACAATTCACATCCTACAGAGAAGCACGCTTTGTTCTTTGCGCCTCCAGCAAATTATATTGACAATTAAACATGATTTACGATACCAGAGCGGGCGCATAAATTCGTTTTCTTAATTTTAATTTCAATTAATAAAATTGTTAATAAAATTTTCTACGGCACACGAAATATTACTCTGTGACCTTTCCACAGGATATTCAAGTGACATTTACATGGACAAATTATGAATTCCTGCATTTAATACACTATATGACACTGAATAGGCATTAAATTGATATTTTTTCTTCCGGATGGCCACGCCCTTATTTGTAGCAAGTGTGACATGATTTTTGGCAGATAAAGTACTTCGATAATAATATCACTGTTTAAGGCACTGTGATAATTCTGCAGCACTCCCCTTCACCCTGAGTCAAATCTCGTCATGATACACATAAAATTTAACACGTAAATGAAAGAGGTACACTTTATCATCATTCTCATAGGAAATAGCACAACTACTTGGAAGACTTTGTGTTTTGTGCAGAGTTAAATTATATTCATGACTTCCTTATTCTATGATGATTCAAACAGGAGGCATGAACTTCATCCCTAACAAAAAATACTCACCTGCATATCATTAGCATTATGATATTGTAATTTTTATGCTTCATGTAATAAACTAAGACTTGCATTTGTTGAACTAGACAAAAAATTAATTAAATTATTTACGGACTTTTTTTGATGATTTATGCAGAAAATGCTACACAGGTACCTATTGAATACACACTCTTTGAGAAGAATTCTTCAGGAAGAGCAAGAAAATCATGTTAACCATAATATTGAATCCCACCATCACGAAATGAGTTCGTAAGTACATATATCTAAGTACAGTATCCATATACAGGAATCTTGGAACATATACATACCTAAAGCTTACAAATTATAATGCATTTTACTAATATAAGAGATTTTTAGTATTCAAAGGGTTAACAAAAGTATAATTCACCTTTCGTGTTGAACTTGGATCAGTTTGTGCATATTGCCATCAAGTGCTTGTACTATTAAGGTGATTACACTGAGTTTGTCGAGGCAGGATAAAAATTTATAAAGTTGATCACCCAGAGAATACCTCGTTCAGTTCACTGTCACCAAAGATGACAACATTGACAACTGAATAAATTACAGTGGATAGAAATAGTGGTGTTTGCAATTAAAATGAAATTGGTGGCGCTACGAATCAATTTCCAACAAGAAGTTATCTACAGTTAAAGTTTTTTGTTCCAGTTTTTATTTTTTTAAATCAATATGGTTCTTCTGACTCTAAGTGCCTTCTTTTATAATTTCGTTTGTGCGTTGCATCAATGTGAAGTGCCATTAGCAGCCCCACAATCTTCAATTGCAGATATTTATAATTATAATGCGAATTTCAAGAACAATAGTGAACAGTCCTCGAATTTGTATCTGTTTAACAGAAAAAAGAGATTACTGGTTGATAAAATTAATGAAACAGATGACAGTTCTTATGACCAAGTTGTAAATCCTTACCCTGTCATATGGACCCTTAATGGGGCCATTCAGGGGTATTCTATGGGAACTGTAAAAGGAAGAAGAGTTTTTGCTTTTCAAGGGGTCCCTTATGCGGAACCTCCAGTTGGAGAATTAAGATTCAAGGTTTTGTGTTTTTTAAGAACGTATACCCTAAAAATGCATTTAAAAATTAGGACTTCAAAAATATCACATGCCATTTGATAAAATTCAAGTTTGTGATCTTGTACAGGCTCCATTACCGAAATCAAATTGGCAAGGAATTCTTAAAGCACAGAGTCCAGGCAGAAAATGCTTACAAGGTCACCCTATCAACTTATTTCGCGTTGTAGGCTCTGAAAATTGTCTCACGTTGTCAATATACGTTCCAATGGTAAGTTAATCCACAAAATTCCTTTATGTCTACTGGTATATCGTCGCTCTTCTTCAGAAAGGTACCAAACACTTAATCATTAATTCAAAAAGGTCACATATGATCTATGGTCACATATGCCAAATGATCAATAATTTTTTAAAATGATCATTCTGGTTTAATGGTTTAGCACCTTTCTAAAGAAGAGGGACGAAATGACACGTGCAAAAATGTGCAGATAATGTAAAATATACATAGTAGCATGTAATGACAGACGTTTAACCTGTGCAAGCAAACAACGGCTAGGTTACAAGTTAAAAATTACGTATACGGTAGTCATCAAGCAAGATAGTAGATTAGAATGTATAAGTTTCACTTCTCAGGTGCAGGCAAACCTCATCATTATGAGTAATCAACTCAGATTGAGTAAATACTGCAGATCCTATCTATTCTTCTTAGAATTTATCGACACAAACTGAATACTAATGACAAAATACCATTATTTTAATTAAGGTTCGTTTCCCACAATTTCCTATAAGCGTTTCAGCCAAAACTTTTGTTATTGCTACTCGAAACTTTAGAACATGACTAATAATGATTTTTCAGATTCTCAAGGAAAATCAGGATGCAAATTCCATTCGTCCAGTGCCGGTCATTGTTTGGATCCATG
Source organism: Yoshiicerus persimilis (assembly GCA_020352615.2). Classification (NCBI taxonomy): domain Eukaryota; kingdom Metazoa; phylum Arthropoda; class Collembola; order Entomobryomorpha; family Tomoceridae; genus Yoshiicerus; species Yoshiicerus persimilis. The sequence goes on from CM036943.2 coordinate 6,875,276, forward strand.
GTGGCTCGTTTTTTTACGGCAGTGGTTCAGAGTGTGCAAATTAATTTTTTCTAAATACTTCATTGTTCACTCATACTACATTATTGTGCCGCAGAAAAGTTAATTAAAATGTGGTCTTGCATTACATATAGATATGGTCCAGCTTATTTGCTAGACCAAGATGTTATTCTGGTCACAGTAAATTACAGACTCGGAGCTTTAGGTAAATTCCATGTTTTGTTCTGTATTTTATGCATGCAAATGGAAAAACCAAAGAAAACAATCAAGCAAATGAGAATATCTTATTTTTAATTGTGTGCATATTTTGTTAATTATGTATGACATTTTGTGATTGAAAAACGGTTTAATGGGAAAAATAAATGATTCTACAGGATTTCTTAGTACCGGAGATTTACACAGCCCAGGAAATTATGGATTGAAGGATCAGGCTCTTGCACTGAAATGGGTTCATGAAAATATTGTCGAATTTGGTGGAAATCCAAATCAAGTCTTACTGATGGGACAAAGTATTACTTTAGATATCCTTAAATAAAATATATACTACCTTAAAGTTAAAGTTCATTGGAGCATATATGACAACTTTTAAAAATTGTCACAAATATATTTTCCCTATTTATATCGTAATTTTTTTACCTTTTAATCCGCTAACTTATTTCCAAATCTATACAGGCGCTGGTGGAGTAAGTGCTAACTTGCATGCGATATCTAAGAAATCCAGAAAATACTTTCAAACGGGTTTTTCTCAAAGCGGGTCTGCCTTTTGTCACTGGGGAGTAATAAGCCAGAAAAGAGCACAAACATGGACATCCAGTTTGGCGGAGAAGGTTAAATGTCCTTACAACAGTAGTGAGGAATTAATGAAATGCCTTCGTACTGTTCCCTCTGCAACTCTACTAGCAGCTCAGCTAAGAATTTTTGTAATTTATTATTTTTAATACTATAACCATAATTTTTTTCTAATTTTCCTACGTAAAATGCATAATCAGTATTTTATTATGATTAATTTCGGCTTTCATATGACAAAAATAGGTTTACTATAAACTAAAATTGCTATTTTTCCACAACTATAATCATTTTACCATAATAATAACATTTTGCAACAACAAGCTTCACTTCTTAAAAAAGTATGCCTTTTCCACAAGTAATATTGCTTTTTCTTGAGGTATTTCATAACTTGTTAAACTTGATTATACTTTTTACTCCTCGAATTTGTAATAAATGTGTAAAAGTATGTGGAAAAGCTTATATATATGGAATTAAATTTGTACGGCGTAGCGACTACTGTGGTAAAATGAAGTATGAAGTTATTATGGTAAACTGAATATAGTTGTGGAAAAATGCCAATTTTAATCCGTGGAAAGCTGATCAATTTTGGGGTACAATAAAATTATCGCCATTTTCTGAGTTTAATGTAAAAAGTGCTGCGTAATACTTACATTTCTTGTTCAATGCGTTTAAGGATTGGGCTCCGTTGCATCCATTGGTAGTGTTTGCACCTGTAGTAGAGCCAGAGAGCCCTGATGCGTTTCTTGTTCAATCGCCTAGAGAAGCGTATGAAAAAGGAGAAGTCGCAAAATATCCCTGGATATTTTCATTCACTTCCCAGGAAGGGCATTTTGAACTTTATGGTAATAATACAAATAAATAATAGTAATAAATCAGCGAAAATTTTTTTAAAAATTGTTTCCTGTTTGGTTTTCGAATTCACTGATTGCTGTCAAATGGCTTTACAAAAACGACCAAATTTTGGAATTTAAATTAACAATAGTTCTGCAAGCTTTACTTCAATTACTTCCCGTAAGAAGTAATCTCAAGGCTTATTTACCACACATACTTGACTACGATTACTTGTTGAAAGGGAGCAATAAGACTGAAATGAGCCACAGAATAATGCAAATCTACAGTGCTGGCAGCAACTACGCCTCACTAAATGCAATAAGTCAGGTAAGCTTACTGTCTTTAAATATATATTACAAATTACCAAAAATTAAAAAAAAATGGGAAAAAGAAGTATCACTTTTGGAAATGTAAACATAGTTTGGAGAGGTCATCCAAGAACTTTTCGGTATCCCAAATAGACCTAAACTTACCATTTTGGTGCATCCGTCAATTGAGATTAAATAGTCTGCCATTTCATTTCCGATTTCTTCATTAGGCAAATCTCAATCGATTTGAACGTAATTAGGCTCACTAGATTCACAAAACGATTCTCTATAGGTGAGAACAATTGCTTGTCAGTCAATGAGTGTTGATGCATAAGAATCAGATTGGGTATACATTAGGAAGATCCTATGGTTCTTATGCACAAAATCGAGGCTTTCTAGGGATGGCTATTTATCAAATGCCATAAGTCACACGGGACTCCAATGTGAGCCAAGGCACTGACAACAGTTCGGGTCACCTAAATAAATTATATTTTGGTGGTTGGGAACATAGAAAGAAGGGAAAATCCAGCAAGGTCCAAGGGGATTCGTTTTGTGAATCTAATGAGCCTAATTACGTTCAAATCGATTGAGATTTGCTTAATGAAGAAATCAGAAACGAAAGGGAAGGCTTTTTAACCCAATTGACGGATGCGCCAAAATAGTAAGTATATAGTTCGAAATACCGAGAAATATTTTCATACTACAAATTCCTTCGGACACTAGTTTTTCTTTAAGTATTACTAATTTTCCCATGTATTGCACTACTTTTTACACATAATTTTTACGAATTTGGAAATTTCTTAGCCTGTAACTTAAGTTTATTTGTATGGCTTCCACAGATGTTCAGTGACAGATTTTTCTTAGTGCCGATAGAAAAGGCGATCAGAGAGCACTCTAAAATCGCCCCAGTTTATGCATCTGTTTTTGACTTCAAGGGAAACTACAATCTTGGAACTATTTTCGGTGTTGCTAAACCAGATTGGGGTACGTTCTGCTTTCATTTACAAATAATAGCAATTTTTTGCAAAAGCAGTGAATTTTGAGATCTATTTTACCATATTCTGTAAATGGTCTTGTTTTTAGGCGTTCCGCATGGTGAAGATAACTTTTACTATTTTAATTCTTCGCTCTACTACCATGGATTTTCAAAAAGTGACAGGGAATATCAATATAGTCTTCTAATGACAAATTATGTGTCCAATTTTGCAAAAACCAAGTCAGTTTCTTATTATTCATTTTTATAAAAATGCTTTTGACATATAAAGTTACTGCATATAATTAACTCTGACATTTCTGGTTAATATTTAGGGAACCTACGTTTGCTTACGCAGAAAACTCAAACTTCTCTGCAGCTAATTTATTGAAATTGAAATCATGGAGGAAAATTGACCCATCAGAAGCCAAACTTCAGTTACTGCAAATAACAGAAGAAATTAAAATGGTCGCAAATCCGTTTCACGACAGAATCAAGTTTTGGAAAAACACGTTTTAAAAGACTGAATAAAGCCCTCATTTATTATTTTTACAAAGTGCCGAAAAAATTACAAAATAGGTTACAATTATTTTATAATTCAGTTGTTCATGTTATAATTATTACAGTTGTTTTTACCAATGACTCAGTGTAACTGCATTTTTACAATACATAATATATTACAATATTCGAATACAATATACACTAGAAAATTACTTTTTATTCTTTTTAAGTTTTGAAGGGCTGAAAATGTGGAAATAAATGGAAAACAATAGTATGCACTATTTTCCAAAAGTTGTCTTGTAAAAACTTGAAAAAATAAACCTATGATTTCTAAAAAATTTAAATTTCCTTTTTGCATTATAAAAGTACTGATTATTTTGAAACGTGGAAAATATTTTACACATTTGGATTCGTGTAGAAAATTCAGAAAATTTGTTTCATGGTATGAATTACAAAATCCTGTTGCAGATAGCATTAAGCAACGGTTCTTATTTTCCAGAAGAGTTACTTGGGAAATTGAGCGAAATTCAAATATTCGGATTCTCAGTGTATAAACATTTCTACTCTACTCTTGCTCAGAAACTAAAACTTTTTTTAGACATTTTTGACTAAAATGCATTTATTTAACAGCTATGACGAATTCTTAGGAAGTCAGTGTGCAAACTGTTCTCGTATATTTGACAGCAGTGACAAAAGAGTTACCAAACTGAAGGAAAATGCAGAGCTTTCTGAAAGTCAGCAGGAAAATAACAGGGAATTTAATTTTGAAAATGATGTAACAAATTTCGAAGCCATTTGTTTCATCTATGGAATGTCACCTGTATATTTGGCTGACAAATTTTCAGTATTATTCAACAGTTACTCTAAAGATGTTCAAGATTGCGTTTTGGAGTTAGAATCTGAAGTCTCTGTCGAGAAAAGCAAAATGCTTACATTCTGTAGTGTTTGTGGTCCACTTTTTTCGGAGATGTTCCGAATAAATCAAACATTTAGAAAACTTTCAGATAAAAATTCGTTTTTGTTTAAGACGTTAAATGAATTGTTTTGTTCTTTTGATGAGAGCCCTAAAAGTGCACTTGTAGAAATAGATATTAAAACTGAAACCGATAGTTCAGCATCCGAAGATGCTTTTCTAGAAGATCCGCTGAGGATTAACGAAAATGAAGCTGAGTCTGAAAATACCTTATTTGAAACCACAAATATTAAAGAAGAGATCATCACTTTCGAAAATATCTTCCCAGATACCGCAGAATTTTGTCAAACAGGCATAACTAAAGAAAATCCTATTCACGATGAGAACGCATTTACATTAGGAGGACCAGGACCATTAAATAATTCCGCAGAAAGTAATTAATTGTAATTTTATGTATAAATATATTCTAAACAAGTAAATAAATATGCAAATGTAAATAATATTTAAATAATAATTATATATTTGCGATTTTTAATACATTTATTTCCATTCACAGGACGCTACACTCTGAGGAGAAGAAAAACAAAAAAAATTACAAAATATGATGACGGACTTGAATTATCTGACCACAATTCCTTCGAATCTTCTAATGATGAAAAGTCTTGTTCTGACTTCCATGATTCTGGATCTGAATTAAGTGAGGAGGATCCTTATGAATCAGATTCTGGTAATTATATTCTCCCTTGTTGCTACTACTTTATTGAATGCCTTTTATCTAGAGTAATTTTGTATCGAACCATAATAAAAGCTCATTTTGCCATAAAAAGAAATTAAAATCATTTCACATTTACTGCTTTTTTCGTGTTGTTACAGATAGAATCGGGAATATTGCAGAATCTGCAATAGGGAATAACAATAATGACTTAAATGAAGCGGAAAATGAAAAAGAGAAACTTTACACTACGATACGACTGAGAAATGGGTCTTCCAAGTCTGAAAAATACAAATACATTTGCAAGAAATGTGGGAATACATTTTTCTCAATTACAGGAATGAAGTCGCATCTGGTGAGTCATGACAATATTGAATACCCGGTGCACCCCGAAGATATTAAAGGACCTCCATTTAGGTGCCCAATATGCAAACGGGAGTTTCAAAAGAGAGACTCGTTAAAAGTGCATTGCTCAAAAGTCCACCAATTACAGATTCTACCAGTTCATAAACTAAAACCTGGGAAAACTAATTTCCATACTTGTTCCGACTGTGGATTAAGTTATAAAAGTTTTGAGGGACTGAATTTACACAGAAAAAAGATACATGGGGACACCCTGTACAAGTGTTTGAGATGCAATGAAGGATTTAAAATTGAATCTGAGTGGCAATCTCACATGGATTCTCATGAGTTAGAAACCTCTTCAGAAAACGATCCTTTAAAGATTGCTGGCGATACCGTAGACAATCTTAAACCCCGTGAGTAATTCTTTATCAAAAAATTCTTTTGCGAAAAATCTTAAAAATTACATTTTTCAAGTATTGTAAAACTAAATAACTATTTTTTTGCAGGGAGAAGTAAAAAAGTTGCTTCTGAAACCGACGACCGCCTTAAACCCCGTAAGTAATTCTTAATCAAAACATTTTTATACGAAAAATCTTAAATATTATTTTTTCCAGGTGTTGTAAAACTAAATAACTATTTTTTGCAGGAAAAATTAAAAAAGTTGCTGCAAAACGCAAGATTTGTTTTACGATAAACGAAAGTGGAACCAAAGTTCGGAAACGAGTATGTCCCGAGTGTAACTCAAGTTTTTCATCAGCGTCTCACTTGCGAAAACACAAAGTACAGATGCACACGAAGACAGTTACAGTTTACAAAGGGGATTTGCAAGGTCCTCCGTATAAATGTCCAGAATGTGAAAAAGAGTTAATGGGTAGATCATCTCTAAAATATCATTGTCTGAAGCATCACAATTTAAAGATTCCATTATTACGCCAGACCCGAAGTTTATCGACTTCTCTCCATTGCAAGGAATGCGTCACGAGTTTTGACACTTTTCAAAGTTTTAGTAAGCACCAGCGCGTGAAACATAACAAAAAGTATTTTATCTGTGTTCTCTGTGACGAATATTTCGAAACTGAAACTGATTTGGATTCCCACAAATTAAAAATTCATGAAGAATTAAATAATATTAGTGTTGTGGGTGAAAAGGAAACAGAATCAAAAGAAAAGTATTGCGAAGAACCTTATTTCTGCAGAGACTGCAATTTCACATTTAAAACCAAGATCGCCATTAGTGCACACCTTAGAAAATGTCGCTCGGTATACACGAATTACGACTGTAGGGAGTGTCCAGAGGTTTTCACGAATTCAATGACCTTGCTCCATCACTTGTCCAGTGTTCACAATTTATTTACGCACCCAGAAGCCTACAAGGATACTTATTGGTGCACAGCCCCCAAATGTGGGGAAGCATTTTCCTGTTTAAAATCCTTGCAGCAACATTTACAAAAAACAAATCATGAGTCCTACCAAATTACTTGTGCCTTTTGTGAAAAACAGTTTGATAACTTGCAAGATCTTAATTTCCATAAACAAGAGTCCCATTTCGAAAAGGATGTCGCTGCAAAAAAAATCAAAATCGCCGCGAAAATGAACCGCAAATTATCTTCTTCTTACAAATGTCGTTTCTGTGATCAAAGTTTCGCCACTATGAAGGAGAGGACCCTTCATAGACAAACACACCCCAAAGAGGAACAGATCTTCAAGTGTACAGAGTGTCCCAAGACGTATACGAATAATAATAGTTTAGTGCAACATTTGCATATGGTTCACAACGACGAAAAATTCCAGTGCGACCAATGTGGCAGAACCATCATTGGAATTAGAAGATATCGTTTCCATTGCAAAGCACATGCAGAGAAAATCAGCGGAATCAAACCGTTGTGTGATTTGTGCGGAAAATGCTTTGCTAACAGAAAGCAACTCAATAAACATAGAAATATCGTACACTTTAAAAGGGAGGAGAGACGTTGTCTTATCTGTGGCTACGTTAGTAAAACACATTACTATTTCAACGTTCATATGGAAATGCATGCTAGAAATGGAAAAGTCAAACGAAGGAAAAGGCAAGAGTCCTAAATGTGGTGGAAATACTATATGTGCATTGTCAAACCTTTATTAATACAGGATAAAAAAATTTTTTCTGCAGAATCTTCAAATATTACCAATTTTTATTTTGTACGATTTCTAAACACGCTTGAAAATAAATGTTCTCAGTACAGGGGTTCCCAAAAGTTATCCTAACCTTCAATACCAATTTTCTTGGTTCCTTTTACTTCACAAACCTTGTAGAAGCTTTGAAATATTTTGACATCACTATAAAGGTAGATTTTTACATTTAAAAAAAATTGTATTTCATTCTATGGATTTCAGTTTAGAGAGTTTCTTGTAAAGATGGCACTAAAAGGCGCTGGTTGTGTTGTTAGACCAGCATAAGGATCTTTAAAAACATCATTTTCATTTGGCACTTGACTGACAGTGTACTTTTGTAGAATTCCCACGAGAAATGTAAAAATCGTCGATTTGGCCAAGGCATCCCCAACACAATACCGTTTTCCTGTGTAAGAAAATAATCTTGAACGTTTTTTTTAAAATTATTACAAACTGAGAGTATAGCAATTAAGATAAAACTACCTCCACCAAAACTGAACATTCTGTCCGTGTTAATAACGTTGTCATCAGCATCAAGAAACCTTTCCGGTCGGAAAATGTGAGGGTCGCCCCAAAATTCTTCATCCATACTTGTCCCGTAATAACTTAACAAACCAATTGTGCCCTACATTAGGATAACACAAATATACTACATTTTAATTACCTGCATTATTTTGTTCGGGTTTAGTTGGATTTTTATGATTTAGGTGTATTTGGCATATGTGACCATAAAATATACTTTTTTAATCAAATAGCCATCCACGGTTGTGTCCTTTGCAGCACATCGAATATTGATGTTCACTGTTGGAGTTATTCGGGAAGATTCTAGAATTGTGGCCTGAGTGTAAGGCATCCTACATAAAAAATTTGTCTGTTAAAATTTTACAAAATTATTAAAACGATTTTAATATATTTTTCTGATCATACTAAAGTAGAGTTTTGATTTTTGACAGTCCATAAAATGAAATCTTTAAGATTATTTAAAATTTTGAAAATTTAGCTGACTTAAAGCGATCTTCACTCGTTGGTAATCTTTCATGTCCCAAAACTCTTCGAATTTCCTCCTGAACTTTTATTTGGACATGTGGATTTCGTATCATGTGCTGAATAGTGTATTCTAGAGATCCCCCAGTGGTCGTAGAACCAGCCTCAAATAAGTCGAACAATATCATTGCTAAAGTTTCGTCTATAGATATTATAGATAGATTACGTTAATTTCTTTGCATATTAATTAATATCACAAATAGTAAAACTAAAATTTTCCTCAAATAAAAATGCATATTAGTTTTTCTATGTAAAATTCTGGTGCAATTTTTATAATCATTTTACCAGTGAATTTTGAGTTGCATCCATTGTTTTTCATTTCTTGATCAATTTCGTACAGATACGCTTCTATGAAATCGTCTTGTGCTATTACATATCTTCCCGCTCGGCGACGTTCATTGATTAGGTTCTAAAAGCAAAAATTATAAAACAATATGTACAAATTAATATGGGAAATAATTTTAATTCCATGTTTATTATAAATAATAACAAAACGGAAGCACTACAGTATGATATTTTGCACGGTATCCAGAGTTAAGTTTTTTCCCCATTAAATCTTTTTGGGAAAAAGTGAGACAACACCGGATTTACACCAAACAAGAGCATTTAAAAAAATTTCAAAAAATTTTTTTGAAATTTTTATTGTTTTTTGCTCCTGAAGTCTTGTTTGGTGTAAATCCGGTGTTATCTCATTTCCACCAAAAAATTAGTGGTACATAATATTTTCCTATGTATACCGTGCGAAATGTCATACTGGATGTTGATTTTCATGACCTACCATACAATATTCTCTCATTTTTCTTGTACTCTCGCAATATTTCGCATGTCCATACATCTTGGGTGAAATATACTTCAAAAATGGAAATAATTTTCTTTTGACATGCAGTTGATGATAGACTTTGTTAATATCGTGTGACAACCAATGAACTTCTTCAAATTCCCCATAGTTTTCCATTGGTTTAGATCCAGCTGCTATATTCCACAGAACCTTGATCACACTTAAGTTGAACATGTTTTTTACGCAAACCTTCCCATTCCCCTTTTCTCTATTGGATTCCAATGTTGCCAGCAAAACTAACAATTCGTCTTCAATTCGAATTTGCATTATGCTTTGTTGACCCAGCCCGAAATGCTTTAAGGTCTTTTGTGTGAAACTTCTGTTGTGTTTCCATTCCGTCCCATTATTTTGCAAAATCCCTACATAAAGAATTGTAATTGGTTACGTTTTAAATTTAAAGGGTCAATTTAAAGAATAATGTGAATTATCATTAAATTTTGAATGAATACATCATTAATGATAAATTCACAAAAGCATTTTAAATAAAAAATGAGTGTTTTATTTATATTGATAATATGCATGAAAATTGCAAGATCAGAATAAAATCCCATAAATAAAAATATAATATATCTTTCTGAACCTAATGGCTTTCCAAAAGACCGGTCAATCACTTCTGGTTCTATGGGACGCGAGAGCCAATCTTCATGCGACGACACTAATTTTATCGTGTCGTGATGGTTGAACACAACTAGTAAAGCAAAATATTTTTTCATGCACTATTTATTTAACAATTTATGGAACATAATTCCCCTGGATAAATTATTTTGGTAAAGGTAAGAAAAACTGAAAATTGAATTTTTCGGTAATTTTTAATCAATATTTTCCAATGTAGCACTTTTTTGGTTTCTTACCAATATTTAACAGAAACATTTTGTAAACTCGGAGTCCTCGTACACGTTCATATGTTTTCACCATAACTTTGTGGAGGGATTCCTTAGGACTTAGTGCGAATTCTATGCATTCCCTCAGTAGAAGTTTCCTGGGCGGTCCTAAAAACGAAATGTTATTGACATTTGGACAAATAAAATAATTTTTAATTATTCACCTTTAGGTTTTTGAATTTTTTGTCTATATTTCCCAATGAGAGATTTTAAAAGGTAACGAAGACAGCCTCCTAAGACTATTACTGCCAAGATAGAACTCGGAAATAACATTTTAGCGATTAAAATGAGAACAGTCCTTAGTGCTCTTCCCTCACACCAAGCCCAACTGACTAAAAATACTTTGGCATTGACCCTGTATAATGTAACTATTGCGCAATATTTTAATCATTGAAAATCCCCAGAATGAAGCCCGAGGAAGTTCATCTTTCTTTTTGCTAACTCAAAGGTATATTTTAAACAAGAGCATGTTGTTACATTTTAATAAGACTTTTATTAACAATGAAGTCCGCAATTTAATTGCTACATCATTAGTAAAGTTCTATGTCCGCGTCTTCAGGTGCTGCCCAATTATGGTATGTACTCAGTTTTTACAATTTCCATTGTAGTTAGGAACTAGTGACTAAACTCATATTTCCCACTGGAAAAAAATTATATGGGAACAATTGGGAGTAATGGGAATCAAAGCAAATAAAACAACTCTTGAACATACATTGAGCAGATGCAACCGTAAATTCTATTCTAATTTTTTTCTTCCAGGGAAGAAAAAGGAAATATTTTTTTATTATTCATGAATTAAAAATGTGCTATTCAGAATGCGTATATTAGGTGTAAGCCTTTAGCGAGATTTTATGTCATTATATTCAATATTATTTTTTCACTATCTCATTTAATTTCTCTTTTAATAGTGAAATGAATAAAGTAAAGAATTTTCCTTTACTCAATCACAAAATGTACCCACCATCAATAAACATAATTCCGAGAAACAATTGTGTAACTTCTCACGCATGGTACTACGTTTTACTTCAGAAAACTGCTAATTTTTAAGCTACTAAAATGAATGAAAACTGCAAACCTACTCAAAAGACAATTGCTAGTCTTTGCATAACTTAATTAAAGAATTTTACAAAGCGGTTACATAAGGAATGCATTATAATACCTACATATACATTAAGGCAAGTTAAAAGTAAATGTAGAAACAGCAATACAACAAAGCGTTATATTAAAATAATTATATAATACATGCAGTGAGCACTTGTGAATGAATGCTTTCTCAGAGACAATTGCTTTTGTTTCCACTCCGAAATTAATTGTTAACTCCAAGCCAATTAAAGACTATGTGTGTAGGCTAAGAATGGTTCACATTTTTAATTAGAGGTTTCAAACACCGTCGTTTCTAGATCTTCAATACAGTGGTTTCATACAAGTACTTAGAGTGCTTTCAAAAGGTATACTCCAAAGAGAGAAGCATATCAATTAATGCAATTAAAGGGTGCAGAAAATAAGTAAAATTAATTATGCCATGTTATATTATATAATATAATACTTGAATTTCGCCTTTAAGGACTTATTAATTACTTGTGTAACGTATACCATGCATTCATTTTGTCGTTAAATGCATTGCGATGACCACAGTGAAGTTCATTACAAACGTCACATAGGACAAATTCAAATTCGTGTTTATTAACAAATCTTGTCAAATCACCAGGTGCACATGCGACGGTATTTCGACGTTAGGGTATTATTTTTTTATTGCAGTTGAGTTACGAGGTGAGTTGAGAGGTGAGTTGAGAGGTGAGTTGAGAGTTGAATTGAGAGGTGAACTGAGAGAAGAGTTGAGAGGCGAGTTCAGTGGTGGTGAGTTGAGTGGTGAATTGAGAGGTGAGTTGAGAGGTGAGTTGAGTGGTGAATTGAGAGGTAAGTTGAGAGGTGAGTTGAGTGGTGAATTGAGAGGTGAGTTGAGTGGTGAGTTGAGTGGTGAATTGAGAGGTGAGTTGAGTGGTGAATTGAGAGGTAAGTTGAGAGGCATTGGTCAACGTTGCTGCTCACCCATAGTGAAAAGTAAAATGAGAAATAAACTAAAATAGTCACATTGAGACCTACGAAGCATAGGGTGTTTAGACGTATTATATAGTAAAAGTTGGTATTAGCCCCAATGCACTGGAAAAAATGACCAGCTTTTTAATAGACTTGGAATCCAAAAATTTTGGAAAGGAGAAAAAATCTTCCATACCTCTCACCTCTGTATACCATCACCTTACAATGCTATTATTGGTCATACAGAGTAAAAACTTACTTATACGTTACCTCCAACCATTTCAACAAATACACCCAATAAGTCTTTAAGTTGTCAGTATAATCTAATGCAGTAGATTGACAATTAAAAGATTTGTAAGCGTTCCTTCTATTTTACGTGCATTTATAAGTCTTTTACAGTTGCTGCAGTTGGGTGCTGCAGTTGAGACAGTGAGAGAGAAGCACATTGACCTAGTTAGCTCCCGTAGTAGTACTGTAGTAATACTGTAGTAATACTACTCCACACAGTACGAATAAATTATACTTAAGCAATGGGACCTTCGAAAAGTAGCCACACATTAGTTCCTACGAAAAGAAACCCAGTTACAAAAGTGAACTCAAAGCGTAAGGTTATTGAGGAGCTGCATTCTTGCAATTCTGAAACTACTGAAAATTCAGCGTATGAAAAATATGTTCAGATCTAAAAAAACTTCGTATACAGAAGAAATTAGGAGTGAGAAATGGTGAAGAGGTATTAATGTATTAACCACAGAGAAGGAAATATTAAAAAGTTGACTTTTTTGAAATAATGCAGCGGTGTCATGTGTATAGTACTACATTTCTAGCTTTACAGTAACAGTCACAACGAGTGACCAAACAAGAGTCAAATAATGCTATGGAAGCATTTGCTCCAGTGAAACCATAGAAGGCTTTTTCCCAAAAAAGGATGTTGATGTTGGAACATGGGAAGCACCCCTAATAGCAACGTCATGGTCGGATACATTTGTAAAATATATTACAGCCATCGGTTTAGTTAAAGTCAATCCGTAAAAATCTGGCGATTTTTCGACGGTTTACATAGAATTTTCAGACTTTGTTGTTATTGTATTTCAGTAATTTTGCTCGGATTTCTTTCAAGAAAGTAATAGGAGGCTGCGTAATACTTCTTTGGAAAGCCAGATACATTTCCCACAACTTTCTTGCGTATACTTTAATGCACATGCAATAAAGTTGACTTAATTAAACTTGCTTGTTTTGACTAATTTTTGAGATGACTATCTCATTGACCTTAAAAAAATTGTAATATTGAGAAAACCTTTTGTATGACTATCATGGCTAACGAACTTGGCTTTTGGTGATGCCCCTAATTGACATACACTTTTTGATATATTGTATATTGGATAAATATTGATTGGCATATTTTTTCCTTTTTGACATAATTTTTTGGCATAATTTGGCATAAATAATTTGGCAGAAACCACTGTGAATGTGCATGTACAAATTAGGGTAGTAGCATGTGTGTAATGAGAAAGGTCCCCTACCTGAAAACGTTTTATATAAGAAATATTCGCATTTGAGATGAATGCCTTCGTCATATAAGCTAATCGTAGATATGAAATGCGTTATCTCTTATCTGAAGAAGTTACGAATTGTGTTTGTAAGAATCACCGTTCTTCTACTTCTCCTCAAAGTAATGCATTACAGAAAATACATTAGCTAGAATTTCTGTAGGTAAATATCCTAATATTTGTAAAAATGTGTAACCTTTCAATCCAAACTCAAAAAATGACCAAAAACCGCTCTAAAATGAGTTTCTTTAAAAGGATTTATGAACTTGCAGATGTTTTGTAATTAATTGGATTTAATCTTCTGTTCTAACTTCAATTTATTTTAATAAGCATTATCTGAATATTAATACTTGAATGATGATGAATTTTATGATGATATTCATACTTTATACATGACTGATTAAATATACCACATAGTGCCTTACCTGTATTTATGCCATTTAGGGGTTTAAAAAACTTATTAATGCCAAAAGGGGGGTGAGAAAGATTGATTAGAAAAATAGAAATATGCCAATAAGTGCATGCCAATTAGGGGTGAATCATCATCATCATCCCATATCAGCGGCGTATATTATCCAAGAATATTATGAAATACACTTCTCAAAGACAGTCTTGAAACTTGGGGAATCGGCGATCCGATCCGATTCAATTACATACCCCAAAACATTCGACCGATCCGATCCGATCCCATCTGGCAAAAAAAATTTGAGCGATCCGCTCCGATCCGATCTTGTATATCCAAAAAACTTGAGCGATCCGATCCGATCTTGTTTATCAAAAAAAGTTTCCCGATCCGAACCGATCTTGTTTATCAAAAAAAGTTTCCCGATCCGATCTTGTTTATCAAAAAAAGTTTCCCGATTCGATCCGATCTTGTTTATCAAAAAAAGTTTCCCGATCCGATCCGATCTTGTTTATCAAAAACAGTTTCCCAATCCGATCCGATCTTGTTTATCGAGAAAAGTTTCCCAATCCGATCCCGATCCGACATTGCCCACCAAAAAAGTTTGAGCGATCCGATCCCGATCCGATCTGGGATCGGGATCAGATGGGGATCGGATCGGGTATTGCGATACCATTTGGGATCGCCGATCCCCTAAGTTTCAAGTGTGCTCAAAGACAACATATCATTTATATTTAATATCTCTATTGTACATCCAGCAATTTAGAGCATTCATTTATTATTTACGCATGGTATTGTATTAGAAGTATTAGAAATATGTCGAAAAATTAGTTCAAATTATGCCTTTCTTCTATGTGATTGTCTTTCGAATGTAAAAGTGAAATGTCGAGTTATTCATGCCGCTTGCTTTCCAAAAATGTCCCTTATAAAAGTTTAAAATCCTCTAAATGGAATTCTCTACTAGAAACTCCTTGTTAAATGCAAGAGAAAACATTTGACTATGGTAGTAGTTAAATATTCCTGGTCCGTGTTCTCCCGTGAACTTCTGATACGTATGCAGGTTTAATTAAATTAAATTCATACCACATTTTCTCCAAACCCGTGGCTTATACAAAAAAAAATTAAAATATGCAAAGAAGAGCCCGACAAAATTTCCTTTACAGTATGTTTCCTTGGAGCCTTACCATATCCGTTTTTGACATTTTTTTCAAACGTGTTTTTGGTGTAAATCCGGTGTCATCCCACTTTTTCCCAAAAATATTTTAACGGAAAGTTTTTAACGTTTTGGGATGCGGCAAGCGTTAATAAAACTTACTGTAGATTATTATTATGAATGATTACGAAAATTTGACATAAAATAGTGCGAAATAATATTTCTTAAAATGAGCTTTTAATATTCAAATGTTTTATTAATTAGGAAGACAGAAGGTGAAAAATAAAAAAAGGGATCTACCCAGAAGTAGAAAAAGAGTACCAACACCAAGACATAATTCTTGCTTTTGATTCATTATTCAAAGTAAAAGTAAAATTCACAGTAAGTCTTTAACCAGCTTAGAATCCAGAATAGGATTAATAATTTCGTCAAAGTAAGTTTGGTACAATTGCTTAACTTGGATCTTGTAGTTTTCGTAGAACTGTGAGCCTTCATAAATTTCATGTCTGGGGTAGGCCCATTTGGATTGGAGTCCAGTAGGCGTTGGATACAATTTGTCTTTTATTTTGCCCATGGGGAGAGCCAATCGCATGTCGTCTTGTTTCCACCATGCCTCTGGTAAGTTGACAACTACTTTGCCATAAGATTGCACTTTTCGGAATGTCGAATTCCCACTGTGCCTAATTGCAGCCATCCGTTCCTTAATAACCCTCAATTTGTATTCTTTCAAGATATCGGCACATATTTTCAATTGTTCGCCAAGTTCTTTGTTGTACTTGGGATGGAGGACGGAGGTCAAGTTGGAAAAGGCAAGAAATAGAACCGCAAACTCTTTCAGGAACGGTGACATTAGAAAGGCGTTTGGGTAAAACAATCCCTCTTCCAATCCAAACAGAGCCAGCGTTTTTTCGAAACTGTGAACTGCCACCGGAATTTCACTTTTCTTTTCCTCCAATGAAAAATCATTCATGAACAGATTTTCATACCGTTTCTGCGTTGCCGCCATTTCTGCCTGCATGAGTTTCAGAGAGTGTTCAAAAAACAGGTTGCTGACATTGCTGGGTTCGTCTTGCACGTGCTTTTGCATGTCTTCAACCGAAATCGTTGTAAAGACATCGAAAATCTTTTGGGCTGTAGTTATGGACATATTTGCTGCCATTAAGGTCAAGTCCCCTAATAATTCAATGGGGCTTACAAAGGTTTTTACAGTAAATCGCGTTCCATTCTTGAAAGCTGTGACCACGATATCGACGTATTTTGTATGTTCTTGTTGGTTTAGTTCTCGTTCCTTCAATTCCTTTTCATCGTAATTGTTGAGAAATGACAATGCGGGAATAAGTTCTCCGTAATATTCCACATCTTTGACTACCTCTGGGTCTTCACAACGAGCACCCCTCTTTTCCAACTCTGCAATCCAGTCCTCTTTTCCCTGCGGAGTTTCAGCCATCAAGAAATACTTGACTTTTCCGTTCGTCAGAATGAATTTTGTTTTACCTGGGTCCTCATTGTCTTCACTAACAATGATTTCTTTGATAAACAAACGCCCAGCATGGTCCTTGTTGCCTTTAATCTTGAAATAAGTCAAGAATTCCTCATCCAAGACAAACCAACGTGTATTGTAGCGGACGGCGGCCCACTTTTGTAAAAACCCGCAGTAGTCTTTAGTTTTGTTTAATACTTTGTTGATTGATTTCCTGAAGTTATGAGAATCCAAACTTGCACCTCTTTTAATGAGTTCAGCCATCCAATCTCGTTTGTCTTCGAAACTGCCAGCGATCAAATAGTACTTTTCTTTTTTGTCCGTTAGAATGAAATCGTTTCCCTTTCCATCAAAGATTGTGAGTTCGTCAACGTGCAGTCGCCCCAAATGTTCTTCTTCGCTGTTATTTTCGTAGAACTTCAACAGATTGTCCTCCGATATTGTAAACCAACGTTTAGTGTAGCGGACGGTGGTCCACTTTTGTAAAAACCCACAGTGGACTGTAGTTTTGTTTAATACTTTGTCGATTGATTTCTTGGTGTTATGAAAATCCAAACTTGCACCTCTTTTAATGAGTTCAGCAATCCAATCTCGTTTGTCTTCGAAACTGTCAGCGATCAAATAGTGCTTTTCTTTTTTGTCCGTTAGAATGAACTCGTTTTCCTTTCCATCAAAGATTGTGAGTTTGTCAACGTGCAGCCGCCCCAAATGTTTTTCTTCGCTGTTATTTTCGTAATAATTCAACAGATTGTCCTCCGATATTGTAAACCAACGTTTAATGTAGCGGACGGTGGTCCACTTTTGTAAAAACCCACAGTGGTCTTCAGTTTTGTTTAATACCTTGTGGATTGATTTCTTGGTGTTATAAGAATCGAATCTTGCACCTCTTTTAATGAGTTCAGCCATCCAATCTCTTTTGTCTTCGACACTGTCAGCGATTAAATAGTACTTTTCTTTTTTGTCCGTTAGAATGAACTCGTTTTCCTTTTCATCAAAGATTGTGAGTTTGTCAACGTGCAGTCGCCCCCAAAGGTCTTCTTCGCTGTTATTTTTGTAGTACTTCAACAGATTGTCCTCTGATATTTTAAACCAACGATTATTGTAGCAAAACCGAAACTTTTCCCATATTTTTAAATAGCCACAACACTCCTTTTCCGATATTGTCAACGGCATTTTCAAACAGCAAAATATTCAAATATTTTTTCTGCTTAAAGAGTGTACTTGTCTTATAGCTCAAGAGTGCTAGACACAACTGAAAAGGAAATGTGCAGCAGTAAAATATAAAAACATGTTAATGAAATATGCAACAGTCGTGGGAACCCGTCTACAAACTAAGATTCAAGTGTGCATAAATTGAGATACTCATTACAATGCAAAATGAGTAACATTATGGGAAATAGAAGCCAATACTTGAAATCGTCTGCAAGTAAAGTAAAAAATAGGCAAAGAGGTATTATTGCCTGCTGAGTAACGAAAAATTACTTTCCGTAACGAAAATTACTTGCCGTAACGAAAAAATACTGGCGATAACGAAAAATTACATACCATACCGAAACATGATTTAAAACGAAATTTGCATTAGCATACCGAAAAATTCCTTTCCACTCCGACACCCTAAAGTTGACCCCACTGCATAACAATACGTAATTTCTGAAAGCACAAGTGCCCCAAATTGGAGAAAAATTAAATTAATGTAAAAATTCATTACTTCTGAAGTTATTCTGCAATGCCCTAATGTAGATCCCATAATATTGTAACTCATAATCTAATCGGTACATTTATATAGAGGAAAGAAGTCCCTTCGGAACCCTCCAGTCCCCCTGAGGAACACTCCAACTGCTCCAATATCGCAATATACTTGGGTATACATTGTCGTAGTGAACTGTCTGTACATTTAAAGCCCACAGTGCATATCAATAAGGGCTATTCGTGATGTCAACCAATTTTTAGCCCGACCAAGGGCTTATAGAACGGGTTTGTCTCTGTGTGTGTGTCTGTGTGTTTATAATGCCGAGCAGATAGTCAATTCAACTTTCAGTCAAAATATTAATTTCACATCCAAATCCCTACTCAAACTTTCAAATGATTTCAGAAGACTGTCCTCCCCAGAGTCAATCCACATCACGTGGTCATACTCATTTTCATATAATATCATGTGCATACCAAGTGGCCGTTAATGTTTTTCCCATCCCACCCAAAGCAGTCAGTTTGGAAGCATCGACAGATTCACAAATGACCACCATTCGGTTTTCATCTCCCGAAATTCTATTGTGCAATTTTTCAATTACCAATCTACCTTTGATTTTTCTTTTTTGAAGAGATTTTATTATGCGTTTTTTGTCAGGCCACCATTTGTTTTTCAGTAATTTTGGTACAGTTGGTTGCACGAGTACAGGATCTCTTTTATCGGATTTATTTTTCATAGAGTGCCCGCTTTTTAATGGCAAACCTTCAATTTTCCGGACACAGTGACTGTTATTGGTTACCGAAAGGCGAAAGGATTTCAAGAAACGTGTCTATAGGCAATTCCTTTTTTGAAATATTCCTAGCAATTTTGAATTTTTTACCTGAGTCGTCTTTTCTGCTCCCTGGAGAATGGAAATGCAATCACAAATACAATACAGGGAATTGAGGTAATAAAATGTCAACTTACAATTTCTTCTCTTTCATTTTCCGAAATAGTATCACTTTGCATTAAATGCAACAAAATTTCTGATAAACTCGTAATTTTATGTGCCAAATACACCAAATTTTGTTTTGTTGCTGTCCGAGTATCCATTTTGATTTTCTTAGTCAAAGGGTGTTGCCACTTGGCAAATGTACCTCTATTTTGGTCTTTCCCCATTCAGTGTTGCCATAAAAAACCTATTATAATATTATACTATTATTCGGCGAAGACAAATCTTGTAATGAATACATATTATATCGCATTTATTATATGAATATAATATTTATTAATATTTTATAATTAAAGCACCTCAAAAATAATTAGTTTACCTCGAGGAAAATAATCGCTTTGCCTCATACTACATTTCGGTATTGAAAATTTATCGTCTCAAGTATTATTATCCGAACTGATAATAATACCTTTTCCTCAAGTTTTAATGTAATTTGCTAATTATTCAGTACATTTAGTTTAATTATAGTGAGTATTTTTGTGCTACTTGAGCTAAAGGTACTAAAACATTTCTAAATTGCATTAAAACTGGAGAAAAAGGTATACTATCAGTATGGAGTAATGATATTTGGAACTTATAAATATTTATTATCTAAATGTATTTATATGAGACAAAGCGATTATTTTTCTCGAGGTAATCCGATTATTTCGAGGTGCAATTAAATATATGGCATAGTTAAATCATCGAAAACCACAATTTCATGTAGCATAATAATATCTCCGTCGATTTCCTTGGGAAATCAAGTTTTTAACTTTGTGCTATATTCTCATATATAATAGAGAGGTTCTCAATCGCAAAAACATCAAGCATCAAACACGAAACATACCCCTCTCGTGTAATGTAGGCAATGTTTATGGCATGAAAATGCCTTGTTTCATGTCACACAAAAACATGAATATGAACGGGCTGGTGTTCACGGTTACTGTTTTTGTCTAACTTTTCTTAACCCGCCAAGATTAAAAAGCGAATTGTATTTTCTGCTCACTAAGTTAAAGATCAAGAAAATTCCATATTGTAAATTCACTCAAGTTTTTCTATGATTTTTTTCTTTTACAAAGTTAGGAAAATTTAAACCAATCTGACTTACGGCATACCTGGAATCACCGCATTTCATTCGAATTAAACAGGTACTTACGACTTTTAACATGATTTCCTTTTAGACGTTTTGAAGAGCTCAATTTAATAAGTCAACTAACACTTAACTTTTATTTAGTGTCCAAGAAAAATCTACCATGGAGTATGATATAAATGACGACGATCTCAGTGTAGTTGACTGGGGTTACCAATGAAGAGAGCAGTATCACCAAAACAAAGAAGAAGTGTGGTTCCTATTTGTGAATCAGTGCGAACAGTTCCTATTTAACAAGTAAGAAAAAAGACAGACGTCAAAATCTAAATCGACGAAAACTAGGAAAGAATTAATTATGAGTATATGATTACCATCGATGAAACCCCAGCAGTGAGCTAAAGGTGCTTCTTTTCGTGATATAGCTTCTGCATACTCCAGCAGCGATTGTCTGCTTAGCCATGGCTGATTGAGGTCACTAATAAGATGGCCAAAGTTGTCCTCAATGAAGTTTAGCATATAGTTGATTATTTTTGACAGGTCGGTTTTGCTGCGCTTAAAAATTATTCTTAAGTCACATAAACGGTTCGGATATGCAAGTCGACGAAGTAGAATGCATAGGCCTGCAATAGTGAATACATTTTATATGAAATTTAAAATCGACTAAAATATATACTTGTTGGGCACCTTCTAAACAATGATCGTTACCTTCTATTCGTGATATAGTGGATCCTCTTCTTATTTTTACTATCAATGGCAATCACTCTGCAATCCGAAAAATGTCGGACTTATCGAATCGGAACATTTCGATGCATTCAGCATCGTTATACTTTTGAATTTGAAACGGTATTTTAACGTAACGTATTTTTCTCCTGTTTAAGATGGCTATTTCTATAGCCGAGGAATGATTTGTCAACAGTAAGTACTGTAAAATGTTCATTTTTTCTTAAATTTTAATTTTGCTGGGTTAGTTACTAATCACAATAAATGAATGAGTCAGAGTTGATCAAAATTGTGTAAAGGGCATACGTATTTAAATCTTAGCGGGTCTTATAATGCTGATTTATTAGTGTTTTGATGTATGAGAAATTGAGAACCATTTTTTTGATTTTGTGACATCATACACCGAACATCAAAAATTGGGAATATGATGTTTCATGTCATACTTTGTCATGACGAGAGAACTTTTCTAATAAATTACGTTTGGTATTACCCATCAATTATGCTGAATTCCTACTAATTCCTTTTAACCTTCATATACAGGGATGCCGACCCAGGGTTTTTGGGTTATTGGGTTATTGGGTTTTTGAGCAAAAACCCGACCCACTTTTTTATCAAAAACCCATGGGTTTTTGGGGTTTTTGGGTTTTTGCTAGGCGGGAATGTAAAACACACGGTAATTTTCCTAACAAATTACAGTTTATCTTGTAAAATATGAACATATTTGACAATAATAGTTAACAACTATCCTTGTTCATCATATTTTGACTTTGTGAGTCAAAAAAGAATAAATATTAAGCAATATACACAGAATATTACATCATTTTGATAGACCAAAAACCCAATAACCCAAAAACCCAAAAACCCCAAAAACCCACAAAAACCCATGGGTCGAGGGTTTTTGCTCAAAAACCCATGGGTTTTTGCATCCTTGTTCATATATTCTTAATTATAGTGTGAAAAAGCGACAATTATAATATTATTATCATGCTTGGAATTGCAAACGTAACAAATTATTAATGGAAGTTATAAGAGAAACAAAATTTATAATAATAATTAACTTATATAACTAATTAATAATTTACTAATTATTAATAATTAACTTTTCAAACTTACGTTTCTATTTTTATGACTAAAATGTATATTTTCCAGATTTGTTGACAGTTTTATTTTTACGAAAACATACAAATTACTGTGGAATGGTAAAGTTCAAGTAATTGGGGACGAAATACAATCTATAATCATAGTATGCGATTTCTGATGTCTTAATATTTTGTTTTAAAAAATTATCCAGATTTCTGTTTTCCTATTTAAATAAGCAATATAATAAGTTTCTTTCTAAAAATTAAATTAAGTAGAACCGCGTTGTATTATTAATTTAAGGTATAGGATAATTACATTGTAAACGAGATTAATAAAGATAGTGACAGATTACTAATTAAGCTGCGATTATTTCTCAGGTAGGACACAATCTATTGCATAATCTTCTCGAGACTTATCTCCTTTTAACTCTGATTGACTGACCACAAACTCATTTCATAATCTAACTACACAAAGAATACAAGATTATGGAAAAAGATATAGTTAGGTACTATCCCACTTATTATTAGAATTGATCCACTGTATTTAATTCTTTTCTACTTTTGGTTCATTACAATAATAAACATTAATGCATATTCACAAAAGGAATCATGACAGACAGAAAACAGTATTTATTTGGATATGACTAATTTTTAATCTTAATAAGAATCTTTATATTATGGGGTTTGCTTGATGGAGCTGCACAATCATTTAATTGAACTCGTCAAATGGCCTTAACCTTAAAAATATCATTTCAGAACGAAATTGCCAATTTACTAAATAATAATATACAGATATACTAACGATGTAAATATAAAAACAAGGTGCGTAAAAACACTAACTACTACTTTATTCATAAGGTCTTTTGGCAATGTACTACTTAAACATACAGGATTTAGGATTTAAAGTTCCTGGATGGTGCTGTGTGACGAGCTTTTTCACGAAACGAGTATTTTCTTGTTTATTGCCAAGTGTTTCAAAGCGAACAATACCATAATGCATTTAAAGGGGAACCAAGCGATGCAGGAAGCAGGAAACGTTCTGCAAGAGTGACCAAAACCACAAATGTACGTAATAAAAGGTAGAGAAACATTTTATTATTCCTCAAGACAAATGAATATAAAAAGCTCTGCCATAAATTAATTTTTGCATTGAGTAATAACTCCTTTACAGGTAAAACAATTTTTTGAGGTAGCAATTTACACACTTTTCTTAATTAGTCACCCAAATTCGTATTTAATTAAGCGAAATGAAGAATTATTGCGAAATGTGCAGATTTAAAATTGAAAACAGTAATAATAATTAACTAATTGACATATAACTTTCGAAAATGGAGTAATAATAATAAAAATTTATTGGTTAAATTAAATAAGTACCTGTGAGAAACGTGGGGATTAATTATAAGAATGTTTCATGCATGAAATGAAATGTGATTTTCGGTTGGCTTACTAAATGTCTCTGTAAATTGATTAAGCCATAGACTTAATTATAATGAATATTTTGCAGGTATTTATGGAATATATTCATTGTACTTTTATACTTGAGTATTTTGCACGTGGCCTAAGATTACTGAATGACTAATCGCAATAAAAATAATTATTATACACGCTATACCTGAAACAACTTAATTTTATTCTACACTTGTTAAGGAATTTGTGGTAGACCAAAGTTATTAGCAGCTGATGCATATTAAAATAGTACCATGAATATGTAAAAAGATTACAAGAACAGAAAAGTACAACACTAAGCATTATTGCTGTACTACTCTAAAGTATAATTTTATCAGATTTAAGATTTTTGGGTGGATGTAACGAAAATGCAAAGCTAAGTGGAATAACAGTGACATAACTTATTAGGAACCTTGCCAAGAATTAAATAAGAGTGTTCAATTTCATCTCACTAGCAGTTTTCATTTTGGCAGTATCAACTCTCCTTCGCCTCCTCTCCAAAAAGTAGGTATTCTGAAAAAGTGACGATCTACTTGTAAAGGTCGAATTTTCAAGGATATCACAGTCACAGCAAGTGACGTTTCCCTTTTATTTAGTTCACGATGGTTCGGTGACCGAGTTATTTCAAAATGAAACAATTTCACATTTTAGTAATTCTCTGGTGCACTTGCAGAGCTATTCATCACACTGAAAATGAAATGTATCGCAGATTTAATTCCATCAACGATATTTTCAAACATTTTAATTCTGAAAATGAAATTCTCAGACGTTTCAACTCCGAAAACGAAATTTTCAGGCGATTTAGTGCTGACAAGGAAAAATACACAGTTGTCACACCTACCGAAACTAGTGACAAGGAAAACCCACCCAGCTACACAACTCCTGGTACTACGTCGCAGGAAAGCACTGAAAACGGTGAAAAGGAAAATTATCCTCAATTTCCAGTTCCTTCAGTTACTGAAAACAAGAAAAAGAAATTTTCAGCACGCTTTAGAAATCCTACATCTCAGAAAAATACTGAAAACGAAAATTATCGTCACTTCCCTAGTTCTATAGGTACGGAAGACAATAAAATGGAAAATTTACTCAGTTACATAACTCCTACATCTCCGGAAAACAGTGAAAAGGAAAATTATCGCCAATACACAATTCCTTCAGTTACTGAAAACAGTAAAAAAGAAAATTATCGCCAATATGCAATTCCTGCAGTTCCTGAAAACAGTAAAAAAGAAAATTATCGCCAATATGCAATTCCTGCAGTTCCTGAAAACAGTAAAAATGAAAATTATCGCCAGTACACGATTCCTAAAGTTACTGAAAATAGTGAAACCGAAAATTATCGTAAATACCTAAATCCGGTAGTTTCTGATAAGAGTGAAAATGAAAACTTCCGCCGTCGCTACACAATTCCTACCGCTGCTGAGAAGCGCGAAAAGGAAAACTCCCGCTCGCGCTACACAATTCCTAGAGTTACTGAAAAAGAAAATGCCCGGAGTTACAATTCTCAAATTGAGGAATTTCGGAAATACATTTCCACCCTTGAAAGAGCCTCCCCACGGAATACAAATCTTCCAAGGGTTGAAAATTCTGAGAAAGCGCTTTCAAATCGCATTAACCTTGGGAATGAAATCATACAAAAAGTAAATTCTGGAAACTTTCCACAAAGTGAACAGGATAGTTTGGCGAAAAGATATCTTGATGTGTTCATTCTCCCTGAAAACGAAAGACCAACAGTTCCTGTCTCAAGTTTTAAAAATTCATCTACTTCGAATAACAATTTACTTGAGAAATACAAATTTAAACTGAAAGAGATTTCCAAGATTTGTCCCAAGGATGATTTCTACAATAGTTACAATCCGAAACACAGACTGGCCGTTCACAAAGCAGCTTCTTTGTACAACGGTAAGGTAAACACGGAAATTTCAGTACTTCATCTCTTGGAAATTTCATTCGTGAATATTTATTAAATAATTCTCCATTAAGATTTCAACGATTTCGAAAGTGTAATGGAAATGTCCGAATTCCTCAAATTCCGGGAAGAAATGCATCCGCAAGTCTGGTATGTTTCTCTAAGAACTGCCCAATTAGCCCGAATGCCACAAACTCTTGCAATGGAAAGGCCTCACCCTATTTATTTGTTCCCAACAAGATTTTTTCCAGAGAGCATCATGAAACACGTTCCATCTAACGACGAGGAGGTTCGTTATTCAAATTACAATTTTTTAAATTAAATTATGTGTAAAATTTTGTTAATTTTCTAAAGGAGTGTGTTGTTCTGGATGAAAGCATTGGAGAAGACAACGGAGACGAAAATAAATTGTGGTATTTCAGAGAAGATGTCCAAATGAATGCTCATCATTGGATTTGGCATTTACTCTACCCTCTTAATTCCACACAACCAATCGACAGACGCGGAGAGGCCTTTTACCATTTTCATCACGAAATTATGGCCAGGTAAGCAAAAACATTCCATTTCCATAAAAAACTTAAGAAAATCAGTACTTTTAAAGTTAAAATCGGTTAGAGTCAAGAATATAGGCCCACAAAAATTAAATTTGAGGGATAAGATTTTTTGAACACAATCGGAGTAAATCTTCAGATTCTTTTTGTATGGAAAAAAGTCTTTTTTAAATTTCCAGATATATAAGTGAACGAATTGCAAACGGATTGGATCCCCCGGCTCCTTTCAATATGCAATTGGATTCGGTTGTGGAAGAACCGTTTTACCCGCATCTAGAAGATGGTGTTTCTACACGAGCCTGGGCCGCCAGACCTCCGAACCAAAGTTTATCAGTAAAAATACTGTTAATCACTTAACTAAATTAATATGCTTTTAAAATGGTTAATAATTACTTGTTTACCTTAATAATTTTATTTTCAATTAGGCCTCCCTAAACGAAACTCTTTTTCAGCAGCTGTACAATTTAACAGTAAAACGAGATCGAATTGTTGACAGTCTTTTAGCTGGCTTTGTTTTCAGTGTAAGTTACAAGTTATAAAAACACAAATTGTTAAAATAATGTTATGTTATAAACTCACTGTAAATTATTACCGTATTCCAAGGCTGGTAGTATCTTCTATAAGGTTGTCTCACCAAAAATTTTTAACCCCAGATTTCTGTTTTTTCAAATTAGGTATTTCAGATTATCATAACTATATTAATTCTATATGCTGTGGTGCTAAATTCTCCAAATTTAGCTCCACAATGACAAAAACTGAAATAAATTAAAAAATTTGCTTGAGACAACCTTATAGAAGAATTACTTATGGCTACACCAGCCTTGACTCTATTCGTAGTTGTGCAGAGACATGACTAAGGAATTTGTATGCTTTGATAATGTTATTAAATTACAGGGCAATCGATTGGTGCCAATTCACACAATTGACAACACAAACGAACTAGGGGAATTGACAGAGGCTTCCAGACAGTCAATCAACCCGGATTTCTACGGGGCTTCCGGTTACCATAATCAGGGACACTTGATTTTGGCAAATTTAATTGGCGATTCAGCTCCTGTAGGCACCAAATCATTATTGTAACACCGTAATTCGATTTAGTGACTATTGATAATAATTTTTGTGTTTAGGGAACACTTGGTGTAATGGCAGATGAGACGACAGCCTTAAGAGACGTAATTTTCTACCGTTGGCACCGTCTATTGGATATGCTGTTCCAGGCTTACAAAGAACTTCATTTGTCACCATACTCCCTATATGAAGTAACTCTTTCGCAGAATTCATTTCTCAAATTCATTTTGCAAAAAAATTTAAATTGTGCAGAAAATATTACATGAATTAAAATGTCACATTTATTTCTAACATTTATTCAAAACATGTTGATTTAATTACGATTGGTTGTTCTAGGGAGATCATGCCTTGATATTTCAAGGGATTGAGATAACAGACATTCAAGTTCTCCCGGAGAACGGAGGAACAGTTAACAGCGTCCACACATTCTGGAATACAAGACGCTTCCACATAGAAGGAGGTAACATTTTCTAAAGGAAATAATATAATTGCATTAATTAATTAATTAAGATGATATTATTATAGGTCTGGATTTCAACGGACGGAATACAACAACTACTCCACCAAGCGTCCGAGTTTGTGCTAAGCATTTGGACCACGAGGAATTCAATTATCATATGAAAATTGTGAGATCTGGATATTAAGTAACTTAACTGCATGATGAACTTGGTTTTATTAGTGTTAGTGTAGGAAGTTCACCATGTGGAAATCGGGAGGTCCCGTTTCTATGTTTTCAGTATATAGTTATTCTTCTTTCCAATCATAGTTCAGTCCAAAACTGAGTAGGAAATGAAAATGTTGATCTGAATTTTGTTTGCAATGCTGATAAATACTAATTTGCTTTTTAATTACAAGATAAATAAGCGAAAAGTAGCAGTTAGAGCCACAATTCGAATTTATTTGGCTCCAAGGTACAAATCCTCAACAGAAGACATCCGATACACGATGGAAGAACAGCGCAGTCTTTTCTTTTCTCTAGATTCTTTTGTTACTCGCTGTAATAATTCATTTTCGTAAACAATTTTCACTAATTCGATATTCTAAACAAATATTCTATCCCACTGTTTTAATTTATTTGTGTTAGTGAAACCTGGAAGTAATCTTGTAATTCGGAGATCTGTGGAATCAACCCTAACAGCTCCATGGCCCAAATCAATTCAAGAGTTAAGACAAAATATCAGAGTAAATGGATCGATTATTGACGCCTCAGAGTCCCTGCATTGTGAATGCGGATTTCCTCACCACCTGTTGCTTCCTAGGGGAACAGAAGACGGAATGACCTTTGACCTTTTTGCAATGGCCACTGATGCTGAAGTAGACGAAAGGGTTAAGCCTTATCCTCAACCGAAATTATGGCGCCAACTGGAAAGAATGAAAATTCCCGAATGCACTCCTTCGCATATCCACTGCGGACTTCCTGGGAAAAGGTACCCTGACTCTAAACCACTGGGCTACCCCTTCGACAGGAAACCTTACTTGGTTACCACTCACTCCCACAGTGAAGACCATCCAGCAGGGAGAGTCGGAACCCGCGAAGTGACAAACCTTGAAGAGTTTGTTAGTCACGTGCCAAATATGGCAAATACTTTGGTAATTATTCATTTGAAAAATAATTTGTATAGAAATTCCATTTTACTTTAACTAAGTATAATAAATTATTATTTCAGATTGTCATCGTTCACGAAAATGTACAAGTCGATTTATAAAAATTAATAATATTTATAAATAAATGTTCCCTTTTGGTGCCATTGATATATTTCCAATACATGAGTTCTTTTATTATATAAGCCATGCAATTTCAAAGTTTAACATTTATTAGTATGATTATCCATTGATTTAACCTATTCGTAAAGTCATACTTTGTGCAGTACAATGCAAAGATGTAATACACAAGTACTACACAACAAAATGAAGGTAAATGAAAGACTAATATCGATTTTACTAACAATTCATATTTAAATGGCTTGTGCAATTTTCTTGATGGCATTATTGAGTAAGAACACAAATTTTGTCTCTTGTGTAACTATTGCAAATTTCTCTATCTTTTACTTTTAAATTGCGTTTCGCAATTAGTGGAATAGATTATTCATCAAACATCGTTATACAATCTTTCATTGCAATTTCTCTAGAGAATTTTTGAAAACGCTAGTGCCTTTCTTACGATAATGCATCTTTTACAACATATCGCCTGCATTCTGCGCTACGAGGATATTAACGAGTTTTTCCGTAAGAAAGGCAAAGAATGTTAGAACGAAGCCTTTATCAATGTACCCAAACCTTCCTACCTGCAAGCACATTGGCTTCATTAACTTTGCCTTTCGTCTCACCCATGGATCCTGATGGCTTTGACTTTTCTGTATGAAATTGCTGGACAAGGTGTGCATTTCAGGTGCTTGTTGCAAAAGAAGAACACTTAAAATTAACACAAGGACAAGCAAAATAGGAAAGGAAAGATAAGCCACAAATTCCATTTGGTCTTTTAACATAATTGTACCGTAGATGGAAATAATGAGGACGAATTGTGCTCCTGAAATTAGAGTTGGAACCACAACTGCAGCGACCATTCTGTTGAGATATTTGTTATGGAGATAGAGCCACGAGTAGATTTTCATTTGTTCTTCGATTACTTTTACTTTGGAGAGGTAACGAATCCAGTATTTTGTGAATTGATTATAAAAACAACCAAATAAAAAATAGAGTGTGACAGAAGCGAAGATTGTCAACCCCACGAAGAATATGCAGCATCCGTAAATTAGAATTATTTTCATTTCTGACGCAGTTATTTCTTTCAGCGCAAATCGCCGGTGAAACGTCAGTTGTGCCAGGAAGATTGAGGCGTAATACGAAAAGATGAAAGCAATGAATATTTCCACTGGCACAACTGCAGTCATCATTATTGCCAGGTAATCAAACTTTAATTTCAGCGCCTTCTGCATCCATTCTTTGCCTTTATTTCCTCTATTTGCTGCTTAAGTGAAACATAATGCCAAATAATTATCAGTGTGTGACCTTATTCATCGCAGGTACATTTCTGGTAATATTTGTATAATAATTACCATTACCAATATTTGTCACCAGATTTTTTGGTAAAGCGACATTTTTCACTTGGGAATCATCTACACATCTGTCTTTCTGTATGTCCCCCTTTTCAACCCTAATATTGTTCTTTGAATTTTCATTTTCCATTGCTGTGAATGAAACAGATCAACAAGATATTAAATAAATTAAGAAGATTCTTAAAAAGTGATTTGTATGGAAACAAAGAGTATAGAAACCTTTTTTAAATTTGACACAAAATTGTGCATTTATGGTCGTGAAAGCAATAATTGTTCAGGTGGAGTAATTTTTACTTCACTGAAGCCACAATATATATTTTCTTTGGATGCATAAATGATTTTATCATTTTGGTCTTACCTGTAAGTTTATCATCTAGTTGAATGCACATATTGATGACTTCTGGCATTGCTTCCAGTCCCTTGAAGATGAATGTCATGTTAGCTGCAGAAGAGGCAATCAACATAGTGATGAAACAGAGGGCTATTAGATAATCTTGGATTCGCCATCTTGAATCTGTAATGCTGTAGAATTCCAAAATAATTAGAAGAACACAGGCAGTAAAGTTGATGATGGCCCCCGTTGCCCATGTCAGCTTCTTCCATTTCTGAGGAGAGACGTAGACTCGACGATTTTTCATCCCGAAGGGAATGAGTCCACAGACATCAAATGCCTTGACATATACATTTACTGAGAAATACTGAAAATCTGTAAACATGACTGTATTTTTAAAATCAAATTAATTCATTTTTCTATGTAAATAGCAGTATTAAGGTTTTATTTTCTGTTAACGGTAAGAGAATATTGTTTACAGTAACTTCATGGTTTAAAAGGGTTAGGAAGTATTATATTGTATAAAAAGTAAAGTATAGTGTACTAAAGTAAAGTATAGTGTAGTGCAGTAAAGGAAATGCAAAGTATTGTATAAAATATGAGACATTACATTAACTTAATAGCTTCAGAATATTTCTCAGTCCTGAAATATTAATGTAGCTCAAGGAAGGAAAAAGATCGGTTTTTTGCGGCAAACAGGCTCGACTTTTTGGTTTTTTGGCTTTTTGCTGTTTGATACACCAACTGCCATCCAGCGTACATTTAAAGACTAAGATATTTATGTATATTCATGTTTAATGACATTTTAATTAATTAAAGTACAGTAACAATGGATTATGTGCTGAATTCAACTTGAATATTATCACGTCAGAGCAAAAAGCCAAAACTCCAGCTTTTTCCTCAAAAAGCCAAAAAGCTAAAAGTCAAAAAGCTGGCTTTTTCCTACCCTAATGCAGCTGTATATAATACACGGTTTTTGTTGGGTACATTTAGTTTTAAGAACTCTTAGGTGTATTATACATAAAGGAAAATGGGGAATAGCATTGCAATGCGATTTATTTTTAGGCTGAGCAAATTCTTACATGAGAACAGTTTTACATGACGTCATTGAAAGTTTTGGAAGGTGCTTGCTTAAAACACGAAAGAAATTTCAGAAGATTTCGATGCAAAATTAGGATTTTTGTGCATAGTAGAAAAATGTACAATACTCAAAAATGACGGCTGTCTCGGTGCTCAATTACTGTATTTCTTATACCAATTTATTTGTAATTAATTTAGTAGTATTTACACAGTACGTCGAGACTTAGTTTCAATTCCCTGTAACTATCAAGAGACAGTAAGGGCAATGCGATGTTTCATTAAATGTACCACGAAATTTCATGGTTTAACATTTATTATTGATTAGCCATTGCTTTAACCTATGCGAAAAGAAATGTTTATTTAGTACGAAGAACAGTTTTAATACACAAGTAATATATTACAAAATGTATGTAAACGAAAGACTAATATCGATTTTACTTACAATTCCTTGTTTAAATAGCTTGTGCACTTTACTAGCATTATTGAGCAAAACCTGAATTCTCTTGTGTAACTATTGCAAACTCTAACTTATATATTATAACCATTCTTAGCAAGGAAAACCGTTGCGGCTTTCTATTCGATGAGAAAAAAACAAATTTCAACATTGGGTACCTAAAAAAATATTTCATTTCTCCAACAATTGCTACACTATTTGAAAACGTTTCCTTTTGCCAAATTCACCAATATAAATGCAGACAGTTAACAAATTAAAGAAATGCATTCAGATTTATATTGAATGAACATTCATGAAAATGTATTTTTATAAAATTTTTAAATTCATTCCTCTAATTACGAAATACGTTATGACTTCATTATCTATGAGCATATCAAACAGAAACAATTATGTACCTTATCTGTCATACAATGGAAACCCAAGAGTGAACATCCTTGATAAATCTTTCATACCGATTTTCTCTAGAGCTCTATTGAATGTGCTAGTATTACTTTTCTTTTGATAATGGTACTTTTATAACAAGTCTCTTGCATTCTCCGCCACGAAGATATTCACAAGTTTTTCCGTAAGAAAGGCAAAGAATGTTAGAACAAAGCCTTTGTCAATGTATCCAAACTGTCCAATCTGGATGCTCATTGGCTTCATTAACTTTGCCTTTCGTCTCACCCATGGATCCTGATGAATTTGACTTTTGTTTATGAAATTGCTGGACAAACTGTGCATTACAGATGACTGTTGGAAAAGAAGCGCAATAAATATTAACATGGCGGCAAGCATAATAGGCAAGAAAAGAAAAGCCACAAATTCCATTTTGTCATTTAACTTAATGGTACCGTAGAGGGAAATAATGCAGAGGACTTGTCCTCCCGAAGTTAGAAATGGAACTACAAAAGGAGCAACCATTCTGTTGAGGTATTTATTATGCAGATAGAGCCACGAGTAGATTTCCAGTTGTTTTTCTATCCCATTTATTTTCGAGAGGTACCGAATCCAGTATTTTGTGAATTGATTATAAAAACAACCGAGCGTCATGAAGAGTGTGACAGCAGCGGCGAATGTCATCATCACGAAAAAAGCACCACATCCGTACATTAGCCTCATTTTCCTTTCCACCGCAGTTTTTTCTTTCAATGCAAATCGTGGATCCAAGCTCAGTTGGGTCAAGAATGTAGAGGCGTAATACGAAAAGAAGAAGGAAAGGCATATTATCGCTGGGACAAATGATGTCATAATAATTGCCAGGTAGTCCAATTTTAATGACATCTTCTTCTGCATCCATTCCTTGGCTTTATTTACTCCATTTGCTAAAGAAGAATCATTACGATTTTAATTATTAGTGTAGGGACATTCCTTGCTAGTGTATTTCTGTTAATATTTGCATTACTAATTACCCATAGCAATATTTGTCACCAGATTTTTTGGTAAAGCGACATTTTTCGCTGGGGAATCCTTGGAACATCTTTCTTTCTGTATCTCACCCTTTTCAACTGTAATATTGCCCACTGAATTTTCATCTTCCATTGCTGTGAATGAAACAGGTCAGCAAAATGTTAAATACATCAATGATTCTTACAAAGCGATTTGTATGGAAACACAGTATTTGGAAGTTTTTTTAAAATATGGGGCAAAACTCTCAAAACTGTGGATTTATGGTCGTGAAATTAATAATAGTTCAGTCAGATGGAGTTATTTTTACTAAATTAAGGCTTCAATTTAAATTTTCGTAGGATGCAATAATAATTCTTTCATTTCTGTCATACCTGTCAGTTGATCATCTAGTTGAATGCACATATTGATGACTTCTGGTATTGCTTCCAGTCCTTTGAAGATGAATGTCATATTAGCTGCAGAAGAGGCAATCAATAAAGTGATGAGACAGAGAACCATCATATAGTCTTGGATTTGCCATCTTGGATCTGTAATGCTGTAGACTTCCAAAATAATTAGAAGAACACAAACACCGAAGTTAATGAGGGCCCCCGTTGCCCAAGTCACTTTCTTCCATTTCTGAGGAGAGACGTTGACTCGACGATTTTCTATCCCGAAGGGGATGAGTCCACAGAAATTAAATGTCTTGAAGTATAAATTTACCGAAAAATAAATAAAATCTGTAAACATGACTGTATTGTTGAAATTAAGTTAATTCATTTTTCTGTGTAAATGTCAGTATTACGGTTTGATTTTCTGTTGACGGTAAGACAGTAGTATTTATAGTAACATCATGGCTCTAAAAACAACAGAAAGCAATGTATAAATGTGACGCATTATTAGCTTAATGGCTTTAAAACATTGCTCAGTCCTGAAATATTAATGCAGCTGGATATTATACATGGTTTTTACTCGGCTCCTTTAGTTTTAAACACTTTTTAAAATGAAGTTCCATCAAGGGCGTACCCAGCAATTTGATCAAGGGGGCACACTAAATAATATTGACAGAGAAATTTTGCTAATTTAAGCCAAATATGTGGTCAAACATAATAAATATTACGGAAATTTTGGAAAAAAGTTCAAATGATATTCGCCAAATATGATGTTTTCGCGCTAAGTGCAATAAATTAAGCATTTTTCTGTTATATTTAATCATGTAGTCGTAAATGATGTCCGTTTGTGCGGAGCGCAAAGAACTTTTACGATTGTATGCCTTTTTCTAAAAAAATCTTTATTTCCTCGGATTTAGGGGGCGGGCCCCCTCTAAATACACCCTTGATTGCCATTGTATGTCACTGCGTGTCGCCCGTATTTGTGATTTGAGTTTTGAAAAGCGGAATAATAATCCCATTACTTAAATATTGGCATAAGAATAGCAATAACGAAAAACACCGTTTAGGAATACCGGCTATTCAATACAATAAGATTCAAAAAATTCTAGTTTCTAAAATATATTATATTATTATGTGTCAACTAAGGAAGATTAACATTACTTGTAATGCTAAAGTGAGTGCCATATTAATAAAGTTTCAATTCAATTCAATTCAATAAAGGCGTTTTAACTCTTTTAGAGAAATGGTTTCTTTTTTTGTGCTACTTCTGGTTTGGCAGCAGGCTATATTATATTAATTACACTGGTTTCTTTACATCCTAGAGGAGCGACTATTACACAAAAACTCATTTGGCCAGATACCATGTTTTGCTTAAGCTGCTCTACTAAGAAAACTCAATTGCGGAAAACATTTTTTATAAATAGGTTGATGCTTAAGACAATGCAAAATAATGTCAAGGTATTTTTTACCAGTAAGCACATTCAATGTCACAAATCATTTTCAAATTCCAATTTGCGAACTTGAAACTCAGCAATTTGAAAATGCAATTTGCCGAACAATCAAAGAAGGAAAATGAAAAATCACTTTAATCTATGGCCCCCGTTGTCATTCTCCCGTTCATCCATTTCTGAGGAGAGACGTACAGTCGACGATTTTTCATCCTTAAGGGAATGAGTCCACAGACATCAAATACCTTGACATATACATTTACTGAGAAATACTGAAAATCTGTAAACATGACTGTATTTTTTGAATCAAGTTAATTCATTTTTCTATGTAAATAGCAGTATTACGGTTTCATTTTCTGTTAACGGTAAGAGAATACTGTTTACAGTAACTTCATGGTTTAAAAGGGTTAGGAAGTATTGTATTGTATAAAAAGTAAAGTAAAGTGTAGTAAAGTAAAGTAAATGTAAAGTATTGTATAAAATATAAGACACTATACATTAGTTTAATAGCTTCAGAATATTTCTCAGTCCTGAAATATTAATGTAGCTCAAGGAAGGAAAAAGCTCAGCATTTTCCGGCAAACAGGCTCGACATTTTGGTTTTTTGGGTTTTTTGATATACCAATTGCCATCCAGCGTACATTTCTGTTTCTAGACTAAGATATTTATGCATTTTCATGTTTAGCGACACTATTGCACGCTTTAATTAATTAAAGTACAGTAATAATGAATTATGTGCTGAATTCAACTTGAATAATATCACGTCAGAGCAAAAAGCCAAAACGCCAGCTTTTTCCTCAAAAAGCCAAAAACTGAAAGCCAAAAAGCTGCCTTTTTCCTTTCTCAATGCAGCTGTAGATAATACACGGTTATTGTTAGGCACATTTAGTTTTAAGAACTCTTAGGTGTATTAATTCATAAAGGAAAACGGGGAAAAGCATTGCAAATGCGATTTATTTTTAGGCTGAACAAATTCTTACATGAGAACAGTTTTACATGATGTCATTGAAGGTCTTGGAAGGTGCTTGCTTAAAAACGCGAAAGACATTTCAGTAGATTTCGATGCAAAATTAGGATTTTTGTGCATAGTAGGAAAATGTAAAATACTCAGTAATGACTTTTTTCCACTCCTTAGTTTCAACTGCATAGTTGAGCCAAATACTTGATACTTATTTTAAATATTGTATTTTAAATGCACTTTACATTTTGAGGATCTCAAAATATGTGTCTTGTAATTCAAGACAATAATCATAATTTCCCATTCCCAACGGCTGTCTCGGTGCTCAATTACTGTATTTCTTATACCAATTTATTTGTAATTTAGTAGTATTTACACAGTACGTTGAGACTTAGTTTCAATTCACTGTAAATATCAAGAGACAGTAAGGACAATGCGATGTTTCATTAAATGTACCACGAAATTTCATGGTTTAACATTTATTATTGATTAGCCATTGGTTTAACCTATGCGTAAAGAAATGTTTATGTAGTACGAAGAAAAGTTTTAATACACAAGTAATATATTGCAAAATGTAGGTAAACGAAAGACTAATATCGATTTTACTTACAATTCCTTATTTAAATAGCTTGTGCACTTTACTAGTATTATTGAGCGAAAAGTGAAGTCTCTTGTGTAACTATTGCAAAATCTAACTTATTTATAACCATTCTTAGTAATGAAAACCGTTGCGACTTTCTATCTAATAAGTTAAAAAGAAAATTTAACATTGAGTACCTAAAAAGAAAATTTAACATTGAGTACCTAAAAAGAAAATATTTATTTCTCTAACAATTAATGCACTATTTGAAAACGTTTTGTTTTGCACAATTCACCAATATAAATGCAGATAGTTAACTAATACAAATTAAAGAAATAAATGTATCGCTTATAAAAATTTTAAATTCATTCCCCCAATTTCTAAGCTAAAAAATTACATACGAAATATTTTATGACTTTATTATCTACGAGCATATCAAACAGAAACATTTATGTACCTTATCTGTCATACAATGAAAACTCAAGAGTGGACATCCTTGATAAATGTTTCATACCGATTTTCTCTAGAGCTCTATTGAATATGCTAATACATTTCTTGTGATAATGGAACTTTTACAACATGTCTCTTGCGTTCTCCGCTACGAGGATATTAACAAATTTTTCCGTAAGGAAAGCAAAGAATGTTAGAACAAAGCCTTTGTCAACGTACCCAAACCTCCCTACCTGCAAGCACATTGGCTTCATTAACCTTGCCTTTCGTCTCACCCATGGATCCTGATGAATTTGACTTTTGTTTATGAAATTGCTGGACAAACTGTGCATTACAGATGACTGTTGGAAAAGAAGCGCAATAAATATTAACATGGCGGCAAGCATAATAGGCAAGAAAAGAAAAGCCACAAATTCCATTTTGTCATTTAACTTCAAGGTACCGTAGACGGAAATAATGCAGAGGACTTGTCCTGCTGAAATCATAAATGGATTTGCAAAAGGAGCAACCATTCTGTTAATGTATTTGTTATGCAGATAGAGCCACGAGTAGATTTCCAGTTGTTTTTCTATCCCATTTATTTTGGAGAGGTAGCGAATCCAGTATTTGGTGAATTGATTATAAAAACAACCGAGCACCATGAAGAGTGTAACAGCAGCGGCGAATGTCATCATCACGAAAAAAGCACCACATCCGTACATTAGCCTCATTTTCGTTTCCACCGCAGTTTTTTCTTTCAACGCAAATCGTCGATCCAAGCTCAGTTGGGTCAAGAATGTAGAGGCGTAATACGAAAAGAAGAAGGAAAGGCATATTATCGCTGGGACAAATGATGACATAATAATTCCCAGGTAGTCCAATTTTAATGACATCTTCTTCTGCATCCATTCTTTGGCTTTATTTACTCCATTTGCTAAAGAAGAATCATAACGATTTTAATTATTAGTGTGGGGGCATTCCTTGCTAGTGCATTTCTGTTAATATTTGCATTACTAATTACCTATACCAATATTTGTCACCAGATTTTTTGGTAAAGCGACATTTTCCGCTGGGGAATCCTTGGCACATCTGTCTATCTTTATCTCTTCCTTTTCAACAACGTCATCCTTTGAATTTTCATCTTCCATTGCTGTGAATGAAAAAGGTCAGTAAAGTGTTAAGTACATCAATGATTCTTACAAATCGATTTGTATGGAAACACAGTATATGGATGTTTTTTTTAAATATGGGACAAAACTGTGGATTTATGCTCGTGAAATTAATAATAATTCAGTCAGATGGAGTTATTTTTACTGAATTAAGGCTTCAATTTAAATTTTCTTAGGATGCAATAATAATTCTTTCATTTCTGTCATACCTGTCAGTTGATCATCTAGTTGAATGCACATATTGATGACTTCTGGCATTGCTTCCAGTCCTTTGAAGATGAATGTCGTATTAGCTGCAGAAGAGGCAATCAATAAAGTGATGAGACAGAGAACCATCATATAGTCTTGGATTTGCCATCTTGGATCTGTAATGCTGTAGACTTCCAAAATAATTAGAAGAACACAAACACCGAAGTTAATGAGGGCCCCCGTTGCCCAAGTCACTTTCTTCCATTTCTGAGGAGAGACGTTGACTCGACGATTTTCTATCCCGAAGGGGATGAGTCCACAGAAATTAAATGTCTTGAAGTATAAATTTACCGAAAAATAAATAAAATCTGTAAACATGACTGTATTGTTGAAATTAAGTTAATTCATTTTTCTGTGTAAATGTCAGTATTACGGTTTGATTTTCTGTTGACGGTAAGACAGTAGTATTTATAGTAACATCATGGCTCTAAAAACAACAGAAAGCAATGTATAAATGTGACGCATTATTAGCTTAATGGCTTTAAAACATTGCTCAGTCCTGAAATATTAATGCAGCTGGATATTATACATGGTTTTTACTCGGCTCCTTTAGTTTTAAACACTTTTTAAAATGAAGTTCCATCAAGGGCGTACCCAGCAATTTGATCAAGGGGCACACTAAATAATATTGACAGAGAAATTTTGCTAATTTAAGCCAAATATGTGGTCAAACATAATAAATATTACGGAAATTTTGGAAAAAAGTTCAAATGATATTCGCCAAATATGATGTTTTCGCGCTAAGTGCAATAAATTAAGCATTTTCTGTTATATTTAATCCTGTAGTCGTAAATGATGTCCGTTTGTGCGGAGCGCAAAGAACTTTTACGATTGTATGCCTTTTTCTAAAAAAATCTTTATTTCCTCGGATTTAGGGGGCGGGCCCCCTCTAAATACACCCTTGATTGCCATTGTATGTCACTGCGTGTCGCCCGTATTTGTGATTTGAGTTTTGAAAAGCGGAATAATAATCCCATTACTTAAATATTGGCATAAGAATAGCAATAACGAAAAACACCGTTTAGGAATACCGGCTATTCAATACAATAAGATTCAAAAAATTCTAGTTTCTAAAATATATTATATTATTATGTGTCAACTAAGGAAGATTAACATTACTTGTAATGCTAAAGTGAGTGCCATATTAATAAAGTTTCAATTCAATTCAATTCAATAAAGGCGTTTTAACTCTTTTAGAGAAATGGTTTCTTTTTTTGTGCTACTTCTGGTTTGGCAGCAGGCTATATTATATTAATTACACTGGTTTCTTTACATCCTAGAGGAGCGACTATTACACAAAAACTCATTTGGCCAGATACCATGTTTTGCTTAAGCTGCTCTACTAAGAAAACTCAATTGCGGAAAACATTTTTTATAAATAGGTTGATGCTTAAGACAATGCAAAATAATGTCAAGGTATTTTTTACCAGTAAGCACATTCAATGTCACAAATCATTTTCAAATTCCAATTTGCGAACTTGAAACTCAGCAATTTGAAAATGCAATTTGCCGAACAATCAAAGAAGGAAAATGAAAAATCACTTTAATCTATGGCCCCCGTTGTCATTCTCCCGTTCATCCATTTCTGAGGAGAGACGTACAGTCGACGATTTTTCATCCTTAAGGGAATGAGTCCACAGACATCAAATACCTTGACATATACATTTACTGAGAAATACTGAAAATCTGTAAACATGACTGTATTTTTTGAATCAAGTTAATTCATTTTTCTATGTAAATAGCAGTATTACGGTTTCATTTTCTGTTAACGGTAAGAGAATACTGTTTACAGTAACTTCATGGTTTAAAAGGGTTAGGAAGTATTGTATTGTATAAAAAGTAAAGTAAAGTGTAGTAAAGTAAAGTAAATGTAAAGTATTGTATAAAATATAAGACACTATACATTAGTTTAATAGCTTCAGAATATTTCTCAGTCCTGAAATATTAATGTAGCTCAAGGAAGGAAAAAGCTCAGCATTTTCCGGCAAACAGGCTCGACATTTTGGTTTTTTGGGTTTTTGGGTTTTTTGATATACCAATTGCCATCCAGCGTACATTTCTGTTTCTAGACTAAGATATTTATGCATTTTCATGTTTAGCGACACTATTGCACGCTTTAATTAATTAAAGTACAGTAATAATGAATTATGTGCTGAATTCAACTTGAATAATATCACGTCAGAGCAAAAAGCCAAAACGCCAGCTTTTTCCTCAAAAAGCCAAAAACTGAAAGCCAAAAAGCTGCCTTTTTCCTTTCTCAATGCAGCTGTAGATAATACACGGTTATTGTTAGGCACATTTAGTTTTAAGAACTCTTAGGTGTATTAATTCATAAAGGAAAACGGGGAAAAGCATTGCAAATGCGATTTATTTTTAGGCTGAACAAATTCTTACATGAGAACAGTTTTACATGATGTCATTGAAGGTCTTGGAAGGTGCTTGCTTAAAAACGCGAAAGACATTTCAGTAGATTTCGATGCAAAATTAGGATTTTTGTGCATAGTAGGAAAATGTAAAATACTCAGTAATGACTTTTTTCCACTCCTTAGTTTCAACTGCATAGTTGAGCCAAATACTTGATACTTATTTTAAATATTGTATTTTAAATGCACTTTACATTTTGAGGATCTCAAAATATGTGTCTTGTAATTCAAGACAATAATCATAATTTCCCATTCCCAACGGCTGTCTCGGTGCTCAATTACTGTATTTCTTATACCAATTTATTTGTAATTTAGTAGTATTTACACAGTACGTTGAGACTTAGTTTCAATTCACTGTAAATATCAAGAGACAGTAAGGACAATGCGATGTTTCATTAAATGTACCACGAAATTTCATGGTTTAACATTTATTATTGATTAGCCATTGGTTTAACCTATGCGTAAAGAAATGTTTATGTAGTACGAAGAAAAGTTTTAATACACAAGTAATATATTGCAAAATGTAGGTAAACGAAAGACTAATATCGATTTTACTTACAATTCCTTATTTAAATAGCTTGTGCACTTTACTAGTATTATTGAGCGAAAAGTGAAGTCTCTTGTGTAACTATTGCAAAATCTAACTTATTTATAACCATTCTTAGTAATGAAAACCGTTGCGACTTTCTATGTAATAAGTAAAAAAGAAAATTTAACATTGAGTACCTAAAAAGAAAATATTTATTTTCTAACAATTAATGCACTATTTGAAAACGTTTTGTTTTGCACAATTCACCAATATAAATGCAGATAGTTAACTAATACAAATTAAAGAAATAAATGTATCGCTTATAAAAATTTTAAATTCATTCCCCCAATTTCTAAGCTAAAAAATTACATACGAAATATTTT
Source organism: Yoshiicerus persimilis (assembly GCA_020352615.2). Lineage (NCBI taxonomy): Eukaryota > Metazoa > Arthropoda > Collembola > Entomobryomorpha > Tomoceridae > Yoshiicerus > Yoshiicerus persimilis. The sequence goes on from CM036943.2 coordinate 6,917,548, forward strand.
ATGACTTTATTATCTACGAGCATATCAAACAGAAACATTTATGTACCTTATCTGTCATACAATGAAAACTCAAGAGTGGACATCCTTGATAAATGTTTCATACCGATTTTCTCTAGAGCTCTATTGAATATGCTAATACATTTCTTGTGATAATGGAACTTTTACAACATGTCTCTTGCGTTCTCCGCTACGAGGATATTAACAAATTTTTCCGTAAGGAAAGCAAAGAATGTTAGAACAAAGCCTTTGTCAACGTACCCAAACCTCCCTACCTGCAAGCACATTGGCTTCATTAACCTTGCTTTTCGTCTCACCCATGGATTGTGATGGCTTTGACTTTTGTTTATGAAATTGCTGGACAAGCTGTGCATTACAGATGCCTGTTGGAAAAGAAGCGCAATAAATATTAACATGGCGGCAAGCATAATAGGCAAGAAAAGATAGGCCACAAATTCCATTTTGTCATTTAACTTCAAGGTACCGTAGAGGGAAATAATGCAGAGGACTTGGCCTGCTGAAATCATAATTGGATTCAAAATAGGAGCAGTCATTCTGTTGATGTATTTGTTATGCAGATACAGCCACGAGTAGATTTTCATTTGTTTTTCTATCCCATTTATTTTGGAGAGGTAGCGAATCCAGTATTTGGTGAATTGATTGTATAGACAACCTAGCATCATGAAGAGTGTGACAGCAGCGGCGAATGTCATCATCACGAAAAAAGCACCACATCCGTAGATTAGCCTCATTTTCATTTCCACCGCAGTTTTTTCCGATCGTCGATCCAAGCTCAGTTGAGTCAGGAATGTAGAGGCGTAATACGAAAAGAAGAAGGAAAGGCATATTATCGCTGGGACAAATGATGCCATAATAATTGCCAGGTAGTCCAATTTAAATGACATCTTCTTCTGCATCCATTCCTTGACTTTATTTACTCCATTTGCTAAAGAAGAATCATAACGATTTTAATTATTAGTGCAGGGGCATTCCTTGCTAGTGCACTTCTGTAAATATTTGCATTACTAATTAGCTATACCAATATTTGTCACCAGATTTTTTGGTAAAGCAACATTTTTTGGTTGGGAATCCTTGGAACATCTTTCTTTCCGCTTCTCCCCGTTTTCAACTTTAATATTGCCCACTGAATTTTCATCTTCCATTGCTGTGAATGAAAAAGGTCAGCAAAATGTTAAATACATCAATGATTCTTACAAAGCTATTTGTATGGAAACACAGTATATGGAAGTTTTTTTTTAAAATATGAGGCAAAACTCTCAAAACTGTGGATTTATGGTCGTGAAATTAATAATAGTTCAGTCAGATAGAGTTATTTTTACTAAATTAAGGCTTCAATTTAAATTTTCGTAGGATGCAATAATAATTCTTTCATTTCTGTCATACCTGTCAGTTGATCATCTAGGTGAATGCACATATTGATGAATTCTGGAATTGCTTCCAGTCCTTTGAAGATGAATGTCATATTAGCTGCAGAAGAGGCAATCAATGCAGTGATAAAACAGAGGACCATCATATAATCTTGGATTTGCCATCTTGGATCTGTAATGCTGCAGACTTCTAAAATAATTAGAATGACACAAACAGTGAAGTTAATGATGGCCCCCGTTGCCCAGGTCAGCTTCTTCCATTTCTGAGGAGAGACGTAGACTCGACGATTTTCTATCCCAAAAGGAATGAGTCCACAGAAACCAAATGTCTTGAAATATAAATTTACTGAGAAAAACTGAAAATCGGTAAGCATGATTTTTGAAATTAATGTTAATATCGTATTACGGTTTAATTTTGTGTTGACTGTGAGAGAACACGGCTTATAGTAACTACACGTCTCTAGAAAAGTCAGAAAGCATTGTAAAACGTGAGGAATTCTTAGCTTAATAGCTTTAGAACTTTCTCAGTTCTGAAATATTAATGCAGCTGGATATTATACATGGTTTTTGCTGGGCAGCTCATTTAGTTGTAAAAACTTTTAATACGAATTGCATTGTATGTCTCCCGGATTATTGATTTAAATTTTAAAAATCGGAATAATAATCTCATTGTTATTTAAGTATTGGCATAAGAATTTACAGTAATAATGAATAGTAGCGTTTTAGAATAAAGAGGTTTCCACTCTTTCCAGATCAACGGTTTCTTATAGCTATAGGAGTGGGTGATACATAAAAGCCCCCTTTGATTATGTTTCCTGTTCAACTTCAGATGTTTGCTACGCAAATTCAATTGCAGAAAACGTTTTCCATCCGTAAATAAGTTGTTGCTTAAGACCATGCAAAATAATGTCAAAGTATTTTTTACTAGTGAACACATTCAATGTCGCTAATCGTTTTTAAAATTCCAATTTGCGAATTTGAAACTCAGCTATTTGCAAATGTAATTTTCCGAGCAATCAGAAAAGAAAATGAACAATCATTACCAAACTAAAGTCGTAAAATTTAACAATTAAAATATTTAATTGAGACACATAAGTATGTGCCATAGGCTATAGCTCATAGCAATAAATTCTCAACTGCTGTTTCGGCTCCTAGTTACTATAGGTCATACTTATTCAATTTCCATATACCAATTTGATTTAGTATTTAAACTGTAAAGTAGAAACTTCATTTGAATTCCCAGCAAATATCAAAAGGAACAGAAAAGACGAGTTACTTTCTTACATGCGCCATGCAATTTCAAGGTTTAGCTTTTATTATTAATTATCCATTGGTTTAACCGTAACGAAAAGAAATGCTTTATTAGTACGAAGCAAAGTTTTAATACACAAGTAATACACTACAAAATGAAAGTGAATAGAAAACTAATATCGATTTTACTTACAATTCTTTATTTAACTAGCTTATTCAATTTACTTGATAGCATTATTGAGTGGAAACATAAACTCCGTCTTTTGTGCAACTATTGCGAATTTCTCTAACTTTAGTGGCTTTAGAACATTTCTCAGTCCTGAATTATTAATGCAGCTGGATATTGTACATGGTTTTTGCTGGGCTCAATTACTTTTAAAGACTTTTAATATGAATTGTCATTGCATGCCATTGTATGTCACCCGCGTTAATGATTTCAGTTTCAAGAAGCAGAATAATATTCTCATCGCCTAAATATTGATATAAGAATTTACAGCAATAATGAATAATAGCGTTTTAGAATAAAGAAGATTTCTCTTTTTCCAGATTAATGGTATGGTATGGTTTTATTATTCATCCTCGGCAATCATATGACATATACAAGTACATATAACACAACTGGAATGATAACATGGAGATACAACATTTCAGGACAGATTTAAATATTATTCATTATGGTACATAATTATTGGAG